>PVHT021183583.1:4000288-4189586 GCA_004024745.2 Catagonus wagneri
CCACTATGGAAGACAGTGTGGAGGTACCTTAGAAAACTCTACATAGAATTACCATATGACCCAGCAATCCCACTCTTGGGCATATATCCAGACAAAAATTTCCTGGAGAAAGACACTTGCACACGCATGTTCACTGTAGCACTATTCACAATAGCCAAGACATGGAAACAACCCAAATGTCCATCGACAGATGACTGGATTAGGAAGATGTGGTATATATACACGATAGAATACTATTCAGCCATAAAAAAGGATAAAATAATGTCATTCACAGCAACATGGATGGAATTAGAAACCCTCACACTGAGTGAAGCAAGTCAGAAGGAGAAAGACGTCATATGAAATCTCTTATAACTGGAGTCTAAAACACTGCACAAATGAACACCTCAACAGAAAAGTAAATCACGAACTTGGGGAACAGACTTGTGGTTGCCAAGGGGGCGGGGGAGGGGTGGGAGGGAATGGGGATAACTACTGCTTTAATGATGGAAAAGCAAGGAGATCCAACTGTATTGCACAGGGAACTATATCTAATCACATGTGACGAATCCATATATGTACATGTAACCGGGTCACCACACGGTGCAGTTAGAAAATCTGACAGAAATCTGTAAACCAGCTATAATGCAAAAAAATAAAAAATAAATTATATAAAAAAATAAATAAAAAATAAAAATAAAAATACTGATTTCTACTTGTACACAAGTGACTCAATTGTCCCCATGGTCTCAACCACCATGCCATTCTGGTGTTAGGGAACAAAGAAACGATCCAAAATAGTCAATGGATGAAAAGAAAGAATAAAAGGCAAGGATCATGCAAAGAAAACCGCTAAGGAGTGTATCGCCATCAAGGTCAACCATGATGGGCAAGAGCCTCTCCCATAAGCCAACTCAAACAACTTTCACCAAGAAATGATAGAAATGCTGCATACCAACTTCTATATGCTACGTGGTTCACAAACAGACATTAACGGCATCTGATACCTGGAACATGTCCCCCAAAAGCAGACAAGAAATTTGACCAGAGCAATGGAGATGTTAGTTTAACAGACCAAATGTTCACTGTCAGGGTCAAGCTATCTTGTTAGACATCAGACAATGCTTCTTTTAAAAGGAAGTCTCTGCTAAAAGACTATAATTTGGAATTTTAGATTTCTGTCTCCTGTATATACAGTAGGACATAATCAGGAATTCACATTCTCCAATGTTAGCTTTTTACCAAAAAAAAAAACAAAAAACAAAAACAAACAAACAGAAACAAAGAACAAAACTATGGTTTCTCTCACTTATGGAGTAACAATAAATACTCAAGGATCTAAGATCTGACCTACCATCTGCATACCCCTACCAGGGATACTCCCAATAAAACACTAAGGTGGAAGCCAGTCTAACGCACCCCAAAGAGTCCAGCCAAAAGCCTCAATCACAGTTTCTTTAACTGCCAAATACATTTTATAACTAGAGCATACAATCAGTAACAAGCTTAATTATAACAGTGGGCATTTTAATTGCTTTTAGAAAACTAGCCAACAACCTGTGGTATAGAGCTTCAAAAGGATGCAATCTCATGAGCTAATTAAGATCCAAACCCTGACAAACTGTATCTCTCACAGTGATATTCACTTGCAAGCTGCATACAAGTAAGGTATATAAAAGGATAATTTAGAAATTACTTAACGGGAATTAGGGGACTTGTTTAATTCGGTTTTACTTTGGACCTTCCCATGGTTTAGAGTGCTGGCCTTCAAGAAGAAAAAAGTCCCCCAAGTCGGAAAGTCAGAATCATTTGCTTCATCCAAGTGATTTCAGATTCCCTCATACTTGAATCAGTTTATTTAGCTGCTTTGGGAAGGTTCTGGCATCTTTTTTAGAAAATTAAAAAAAAATACCTTTTAAAAAAGGAGAAAGATGTTTCATGTCATGTTACCGAAGCAAGGAGTTAAATGTGATAGATGGACACAGCTCAAAAGGTATCAGGAGAGTTTTCTAAGAAACAGAGGTGGCATTCTGACTCATTTATAACTCCCACACGGTCCTCACTTAATAAAATTCAGAGTTCTGGTTTATTTTATTTAAAAGACAAAATCCTCGCAGTGAAAAGATTCAATAGAAGGCAAAATCTCTGGTTTTGCCGTTTCCACCCTGAGTCAGTGCCACAAAGCCAGAACAAAAGTACCTCATTATCTGCACTGCTGAAGACTAGGATGGATGGTTTCAGAAATGTGGTTATTTTTAAGAAGCCGTGAAAGTCTGCCTCGCCATCTTTAAGTCAGGAGAGCACTCTCACGGATGAAAACCTGCGCCAAACTATCTGAATGGCCAGATGGGCAATATTACTCAACACTGAGCACGAGAAGTTATAGTAAAAGCATCATGACGTGAACGTTTCTGGCTGTACTGCCAAACTCAACCCACTGTTACCTCCTGCTGAGGCTCATTCCTCCGGTATCAAATTGAACTCCACCTGGACAGCTCAATGATGGCACGTGGCACCCACACAAAGCCTCTTCCTGTGATTAACTCCAACCAGTTTAAACCCAGATGCGATATATTACCCTACTTCTGGAAAAAGAACAAAAGAGCCTCAGTCTGGTTTCACGTGGGTTAAGGCCACCAATAAGGAAGAAAGGAGTTTTCCAAACTTCTCTGCCCTTAAGCCAATTCTTCCAAGGGAGTCTAAACCTGGGCCCTAGCCAGCCTTGCACAATCTCTCAAAGTCTGCTCACCGCAACAATCCCCATAGCGATCAGTCTCTGGGGCATGTCCTCAGCCCTCAGCAAGGAAGAGAGTCTTTAGTTCATGGACACCCATCCAGGCACCAAGGGCATCAGCTGAGTCATCAGGGATGCCTGAGCTACTCCGGATGGCTCTGATAAACAAGCGTGTTAACACCCCCTCCCATGGCCTGGACAAAGATATTTGTATATCTGCAGCAAAAAAAAAAAAAAAAAGGAGGTAATTCAATGTGGGACTGCTTGTGTGTGAGAGATCCAATTTTCTCAAAAGGTTTTAAATAAGCAACCAAACGTCCTGTCCTTCACAAAACATTCACAGCCAAAAAAAAAAAAAAAAAAAAAGTGCTAAATCCTAACGCTGACCTCATATATCTCTCAGAGTAACACAGACTATATGTTAATCCTGGTTTAAATACCCCACTACTCTGAACCCAGCATTCAGCAGTGTGAGGTGGGTGCCTGACACTGCTGTGTCCATGCAGGAGCCACTGCCCATTCCTTTCCAGAGATACTGACCACCACCACCCCATCCCCATGGAAGTGATCTCTGATCACTAACATCCTCCTATGTCTGAACTCGAGAATCCCACAGTCAGAAAGCCATCACAATGCTGCCTTTCTGTTTCCATCAGTCATCCACAAAAAGAAGGGAAATTTTCTCAAAAAGGTTTTTTCTTTCAGTCCCTATGAAAAAGAATACAAAAGAACCGATCAATGTGATGCCCTGGGATATTTTTTTCTGCGTGTGTTTCTGCAGATATGAACAAATCAGTGACATAAGACAGTACCAGGTAAGCTAAACATTGCAGTGTCCTTGCTGAGCCTTTCAGACTTGACTTGAACAAACTGGCCTTTCACAAAGAGATTCAAAGGATCAAACATGTCACTCAGAGCTCATTCTCTGAGTCTCCTTCAGGAATCATAGAAACAACCTAAAAAGCAAAGAGCTAGAAAAGGCAGCGTTAGAGTCACCATCCCAAGACCAACAATCCCAAAAACCTAAATGCTGAGATTCTAGCCAATTTCTTTTTTTTTAACAGCCAGGACCATAAATACGGACAACTACAGAAGATGGTAAGAACAAGCATTGGAGACAGCTCTCTAAGACCTACTCTACAAGGCAGACTTACTAAACTATCACAGAAATAGGGATTAAATGTACCAAATAAAGTCAGTGTTATTAGGTATATATTTCGACTTTTTTTTTCATAAATGTTAGCTATCATGTTCTCCCACCACATAGATTCTGCCTGGTTGACAGAGTCAGATGTTAACCCCAGCAGGGTAGGAATCTGTACTCCTCTTTTCACAAATACCCAACATACAGAATGTTATCTGGCACACTGTGTGCGTGCAAAAATATCAAATACAAATTTCTTTAAACCTCATGACTGCGTAGATGAAGAAACTAAAGATTAAGATATTTAATGTCTAGGAGTTCCCGTCATGGCTCGGTGCTTAACGAACCCGACTTGTATCTATGAGGACTCAGGTTCAAACTCAGTGGGTTAAGGATCCCGCACTGCCATGAGCCACGGCGTAGATCACAGACGCAGCTCAGATGCTGCATTGCCGTGGCTGTGGTGTAGGCCAGCAATTGTAGCTCCAATTCTACCCCTAGATTGGAAACTTACATATGCTACAGGTGTGGCCCTAAAAAAGACCCCCCACCAAAAAAAAATATATATATATATATAATGCCCAAGGTCACACAGTTGTTAAGTGGCAGCATGTTTCTCATGTCCTAAAAGTAGATCCATGTATATCGGTTACTGTAACCATTAGGCTTACTACCGCATAGTGTAATCAAACATTTATTTATTTATTTATTTATTTATTTATTTATTTATTTATTTTTGTCTTTTTAGGGCTGCACCTGTGGCATATGGAGGTTCCCAGGCAAGGGGCTGAATCAGAGCTGTAGCCACTGACCTATGCCATAGCTATAGCAATGTCAGGTCCGAGCTCCATCTCAGATCCTTGCCCAAGCGAGGCCAGGGATCAAACCTCCATCCTCATGAATGTTAGATTCGTTTCTATTGAGCCATAATGGGAATTCCTCAATCCTTTACTAATAGCTTACTCTAAATTCTGCATTGAGCTAAGTACTATATAAAATTGGTGTCTACTGCTAGCAGTCGTTACATGAAACCAGCCAAAGAAACCAAACAGGTGGCACTACAAAATAATTTGATACTAAAATTCACATTTATAAAAGCTACAACTCTTTCTGACGGGGCAAACTGGTGTAAAAAGCATGCAGATAAGGTCTGATAATTAAAACACAGACGGAGCCAGACGGAGACAACCTGTGGGACACACTGCTGATCACAGAAACAAAAACCAACAAATAATAATCTTGCTTTAATAGTTAAGGTTAAGGAGCAAAAGAAACAATTTAACAAATGTGATAGCTGGTGCTTTTGAGACTCAGGAGCAATTCAGGTGTTACCTATTAAGAAAAAAACAAAAATGAAAAAATTCCTGGGAAGAACTATTAGACATTGCAGAGGATCCAGACCTGGCCTCCCCAGGTTCTTATGTTGGTTCCTGGGAACACACCAGCTTTTGTATACTGCTTAGAGCAAAGCTTCAACATTCTTTTATCCTACGATATATAAGATATCATGTAACCAAAGGAGGTTAAGTGAAATCTCATCACACAACACAAACAGCTGTGAGTTCTAGTTAAAGGACAACAGCCCGATTCAGCTGCACACCTGCAATTATTTAATGTCTACTTAAGCCTGTCTCCATTTAATAAATTACTTGATAATTACAAAGAGAATGGGAAGAAAAGACATAAGCCACAACGGAGAACTGGAGACAAGGGTAGGAATTAACAAACAAGGATGGAGAAAAAGCCCTCACAAAAAGGTCTGGGGGAAAACCTTTTGAGTATTTGAGTCAAGGAAATTCAGTAATTCAATTTGACAGATATTTTGTAAACATCTGCTAGTTCAAGGCAGGGTGTCAGCCATGACAGAGGGTACGAGGCTAACCTGTCCTGGGCCTGCCCTCATCAAGTCCCTGAGCTACCTCTAGGAGGAAGGGCCGAAAGATAAGGATAGAGGTCTCACTTTTCCAGGTGGGCAAAAAAACAAAACAAAACTTCCCTTTTCATTTAGTAAAGAACAGATACTTTCCCGGCCCTCCAATACACAGCCAGCTTTCATCAAAAAAGAAAAAACAAACAACAACAACAAAAAAAAAAAAACAGAACAGAATGTGCACAGACCATACAAAGGTATACAGGCAATGTGCAAATCTCAACAGCTTCTGCCACTTCCCCCATGAGCTATTTGCTGAAATTCACCCCAGATTAATTCTTTTTTCTCTGTCTTCACTTCTCCTGACTGCCCTCTGATGAAACAAAATTGCCAGAAGGAAGAAACAAAAGGGACAGACTGAGAGGGGAGGGATTAGTCCTAACTCTTAGTACTTGGCAACTCCACCATCTTTGGGAGATAAGTTCTTTATAAAGAGGTAAAACTATTTATTATTAAAATCATTTCTTTAGGACAGGCCTTAATACAATATAACTGGTGTCCTTATAGGAAGAAATTTGGTCACAAGATGCACACAGAGAGGAGTTCCCTTCGTGGCTCAGTGGTTAACGAATCCGACTAAGAACCATGAGGTTGCGGGTTCGATCCCTAGCCTTGCTCAGTGGGTTAAGGATCCGGTGTTGCCGTGAGCTGTGGTGTAGGTTGCAGATGTGGCTCGGATCTCGCGTTGCTGTGGCGAAGGCCGGCAGCTACAGCTCCTGTTAGAGCCCTAGCCTGGGAACCTCCATATGCCGCAGGTGCGGCTCTAGATAAAAAAGGCAAAAAGACAAAAAAAAAAAAAAAAGATGCACACAAAGAAAAGAACACATGAGGGCACAGTTTAGAAGGAAGCCATCTGCAAGCTAAGAAGAGAGGCCTCAGAAGAAACCAACTCTGCCGAAACCCAGATCTGGGACTACTGGCCTCCAAAACTTGAGAAAATAAATTTCTGTTGTTTAAGCTACCCAGTCTCTAGTATTTCTGTGATGGCAACCCTAGTTAACTACTATAGCCACGAATTGAAAATCAACTCTTAAGAAAAAACAAGTAATTTCCATGATTAGACTCACTCCAAATTCTTCAGCAAAATTTCTACCTGGATCCAAACAAAAGATCAACAACTCATTGGTATTTTGGTCCTTGCTTGTTGGGTCATCCCTGACTAGAATATGTTATAGCTGAAATGATATGCATTCTCTCCATATAGCAATTCTGCAGCCTTGAACTTGACCCAGGGACACTCCACTCAAATCACAGGACCCAGACTCTAGACCAGCTATCTATCCAGTCATCCTTTCATCCATCATCCATGCATTCATTCTACAATACCTATTAGGCAGCTACTATTTATAGGGGAGAGAAAGAAAAATTATGATTTAGGACCAGCTCCTAGTACTGGGTACCATTACTACTAGTGCTGGCTGTATCAGGCAGCTACACTGAGACAGGCAAAAAGACCTATGGAAGCATCTTGTTAGGAAAGCCTAACACATGAGTTTCCAAGTCTTGGAAGAAAAAAACAGAAGAGGAGAACATTTTAGCCATAGAAAACATGTAAGCAAAGGCAAAGAAACATAAAAGCAGGAACTGGAATTTAGAATATCAAAATAAATGAGGAGTTCTTATTGTGGCTCAGCGGAAATGAATCTGACTAGCATCCGTGAGGCCCAAGGTTCAATCCCTGGTTTCAGGGTTAAGGATCCGGTGTTGCTGTGAGCTGTGGTGCAGGTGGCAGACATGGCTCAGATCTGACATTGTGTGGTTATGGCGCAGGCCAGCAGCTACAGCTCTGATTCGACCCCTATCCTGGAAACCTCCATATGCTGCAGGTGCAACCCTAAAAAGACAAAAAATAAAACTAAAAAAAAATTTAAAAACAGAATAAATAAATGTGAGCCCCAACTCCAACACTTCACAAGTTGCATAACCTTAATACATTGATTAAACTCTTTGATACTGAATTTAATAATGTAGGGCTGTTAGTGGTTATATTTTATTTGTACTGCAAATGGCAGCTAGTTCTGAGAGCCGGGCTGTAGGGAAGAAAAAGTCTTTAGAAATGAAGCTAGAAGAGTATTTTGGAACCCAACCGTAACAAGGCTTATATGGAGTATTAAGGAGTTTGGAAAAGAGTATGTCCTGTGGACAACAGGAAGCCTCTGAAAGTTTTGGAGACTCTAGCTGCAGTGTGCAGAGTTTGGGATTTCTGAAAGAAATCTCCAGTGGTGAGACCATGGTGAAACAACTGAGGAAGAGCAAAAGAAGTCAGGGCGATGAGGCAGTGCAAGTTGCTGGGTGAACCAGAGAAAAGGGGGACAGAAAGGAGAGGATAGAGTCAAGGTATATTTTAAAAGTAAAAGAGCATGACACAGTGACCTCCCAAGGTGAAACTTGTTTTTCAAAAAGAAATGACAAACTTAGCTAGCCAGGTTACTATTTCACACTCTAGAAACATAGTCCTATTGAATTAACTGATTTATGTTCTAATGAATTTAAACACATGCATATAAAAAAAAGAGGGAGCAAAACATGACCAAACAGACCAGCATTCCTGACCAATAAACACTCTCTTTAAAGAGCCAAATAGCTTCAGAGAACTTTTATTTTTAGCATTTAACATCTCTGATATTTACTAAAGTTTACAGTTCTTCTTCCCTGGCAGTTATGTTATTGTTTAAGTGGACTGTATTAATATTCGTAATTCTACCCTGACCAAACCAGCAGATGAGAGCAAACAGCTTCCTCTGACTCTTCAGCCTGCTGCTATTTTCATACCTAACCCACTCTAAAAGTACAATGATCAGCTCTAAATCTAGGCTTGAAGGCAGAGTACTAAAGGCCAGTACAACATTTACATTTCTCCCAGGCTGAGGCATGGAAATTCAGTGACAAATCAATTTTTTCTTTCACAGAGCGGTAAATGTGCAAGCTTTTCAGAAGAGGCAGTGCAGGTGAGAAGAGATCCAAAGGCAGATGCTGGGGATGTCCTTCCGTGAGTCATCTGCGTAACCCTAGCAATTTTCAAAGCATTTATCAGGTCGATAAAGCAGACCCAGTCAAGTGAGGGCGCAGGCTGAACAGCTTTTTCAGACAGGCCTCTGGCCATACACTGGCCAAAGTCAGGCCACACATCCAGCTTGCAAAGAAGGAGCAGACCACAGGTTAGAATTACCCAGGAGTCCTGCTCCTAGGTAATCCCTCCCTCCTCTGCACATCACCTATCCTGTGCACAGCCACAGAAACACACCTACCCGCCACACAGCACAGGTGTTCTTTGTTGCCTCCTTTAAAGGCCTTTACCACTTTCTATCTTTATACAAATTATCTGTAAACAGTCCTATCTCCTCACCTAGACTGTGTGTTCTTGGAGAGGCAGGATCCACACTGGAGTCCACCCTGTGTTGTCCCTACGTAAGAAAAATTCAATATTTGTTTAACAAATGACACATTACTCACATCAGCAGAAGAACCTAAGGAGGACCTTGGAAAGCCCCTCTGGACAACAATGCTTCCAAAACTGTAGTGTGCAAATAACCTTGCGATCTTATTAAAAAAAACATTCCTGGAGTTCCCTTCATGGCTCAGTGGTTAACGAACCTAACCAGCAACCATGAGGACACAAGTTCAGCCCCTGGCCTTGCTCAGTGGGCTAAGGATCTGGTGTTGCTGTGAGCTGTGGTATAGGTCGCAGATGCTGCTTGGATCTGGTATTGCTGTGGCACAGGCCAGTGGGAAACCATATGCCACAGATGCAGCCCTAAAAAGACAAAATAAAATAAGATAAAATAAAATACACATAACCTGAGATTCTGATTTCATGTCTCGGGTGGGAGTCCCCAAATCTTCACTTCTTTTTTTTTCTTTTTAGGGCCACATCGCAGCATTAGGAGGTACCCAACTAGGGGTCGAATCGGAGCTACCGCCGCTGGCCTACGCCACAGCCACAGTAATGCAGGATCCGAGCCGCATCTGCAGCCTACACTACAACTCATGGCAACACCGGATCCTTAACCCACTGAGTGAGGCCAGGGATCAAACCTGAATCCTCATGGATACTAGTCAGATTTATTTCCCCCGAGCCATGACGGGAACTCCCAAATCTTCATTTCGAACAAGATCTCAAAGGATGTTGATGTTGCTGGTCCACACTAGCTCCGCCTAGAATAACCTCCTATGCAAAGGGGAAATCAACCCAAATGCAATCCTGAGAAACAGCATATACTATATGCTGCTGTGCCCCCCATACCACAGCAAAAGTTTTACACACACACAAGGAAGCCCAGGCCACTTCAGGTCAGAGAACTGCTAAAGGCATGTACCAAGTCCCTAGGATTTCAAATGCCTGCCCCATAGACACTGAGGATGTGCTTTTCACAATGGCCCCTCCCGGATCTTTTTGCAAATCGTCCACATGTTTTCCTTCCTTTTCTCTCTGCCTTTGCCTCTTTCTCCTTGTCCCTGCACAACTGGAACCACAGCTAAATACTAAACTACGGGACTTTTTTAGTATTATGCTCAGGAAAATATCCCGGGAAAACGGCCAGCCTCTCAAGTTGCAGGTCCTCCCCTCTCTAAGTTTACCTACTTTTCCTATAATGAACTCTCTCCTAGTCAGCAATTAATCAACCCCTGAAGACCACCCAGGAACAGCCACGGGGAACTCTCTATCCTCTCCACAAGGCCGCCTGCCAGAACCATCTGGGCCCCTATAGGTCCCTCACAGGCACACTGCTGTCTTCATCAGCCACATGAAGAGGCTGGCTGCTCTCAGGCTTCCTTCTAGCTCTGATGCCCTAGAAGAGTCTGACTAAACCCAGGGACATTTAGGAACTGTTCCAAGTGCCCCCTTGGCTGACATTCTCTTCTTAGCGTCCCCATGCTGGTGTCAGTCCTTTCACTCAAGAGACCAGGGGAAAACATCTGGAGATTTAGAGTCAGGAGACCTGGAGTCAAACCTCAGCACCACCAAGGAGCTGTCTGACCTTGGACAAATCACATAACCTATTTGACCCTCAATTTCCTCAGCAGTAAACTCAGCTATTTTATGATGTTTAATTGATGTAAGATGAAATATATAAAATGTTTCCCAAACTGCAAAGACACTAAAGAAAGGTTAACTGTCATCGATGCCTAGAACTTCCCTATATCCCTAGTGACAGTTCCCAGCTCACATGGTCCCCTCCTTAAAGACTCATGTCCTAGTCACCCCAGTCAAAGGAGTTATTTGTATCCCACAGTGGTGACGGTCAGCTTTGCATTTAGAGGTGTCTTCTGTGCTCAGGTTCCTGCCAGATAGCAAGCTTCCTGAGGACTCTGTGTGGCTTCTCACATATCATCTTGTGTAGAGTCTGGGATTCGCTAAATACTCAAATACTGCGTGAATGACATTTCAGCGAGTAGGCTGAATTCCTTCCAAGGAGAAGGGTCATGGGAGAAGAAAGGCTGATCAACAAAAGTCAAGTACAACACAACTGCTACTTTATGCCACAGGCTCTGAAATCACTGTCCCTTTTAAGCCACTCTTTATTGGCAACTTACAATGTCCCAGGCCAGCGCTAATAAGCACTTCACACATATTATGAGCTTTAATCCTCACAACCACTCCATGAGGCAGGTTTTATAAATAGAGAGAGTAAAGGAAATGCTGTGTTTGCAGAAATACAGCTAGCACTGGCAAAGCAGGAATTTGAATCCAGGACATCTTATTTTGGAGCCAGAGCTTTTTTAACTTCCGGGCAAGGCAGACCCTTCCGAGATGCAAATACTCAAGTCATGTCCCCATCACCTCTGCCTCCACGTTTTAGCTCCTTACTCTGAGAACCAATTAACAGGGCAAAATGACTGCACTGTGTTCCAGAAAGAGTATAGCTGGTCATTCACTCAATTAGCATGTGATACACCCGAGGCGGGGGCAGGGGGGGACCAAATATTTAATGTGCTTGAAACCTGGCCTATGAAAGATTCAGTTGCTTGGAAACCACATTTATAATTGGAAGTAAATCTCAAGAAACACAAACTCCAGGCAAGGTGTTCGCTTTAATAACCTTTCTAGTTAATAACTGATAGCAGTAAAAGAAGAAGAATGGAAGCTAGGCTCTGAATTCTATGTCCCACAATGGAGGCTAGTCAGAGGCTCAGTACAATCTCCCAAATCTGTCACTCCAGATGGAAAATCCCCAGAGGCACTTAAGAGTCATGATTGGATTTGCATCCTCCTTTGGGCTGACAAACCTATAACAAGTCCCAGAATTCCAGGAGACCTGTACATCCTTAAACCATCTAACTATAACTAGCAGAGTAATAATGGCATTAGGAAAGAAAAAAAAAATCTCAGTAATCTTTACACCTTTTCCAAAATAAACAGTTTATTTTAAAACTTAGAGGAAAAAAAAAAAACAGAAAAACAAGCAAGGATATGACCATACTATTCACAGAAAATGAAGTATTATTAGATCTTGGATATAGTAAAAACATGCTCACTGTTACTCATAATAAGAGATGAAAATTGAAACCATTTTGAGATACAAATTTTTCCTATCAGACTGACAAAAATTCAAAGTTTAACAGCTCACCCAGTCGGCAAGGCTATAGAGAAATCCCTACACTTAAATAGGTGGGAATATAAATCAGAACAACTTCTGGAGAGGGATTTGATGTTAATTATCAAAATTATAAATGCACATATATTTCAATTTCATTTCTGGGAATCTATTCTTCAAATGAATATAGACTCATGGATGAAATCCCTAAGATCAAAATTATTCACTCCAGCATCATCTGTAATCGCAAAAAAACTGAAAATAACCTAAGTGTCAAAACAGGATAAATAAACTGTGGTACAACCATACAATGGAATACTATACAGCCATAAAAAGGCACTGGAAAGTTCTCTCTGTACTGAGATGGAATGCTTTCCAAGATAAACTGATTACTACAAAAGAGCAAAATGCAGAACTGTGTTGGTATCTATTATATGACATACAATCAAATGCATTTCTCTTTGCTTTGAGAAATTACGGCAGAAACAAAAGAAGCTAGGTAAGTAGTTACAGGAGACTAGGGAATAGAACACATGGGTCCAGGGATGGGAGTGAGATATTTCTCTATATACTCTTTAACACAATTTGATTAGCTTAATCATATGAATACATTACCTATTCAGAAATAAATAATGGTAAGAAAAAGAAACCAGAAAAATTATCCAACAATCCCACAACTGACACGGTCAATCTGGTTTTTACCTCTATGTGGATTATTATTACTCTCAGGTTGTCAGTAGCCATTCTCCAAGACCTATTTCCATTGCTTCCTACAACATACCTCATCACTTTATACTATCTTAGAGGATACACAATATTAACCAAAAGAATATAATTAAAAGCAGAAAAGTATAAATGTGACAATGTAAACATAAAAAAAAATCTGATACAGTTAAAGTCACCTAAGATTTTGGGGAATCTATCTCACCTCCTAGGTTAGATTATCCATGACATTGTTTCCATATATATATATACCCAACCCAAACCTAACCTCTCCCTCCCCAAGCACAAATGGTAGAGAATTAAGCATCTTTAGCAATTAAAAACTCAGGATTTATTTGGAAGCAAAAGCGGAGGTCAAAAGTATGAACTGGAGATCTCAAAGTAAAATCTATAACAATAAAATGGTTCTGGGAGTTCCTGTTGTGGCACAGCAGAAACGAATCCGACTAGGAACCATGACGTTGAGGGTTCGATCCCTGGCCTAGCTCAGCAGGTTAAAAATCTGACATTGCTGTGAACTGTGGTATAGGTCGCGGACACTACTAGGATCCCGTGTTGCTGTGGCTGTGGCGTAGGCCAGCTGCTGTAGCTCCGATTTGACCCCTAGCCTGGGAACCTCCATATGCCAGGATGTGGCCCTAAAAAGCAAAATAAATTAAAAAAAATGTGGTTCTGACTTTCTTTAGTGTGAAAATTTGACATGTTGGCAGATGCTGACCACAGCTGACTCAATAACACATCATCTCTGATGGGATCTCGCATATGTTCCTTGTGATGACTCCAAGGCTGTGTGCACTGTAAGGCTATTGCAGCAGTTCACAGGGCATGTATGGGATCTTATAGAGGAGCCAAAGTCATCAGGCCAGCTGTGACATCAATGACCCTAACAAGAAAGGGCCCTCAAGCTCACAAATTAAATGTATATGTATATTAGATGGTTTGGAGGCTGCCACTCAAGTAGGGAAGTACTTTTTTAAAAACCCTTTGGGAAACAAGTCATCAAAGCCCTAAGCTCACCTAAGTGCTATCTAGGGAAATTTATTTGCTTTTCTACTAGATCAATAAGTAGCAAATAAGGTCAGAGACTAGAAATGAACAATCAATAAAATGGGGAAAAGCATTGTAGCCTGTCACTGGTGTTAGCCACAGCCTTTGTTCCCGTCTAAGAAGCTTTTCACAGAACGATGGGAGGGAACATACTAGTAACTATGGCACTTTATTTTCTACTTATACACACACACACACAAACACACACACACACACACCGTTTTGCTGTGCTTAAAATTATGGGACTATTATTAATAGCACTACAGCACATCACCGGAGGAGAAAAACTTGCCCTAGACAGGAATTCCATGCATAACTGGAGTTACCAATTTTTACCAAGTCACCCAAAGTCACTGCTCAAAGTCAGGGAAACAAAGGCAGCTGAGAGGCACATCCCACTCCCCTTCCCCCTTCTCCTCAGGTCTGTCTCAGTATCTTTATGAGCAAGGCAGCTATCTAGAAGGCTCCAGCCTAAAGCGTTACGCTCCCACAGAATGTCTGATCTGCTTCAAGAGGTGAAGGGAAACGCTGCCTACGGATCCAGCTACAGAAAGTTCCCCTGATACCTCATGAGGTTTTGAAGCTGTCTCATAAATTAGTTCAACCACAATCACTCAGCTTGGTCTTGTTACAAATCCTCCTGCTATAATGGACAGTGTCTGGAACTGTAATTTCAAAATGTAAACGAAAAAGGAGACGAAAAGAAAGCCTTCCACAAGAGCTGGGGTTAGGAGCTGACAAGGTCAATTTTGAAGGTTCTGAACACACAGTTTGGGATGCCCAAAGAAGTCAAAGAGAATGCTTTATTTCACTTACACCCGAGACATAATGCTGAGACAGTCGGAGGAAAGCTTAAGCCAGTCCTTACTGGCCTTTCTTCTCATCTAGAGAACGGGCCCCTGACATCTCCTCCACAGCACCTGTCATATTAGATCATCACCACTGTTTTCTTATGTTAATCCCCCCTCTAAACGGTGAGTTTCCCTAGGGCAGAGACCATTTCATTTATTCCCAGTGCACCTGGCTCAGGGCATGACACCATGGATGCAGTGTATAAGTCCTGTTTTAATGTTTGCTTAGAAGGGGCAATGCTTCTACGGAAAGAAAAGATCCCTAGCAATTCAGTTCCCCTTCCTTTTGTCAAAGCAGAGCATGAGATCTATATCCTAAAACAGAGATTCTCAGAGTGAGGTCCCTGAACCAGAAGCATCAGCACCACCTGAGAACTTTTCAGAAATGCAGATTCTCAGACCGCACCCATGACCTGCTGGATCATAAACTGCAGAAGAAGTCTAACAATCTGTATTTTAAAAAGCCCTCCAGGAGACTCTAACACAAAGTAAACTTTGAAAACCGCTATCCAATAGTTTCTGCCCATACAGCTTCATAGAGCTTCCTAACCTACCCCTTAGAATATGTGAATATGATAACTGAACAGTTTTTAGATGTTTGGATTTGAAAGTTTACACATAACTGCGAGCCAGCTTTTCTGGTAGTCTTAATTAACTGCATATGCCACATTAGTTTGGTGGTTTTTATTAATCTATCCTTTTCCACTCACAGCAGACATAAGGATGAAAATACAGAAGTCAGGCCAACAGCTAAGACACAAGGGAAAAAAAATCCTTTTTACAAACAGAACAAAACACATTAGAAAATTAATGTTACAAAGTGACAAGAAAGACAGGTTCCTTGGCAGAATGAAGGTCACTCCACATTTATCTCCTATTCAAGCAACAAACAAGATGTTCAGGCAAGGCTTCATTCCCTCTCTACACAGTTATGGCGGCATTCTTGAGAATTCCAGGTTATCTGCCAGTGTTCCTAAAAAG
Source organism: Catagonus wagneri (assembly GCA_004024745.2). Lineage (NCBI taxonomy): Eukaryota > Metazoa > Chordata > Mammalia > Artiodactyla > Tayassuidae > Catagonus > Catagonus wagneri. The sequence continues at coordinate 4,016,214 of PVHT021183583.1, forward strand.
CACATCTAGATATGTGGGTAAGGACATTCAGAGAGTTTAAAGAAGAGACATCAATGACACGTTAACAATGAGCCTAACTATCCTACTGATGTTCTGAAAACAATTCTATACCGTGTGTCTGAAAAAATTCCATACCCTAACTTGGGTCTGTGTTGGAGAGAGGGCAGCCCAGCTCAGACACCAAGGGCAGACATTAAGAAAGGATGGCATAACTAAGGAAACCTACCTGGGGAGGGGGCTCTCAGGTCCCAGGCCTTTCCCTAAGGAACACTGACCCCACCAAAAGGGGAAGACGAGAGGTCCTCTAGAGCTTCCACAGATGCCAGTCGGGCACACAGCTCAGCTCAGGTTTCTAGAGGCATCAAGTCTGGGTCTTAAGAGCAAAACTAAACTTGCTCTTGGGACTGGAGAAAGAACATAAGGAAATTCCATCTCTCACCCTCGGTCTGACAGAGCATGTGTTTCGCCAGCAGAGCTCTGTTCAGATATATATATATAAGAAGGAACATTTTTTTTTAAAGTGTTGTTAGAGAGAGGAATACATTTTCATCTAGGGCCCACAAGGTAAAAGTCCAGAAAGGGTCTCTTCCCAGGTACAGTCGGGAAGGCCTCTTCTCTGTGAACTCTCTCATAATGCAAAGCCGGCAGGGAAACCACACTTAAAAATTAAAGTTTGGAAAAAATGTCTGCATGCTACTTTCATACACAATTTCAAAATATTCAAAATTAGAGTAATTTTTGTCAAAATACGTTAGGCTGTTTATACCAGCAGTGGGAAAGTAATTTTTAAAATGCTTTAAGAGGAAACATTTCAAAAAGGTTCTTAAGGTATGATAAGATGATATAAAAATAATGTGTCTGTTTGTCTGTACTGTCAATCTAGTTTTACAAGAACAGATTTTTTTTTAATTTTATGTTAATATTTGCCCAGTTAAATATGTTTGGTTGGATTTGACTCAAGTGTCATGGAATTCATCCAAATTAAGACCTAACCCTAGTCAGGTCAGTTTAGGATTTTTCATGCTATAATTTACTTCACTTTATATCTTAGTAAGCTGAAAACAACATAATACAGTATTTCATCTGTATGCTCAACCCACAAATACTGTATTTTTGTTCTTTTGTTGACATGTTTTAAATGACTAAACAAGTGATATAGGCACATGACAAAACACAGGCTACCACTTTCTCTCCCATGGAATACTCATTTCTTGAAGCATCAAAAATGTACCAGGAGGGTTTTCCTGCTTTACAAAAAAAAAAAAATTTAAACCCATTTATTCTCATTTTCAAAGACATCTGTCTTTTCACAAAGCAAGAAAAAGTAATTATTTCACTGCCATACCTATACAAAAACTATGTTTTTATAAGTAGTTAAGAACATCTTATTAAATAATAAATTTCAATCTACTTGCAGCTTTGAAGGATCAGTGCTACAACTGTAAGTACTTATTTTAGATAACTCCTGTCCGCCGAGTGCCCGTACACAGAACAAATGTCAACTGCACCATTTAGGAAAACCTAGGAGTCTGAATAGGATTCTCTTCTTTGTTCCCTTAATGCAGTTTTCCCTAAATATGGCTGGGCATTAAATCACCTTGGAGAGCTTTCAAAAATTAAAGATTCCCTAACCTCACCTCATTTAATCAGAATATCTAGAGGCATGAGACCCAGAAATCTCTAATTGCTTTTTTTTTTGAGGGGGATTGTGGGGGTTGTTGTTTGTTTTTGCTTTTTAGGGCTGCACCTGTGGCATACGGAAGTTCCCAGGCTAGGAGTCTAATCGGAGCTGCAGTTGCCGGCCTACACCACAGCCACAGCAACGAGGGATCCAAGCCGCTTCTGCAATGTACTCCTAACACAGCCTACACCACAGCTCACGGCAACATGGGATCCTTAACCCACTGAGCTAGGCCAGGACTCAAAGCTACATCCTCATGGATACAAGTCGGGTTTGTTACCATTGAGCCACAACAGACACTCCTCTACTTATTTTTTTCATGGTCAGTCAAGTTACAGACTTACTAGTTGGTAATGGGGAATAAAAGAACAATAAATGGAATAAAAGAACAATAAATATCAGTTGCAGCTAAGTGCCCCAGCAACAGTCACACAACAAATCTAAGGAAACCAACAACAAAGTTGGAACTGTTTTTAGAGAAGACATCAACCGGCACGAGGGGATAACTGAAAGATAAAACGAAGACCTCACGTTGCCCATGAAACCCAGCCAAACTGTAAAAAGCACAGTTGTGGTTCCCAAACTCTGGTAGCATCAGAAGCACCCTGGAGGCTTATTAAAGTTTCTGATTCAGTGGGTCTGCACAAGAATTTGCATTTCCAACAAGTTGCCGGGTTATGCTGCTGGTCTGTTAAATGTTTTGAGAACCACAAGCCTGGAGTAATGTTGTGAAAATCTGTTGCAATCGTAGCTTCGTCACTAAATAGCTGCACAACTTTGATCAAGTCCAAATTCTCTAAGTTTGGCCCTTTTTGTTCCTCTGATAAATTACAACCAGAGAATCTTCTTGTAACTCCAACACTCTCTGGTTCTGTGCAATACAAATTCCAGCTGAATTAGCACAAGAAATTGCAGGAATCTTGAGGGTGAAAAGAAAGGTCTAGTCCCTGAGACAAGCAATTAATTACATTAACAGTCAAAAATAACATACACACAGAGGCAACAAATTAGTTTTTCGTTGCTGTCAAAAGCCAAGAAAAAGCACTGCTAACCCATATGTCCAGAGGGGGGGAAAAATTACCATCTTTTCATTTCTAGAACCCTATGCTTGTACCTTAAAAAAAAAAAAAATCGTGGCATGAAGTTAATTTCCCTTTAGCACCAAATACTTCAATTATTTACTAAAAACTCCCTGTGGTTTTACCTCCAAAGGGGGAATTGGGACACTAAGATTTATTGAATATCAAAAATATACCAGTGACAGCTGTTTTCACATCCTACTGCTCATTAAGTCTTCACCATTGTATGAAATAAACATCCTCGTTTCTCTGATGAAGAAACTGAGGCTCACTGTGTTGCCTAGCTTTTCAAGATAATACAGATTATTAGCGGCTAAATCAGGGACTCCAAACCTCTAGACTTCCCCATCATTTTTTCTACCTACTGTAATTCTTTAATATACCTTAAGAGAGAAAAACACGAGATCACTAACATGTGGAATCTAAAAAAAAAAAAAACAATACAAAAGAACTAATGAAACAGAAATAGACTCAAAAGATTTTGAAACAACGGAGTTCTGGCTGTGGCACAATGGGTTAAGAATCTCACTGCAGTAGTTGGGTGGCTGGTGAGCTGTGGGTTCAATCCTGGCCCAACACATGAGTTAAAGGATCTAGCACTACTGTAGCTCGGGTTGTATCTCTGGCCCCGGGACTTCCATATGCCTCGGGTGCGGCCATCAAAACAAACAAACAAAAAAAAGATTTTGAAACTAAATTTATGATTACGAAAGGGGAAACATGGTAGGAGGGATAAATTTGGGGGTTGGGATATATAAAATAGAGAGGTAACCAGGACCTACTATACAGCATAGCATAAACTACCAATACTGCGTAAAACCAATATGGGAAAAGAATCTGAAAAAGAATGGCTATATGGATATGTACAACAGGTTCGCTTTGTTGTACACCCGAAACTAACACAACTTTGTAATTCAACTGTACTCCAATAAAGCTTATTTAAAAATAAATAAATAAAATACCATAAAAGAGGGATCCTTTTCTTAAAATAAAGAAGGTTTCAATGTTTTTTAAATGAATTGAGGGAGGTCATCTTCAAAAAAGAGGTCTTTCAGGCAGGGCCTTCCCCACGAAGCTCTTGAATGGCAGAACCTCTGGGGATTTTTATAAGACTATTACATTTAAATTTTTATATTTTTCAAGCCTGGAATATAGGGATATGGTGATGAACTTGATGACATTCTTAGCTCACTCTGCATGGCACAGAATGCCCTTGGTGAGTGAGCTGTTCAAGGATGTGGGCCAGAAGAGGACAAAGAAAACACCCCATCCTTCATCTACAACACAACCCAGAGTGACAGCCACCAAAACCCTCTAACATGGTCAAATTCCGAGCCGTATCAGCTGATCCCAGAAAATATTTCCTCACCTCCCCTTTCAGAAAAATTGAGCACAAATCCACATCAACTGAAGAGATACAGATAAGAACCAAGGTAAAAATATAAGGAATCCATAAATGCTATTTTTTAACATTTATAGGTTACTGAACCACATATGTAACTGTTCACACATGTGAGGACTCCCCAACGTCATATTCATTTATTTCTCCAATTAAATAACCACACAAATATGTTCCCCGAGCAACACTGGAAAATGCTTCATATGCCTTTATTTCACAGCCCTTTCAGAAGTGTGACCTTAAAAATGGTAAGCCTTCAAAATAACAGGTGCTTCTATAACAACTGATTTCAAAGAGCAGCCAAGAAAAGTGTCTTCCAAAGGTGTGGTTCTTTCCCCTCCATCACTCTGCTGTCAACCACGTAAGAAATTATGTTTGTTCTCTGTACAGTCCTGACATGGCAACACCACTGCCCTCACTAAGCCACATACACATGGCCCGTCACCCCTGGCCCTGCGAAGTTCTCAGCTGGATGGCACAGGAGGCCACAGCAGACTGCTAATGAGGCCAAGGTGAGGCATCAGAACCACACAGGGGTCAGTTCACTTGGCTCAGATCCAGGGCTACAGGTTTCACGTCTAACCTCACCTTGGTAAACAGCAGCCTGTAATGGACAAAAAGGTCCATTCTCCTGGAGCAAAAATACCTCCTGCCTTGGATCCCACTAAGAGCAAATCATACACAGGGAATCACCACTCCTATCCTAGAGCACCAACTATGTGCAGGGCATGCAATGAAAGCAAGAATGGCCTCCATCAATCAGTGAACTAAGTGGCCAACACTCCATTTTCAATTAAGATTTACTGAGGATTGGAGTTCCCGTCATGATTCAGTGGAAATGAATTTGACTAGTTTCCATGAGGATGCAGGTTCAACCCCTGGCCTCTCCCACTGCGTTAAGGATCCGACATTGCTATGAGTTATGGTGTAGGTCGCAGACTTGGCTCGGACCTGGCATTGCTGTGGCTGGTGGCGTAGGCCAGCGGCTCCAACTCCAATATGACCCCTAGTCTGGGAACCTCTATAGGCTGTGAGTGCGGCCCTTAAAAAAAAAAAAGAAAGAAAATTTACTGAGAACCTAATCTGTGGCATGAACTGTGCTAGGAGTTAGACACAGCAGTGAACAAGGGGGAGAAGACAAACAGTATTACCTCATATGGTGAAACGTTGTTTTAATGGAAGTAGAGCAGAGAAGGCCTAAGAGAACGACTGGAGAAGGAGAATAACTGACAGGGTCAGGGACAGCCTGTCTGATGAGGTGACTTCTGGCAAGCGCTGAAGTGGACACGAGGTTTAATATCAGGAACCTTTATGACAGCCCCACAGGCAGTTATCTATATTTTACAAATGAGGAAACTGGGACTGAAGGTAGTTAAAAGACATGCCCAAACTTCTGAAGGCCATGCCCAAGGCACAGCTCTGTGATGCACTGTGCCCAGTCCACTAAACCAAGGTCTCCAACTCCAGGTGTGCTTCATTCCAGGTGTGCAATACAGGGCTCAGTCCAGTAACAAAAAGAAAATCAGCGCAGCTACATATGCTTATTTTTTATCTCAACCTTTTCAACTCCTCTATTTTGTGTGCAAGCTTTACGTGTGTAACTCTGTATACAATTTAGACATAAACAAATAGACAAAAAAATTATGTGTTATTGACAGGGACACATGATCTTGAAAATTGCAAGATCACTGCCCTAGAGGGTAGATGCTAAAGAAACAAACCTGGCCCATCTTCCCAAGAAGAGAATATTTGGTCATGCACGGTCTGTACTCTGTGAATATATTTATAAATTTCAAGATATAAAATGAAATAAAATAGACCATACATGTCCATCTAAGGTGCAGCTCCCTTATGGAGTTGAGAGTTTAATGCTAGTGCCAAATTCAACCAACATGCAGGCCTCCTGCCTGATCCCTGACACGGAAACCTGTTCACCCCACACTGAAGGGAATCCACCAGTTCATTTCAAATTGGTCACCAGACAGCAGCTGTCAACTAGTAATAACTTTGGGTCACTCCCTACCCGGACTGTTTCATACACATGTAAACATAAGTTTCATAAATTGTTCAAATGTGTATTTACTCGAAACACCATTATGGATCCATCAGACTGTTACAGGCTATCAGCTAAATAATACGCATTTTTTAAAAGGCTTGGCAGCTTAATACATATTTTTACTGCTCGCATAACTCAAAAACAGCCTCGGAGTAAAACGTTTAATTTGACACATAAATAGTCCATTATATGGCCTAATCCTCTTTTGTGTTTTCAGAAAGGGAAGAAAGTGCCAGGGTATTTCAATTCGATAGAAGGAGCACAGCAAGGCAGGAGGGGGGTGCTAACACACAGCTGTTGATCCTACTTCAGGGCCAGGCATAAGGCGGTTGGTAAATAAAGGGGTATTTAAAAAGAAAGAGTATCTGACTATCAGAAACACTTAGGCTGACGTTTTTTAAAAAATTTTTAAACAAAATGAGAAAGGAAAGGCCATTACTTGGATATTCTCCTAGAGATTAATCCTCCCTCAAAATGTCCAGTGTCATTTATCTATAACCATGAACTGATCTGGTAGACTACTAAGGTACTGAAACTTAAAGTAGGGTCCTGCAACTACTAGTTACCACAGGAGATCTGTAATTGACTTACACATCTTTCTTCAGTTCTTAAGGGTAAGTGTGCAACTTCATGGATACTCGTCCTTAATATGACCACAAGCTGCTAGTTGCCCAATAAGTGACTGGGGTAGGGGGTGGGGTTTCAAATAGCTACCAGGCACTCACGACAACAAAAGAAGCTCAGAATTCTGAAGTGCTCAGGAAGGAAAATTGATTATCACTGCAGCATCAGTGCTATCTTGAGTCAGGCATAGTTTGCAATACTGCCATTCTTGTCTTTTAAATTACTTTTTTAACTCAATTTTATCATTAGAAATTTGAAGAGTTCCCACTGTAGCTCAGCAGAAACAAACCTGACTAGTATCCAGGAGGATGCGGTTTTGATCCCTGGACTCGCTCAGTGGGCTAAGGATCCGGTGCTGCCATGAGCTGTGGTATAGGTCACAGACATGGCTGGGATCCTGAGTTGCTGTGGCTGTGGTGTAGGCCAACAGCTTTAGCTCTGATTTGACCCCTAGCCTGGGAATCCACATGTCATGAGTGTGGCCCTAAAAAAGACAGACAGACAGACAGACAGACAAAGAAAGAAAGATGATTTCACTTATGGCACAAATGAACCTTTCCACAGAAAAGAAAATCATGGACATGGAGAACAGACTTGTGGTTGACAAGAAGGAGGAGGAAGGAGTGGAAGGGACTGGGAATTGGGGGTTAATAGATGCAAACTATTGCCTTTGGAATGAATAAACAATGGGATCCTGCTGTATAGCACTGGGAACTATGTCTGGTCACTTGTGATGGAGCATGATAATGTGAGAAAAAAAGTATACATGAATATGTGGTTGGGTCACCTTGCTGTGCAGTAGAAAACTGACAGAACACTGTAAATCAGCTATAATGGAAAAAATGAAAATCATTATAGGAAAAAAAACTGGAAACATAAAAAGAAAGAGGGGGAGAGAGAAACAAAGAAAGGAAGAAAGAAAAAATAAAGAAGGAAGGAAAGAGAAAGAAAGAAAAGAAAAGAAAAAAGAAAGAAAACTGACTTGTTAAAAATTAACTGGTTAATCTCACAATGTGTAATGGTGCATACTTACACTTTTCTCCTGTATGTATATTTTCCTTCTTTTCAATAATGAGACCTTAAGACAGGTATGCAGTGTGGGTTAAACAAAAATAATCTGAACCCCTGCAGCTAAAGCAGATATATATACAACAAGCCCACTTCCCAAAAATCTTCTAGTATAATAAACCTTCACCTATGACTTTTACATTCTTTAAATAAGTTAACATCTACCACCAAGGAAAGTACAACAAAATTATATTTCTAAGCTTATTAGAGACTGCTTTATAAAATAAAAGCATATACATATATATATACGACTCATAAAACCATATATATGGCACATACTAAAATTTGCTAATCTTGATGCCGGATGGTGAATGTGAGATAAGGAAATCCTATGCCATCCAAATGGGTTAAGTCCAAAAATTTGAGAACTACAACTCCATATTAGTCTTTTTTTTTTTTTTTTTGGTCCTTTTAGGGCCACACCTGCAGCATATGGAAGTTCCCAGGCTAGGAGACGAATTGGAGCTACAGCTGCCGGCCTACTCCACAGTCACAGCAACGCCAGATCCGAGCCTCATCTACGACCTACATCACAGCTCATGGCAACGCCAGATCCTTAACCCAAGGATCAAACCTGGGTCCTCTTGGATACTAGTCAGATTCATTTCCACTAAGTCACACAAGAACTCCAATATCAGTAATTCTTAACCCTTTCTGAGTCAAAGCCATTTCTGAGTATCTAACAGAAGTTATTATAGTCTATATAGAAAGATTAAAATTTGCATCCTGGGTTATGTTTCTTCATTCTTAAAGCCTTTATAAATCCAAATTACTTGCGCCAAGACAATTCTGTGGTCTTACTTTTCTATGATTAACATTTTTAAAACAACAGATCTTTTAAATTTTCCAAATATTTAAAGGTTAATATTGAAACTGTGAATGCCCGAAAATTTTCCAAGTACCTCATCATTCTTAAACACTACTGTCAGGGTTCTTGGTTCCAGTATTAAGGACCCCTAATCCTAGATTTCACACTGTTTTCATCATAATTTCACTATGAATTAAGAAAACTGTACCTAATTATTTCTTGATCCATGTCAGGACTTCACTCCTATTTTCAGACACAATGGGGATTGTTACTTTCCACTACTAAACTGTTCTCCAAATGAAGGTTTTACTGCAGAGAAGAAAATGACCTTTTCTAAAGATCTTCCATTCTAGTACCTGTGGTCTGTTCACTATAAGGCCAAATACCTTTAAGATTAAGATATCATCTCCTAGGAGAGGAGTTCCCACTGCGGCACAGCAGGTTAAGGATCCAGCATTGTCTCTGCAGCAGCTCAGGTCTCTGCTGGGTGCAGGTTCAACCCTCGGCCCAGCACAGTGGGTTAAGGATCCTGCTTCTTTGCCAGAGCTGTGATGTAGGTTGCAGCTGCAGCTCAGATTCAGTCCCTGGCATGGGAACTCCCATATACCATGGGTGAGGCCAAAAAAAAACCCCTCCTATGTTTACATCCCTTCACACACTTGGGAATCTTACTGTTTCTACTTCATTTCTTCACAATAGTATGAGAAAAGTACTACTTCTTATACTAATCTGAAATCTGTCTTCCTAGAACCAACTCGCAGTCTTTGTTCTCACCTCATAGGTCTACATGTGAAGTTTAATTCCTCTCTTTCTGAAGACAGTCTCTGGAACATTTGAAACAGAGGACACAGCCTCTCCTGTTCTCTTCTGACCACCCAGCCTTCAAGTTTTCAGGCCTGCCTCAGCATCCTGATCATTTTCTCTGAATATTATCATTTTACCTGGCTTTGAACTCAACACTCCAAGACAATTTTAACAAGACAACAAAAAAATCTGGACCCTTTCTCTAAATATTTTTTACTTCTCCCAGTGTGGCTTCAGACTGAAGTGGCACTTTTTATGAATGTTATCAATCTGCAAATCCAACCTCTTGCTAAAAACTTCTGTGTCAAAACTCTCTGATCTCAGAAAATGCGGTCAGTTTCCCTACTAAATTCACTCCTAATCCTCAGAAACTTCTGCTGCTAACAAGCTGCCCACCTAGACAAACAGCCTAGTTTGCCTAGAATTAGGAGATGGCCAAGCAGGAAATAAGGGGAAATACGACTCCTTCTGATTTCCCTAAGGTACAGAGGTGGGAAACCGGAGGGGTCAGAGAAGTGTGACCCACTTTCATTTTTCTATTTCTCTATTTTTCTCTATCTAGTCAGGGAAGTCAGAGAAACTTCTAGAACTGGGCCTTCGAGGAAGGGTGGCCTTTTAGATAGGCAGAAAAAAAAAAAAGATGATCAGAGCAGAGGAGCAAAGGTGGGAAAGCCTCTGGCACATTCCAAGGATAAGGAGTCAAGCACTCTGACTTAAGCAAAGGGTCCACATAGAGCACCGTTAGGAAGTAAGGCAAGAAAGCAGGCTGGGGTCACAGCACAGAGGCACTAAAAGCAAGGCTACAGAGTCCAGCTTTCATCCTAGAAGCAGTGGGGAGTCGCTGAAGTTTCAAAGCAGGAAAATAACAAGATGAAAGCCATATTTTTAGAGATAGTATGGGCCTCTGTACACACCAGGCATTTAATCAATGGTGTTGACCGGACATATAGATTCAAGCTGCCAGGAAACAAGCATCTTGTGACCTAAAACTTACAGAAAAACCACTTCCCTAGTGAAATCCACCTCAGCAACAACTCACTTTATCTTTTTAATTTAATTAACGGCAAAGAAAGAAAAGGACACAGAATGAAACTTGGGCAAGCTAATAGACTCTTAATGTCCAAGATTCCCTCATCTCCCTCCTGAATCAAAATGCGTATTTTACAGTAAGCTAAAAATGATACAGAGGCATTAAATATTTACTCTTCCCATTTGCTATTATTTTTCACCAGTTACTTGGCTGTAACACTCATTAATATGCTGCAAGAGGAACTTCATGTAAATTCATCACTGGTCTGGGAATACTGCTCCTCTGATGTACTGGCTGCAAGCTACACCCAGCTCAGAGGCACCGTTTCCCTACAGGCAGGTCCAAATGTCTAGTTCACTCACAATTTACAAATGATTATTTTTCTAATTAATCATTCATCAAAAAAACATAAATGGCAACAGGGTGTGAAGACAGTGCTAGCAAAAAAAAAAAAGAAAGAAAGAAAAGAAAAAGAAAAGGGCACCGACCCATCAATCCCTACATCTGAGCTATGAACCACCAGGGCAGCAAGCCTTGGCCCTACTTTGGGTCACAGCAGAGCCATCAGGAAAGGCTTCCTTCATCTGATGGGGCTGCCATTTAAGAGAAAGGCTTGAGCCTGTCCCAGGGTACCACTCCCCTTCAAGCACTCCAAAAGGGGAACTCATTTCATATGCAAATCATCAGAACAGCCTCCTTGGTTTCTTCTTTTTCCAATTGCTCCCACCCATTTCCTTCCACTGCCTTCTCCCCCAAGACACACAATTAAAATATTTCTCCTCAAGGAAATACTCCCCAAGACACGCAATTACAACACTTCTCCATAATGAGATAAGGCTGGGACCTGGGACCCTTTACCAGAGTGCCTGCACCTGGACGAAGGTCCCCTTGAGCAACAGAATACAAAGAAACTATAAAGGACTAATCATAACATCATGCCATGTGTGGTGGGGGAAATTATGAACTATAAGATACAAAAAAGACCACAAGCCCATTGCCACTTCTGAGGTTTGGAAAACAAAAGCAAAAAATCAAGGCACTGTGCAAGATCGCTGCAAACAGCACCACAAAGTGGGTGGGCTGACCACCGAAGCTACACCTCCTGCCCAATCCACTGATCCACCCCTACCCTTACCCCGTTTAAGAAATCAGCTCACACCACCTGGAGGAACAAGTAAAGGCACTTGTTACTTGTTTTCACTCCCTCATACTATAGCACAAGTCCCTATTATCAAGTCTTACCTGAATTCTCATCTGGTCTCTTAATTTTTATTGATTAAAGGGTGAAGGACCCAAGTCGGTATCAATCATCCCATAAGAACCCACAGGGCTTTTTCCAGTCTCAGGATGTCTTCTCGCACAACTTATACCCATGGTTCACACCCTCTATTTTATAGTTGAGGAAACAAACCTGAAGAGGTTCCAGCATGACCCTCATCAACTGTTGGACAGAGTTGGGGACTCCGCTTTGCTCAGATAAGTCTTCCCCTCTCTGCCTCTGTCTTGATTAACAGAACCCAAACAACCGAGTAACTGCAGCACTGCTACTACCTGCAAGAAGGAAAACATATCCAAGATCGATCCACCTTTGAAAAAACTGGCTAAGTTTTCAGTTTGTAAATCAGATTTCTGAAGTGGCAGTACTAAATTAGTACTAAAGAAGCTAGTATTAGTACCAAGTTCTATTTATAAAAGGATTTAGACATCCAATACTTTCCTAACTGCCAGGGATCAAGCAGGAAGACCTTGGTCTGCAAAGAAACCGAAAAGATCCTACCTCAGGTCAGCCTGGAAGCCTGACTGCTAATAAAAAGGTGAAGAGGACAGACAGCGCTCTTCCCAGATCCTAACATGAAAACCCACTCTCATGAGGCCAGCAATAGGACCATAATAAGGATGATTACCCAGTATTTGGGAGGCTGATTTCAACACCGTTATCAAGCTTGAAACTGGCTATCCTAACTTTTTCTTTTTCGGGCCACACCCATGGCATATGGAAGTTCCCAAGCTGGGATCAAATCAGAGCTGCAACTGGCCTGCACCACAGCCACAGCAATGCTGGATCTGAGCCTCATCTGTGACCTACACTACAGCTCACGGTGTGGATCAATGCTGGAATCTTAACTCACTCAGCGAGGCTAGGGAGCAAACCCACATCCTCAGGGACACTAGTCAGGTTCTTAACCCGCTGACCACAATGAGAACATCTGGCTATCCTAACTTTCACAGCTGTCCCGTTCTCTATGAACCACTCTGTCAGTTTGGATAGTGCTATTTAAAAGACAAACTTAAGGAACACTTGTGTAATATCTGTAGATCATAAAACGGTGTGACCTCTATCGAAAAGAAGCATGAAGATTCCTCAAAAAATTAAAAATAGATATGCCATATGATCCAGCAGTCCCACTTCTGGGTATTTATCCAAAAGAAATGAAAGCATGGACTCGAGGTATGTGCACACTGTTCATAGCAACATACTATTCACAACACCCGGTGGAAGCAATCCAGATATTCATGGAAGGATGAATGGATAAACAAAATGTGGTAGATAAATACAATGGAAGATTATTTAGCCTTAAAAAAGAAGGAAATTCTGTCGCATGGTACAACATGGATAAACCTAGATGACACTGTACTAAATGAAATAAGCCAGTCACAAAAAGACAAATACTATATGGTTCCACTTAGATGAGATATTCAAAGCAGTCAAATTCATAAAAACAAAAAGTAGAACAGGGGTTACTGGGGACCGCAGGGAGGGAGAAAGAAGGAATTATTGTTTAATGGCATACAGTTTCAGACTAGCAAGATGAAAAAGTTCTGTTTCACAACAATATGACTATACTTAACACTACTACTGAAATGTACACTTAGAAATATGTAGAATGTAAATGCAGTGTGTTTTATTTAACCACAATATTAAAAAAAAAACCCTAATAATAAAAACGTATGATTAAAAAAAAAAAACATAGGCCTGGGACTGGTTACCTTGTACAGTTATTTAAATTCATACCAAGAACTACCATATGACCCAGCAATCCCTGGGCATACATACAGACAAAACTTTCCTTGAAAAAGAAAACATGCACCTGTATGTTCACTGAAGCACTATTCACAAAAGCCAAGACATGGAAACAGCTTAAATGTCCAACAACAGATGAATGGATTAAGAAGATGCGGTATATATACAGAATGGAATACTACTCAGCCATAAAAAAGAAGCCATTTGCAGCAACATGGATGGAACTACAGACCCTCATACTAAGTGAAGTAAGTCAGAATGAGAAAAATACCACAAGATATTATTTTTATCTGGAAACCTAATAAACAAAAATCTTTCCACAGAAAAGAAACTCATGGACCTAGAGAACAGACTTGTGGTTGCCAAGGGGGTGGGGGAGCAAGTGTGATGGACTGGGAATTTGGGATTAATAGATGCAAACTACTGCATCTGGAGTGGATAAACAATGAGAACCTGCGGTTTAGCACTGGAAACTATATCCAGTCACTTGTTATGTAGCATGGTGGGGGATAATGTGAGAAAAAGAATGTATATTATGTATGTGTGACTAGGTAACTTTGCTGTACAGTAAAAAACTGACAGAACACTGTAAATCAACTATAATGGAAAAAATAAAAATAATTTTTAAAAATTTAAAAACAAATAAATAAATTCATACCAGACTTTGTATGAACTTACTACTTACCTAGTATATTTGCCATGTGGACAAGAAGCTATAATCGCCATGTGGACAAGATGCTATAATTGCTCAAAAGCCAACTCTATAAATCCCCTACCTATACAACTCCACTTAGGCATTCACAAATGAATCAACAAATGACCTGAACCAATGAACATCTGCTGAAGATAAACTATGAAAGGATTTCAACTACTGCAGAGCAACATACCTGAACCCACTTCATTCTGAGAATAACACACTTGTGCAAATGTATTTTTCCAATATAACAGAAGACAATCAACAATATCTTAGAAAAACATATCTGACTTTAAAATGTAATATCTATGTAAAAAAAAAAAGGTTTAAAAAAAGAAACTGGTTTATTTATTCAAGAAAAGGTGACTGACATCATTCAAAGGTTCGTCTGTGTATGTCACAAAAATAAAAACGTTTTCTAACATCTCTAAATTCACCCAACTGAGATAGTAACACTGAACTGCCTCATCCAGTCAAAACAAATAAAATAAAATCAAAAACAAACAAAAAATCTCACAGGAGAGGATATATATAGTCAACATTTGCTTCTCCTCTCCAGATTATTACCAACAGAAGATATGCAATTACAGCTGACCCTTGAGCAAAGCAGGGTTAGGGGTGCCCAACCCTATGCAGTCAAAAACCGAAGTATAAGTTATAGTCAGCCCTCTATTTCCACAGCCCCTCTGTATCCTTGGTTCCTCCATATCCAAAGTTCCACATCTGCAGAATTAACCAACTTCATGTAGCACTGAAGTATTTACTACTGAAAAAGAATCCACATAAAAGTGGACTTGCGTAGTTCAAACTTGTATTGTTCAAGGGTCAATTGTGCATATTTAACAAGCCCACCATGTAAAACTGTAAAACTATACACACACACTGTCCTCTCTTTTCCTGATTTCTTCCTAGTTTGGGCCATTACCAAAATATTTTTTTCATTTCTTAAAACTGTCAATCTGGAAAGTAAATTCTGATGCAAGCAGAATTTATATAAATACACACACACACACACACACACACACACACATATTTGAAATATTTAAAAAACAGTCTACCAGGTAGCACAATTTCCATGAAGTCAACACACATTTCAAAAAATGTAAAAGCTAAGATTATGAAACATTTAGTTATAAATAAATGCCTTACATGAATTGACTCAATTTAATTCTCAGAGTAACCTCACAAGGTAAAACCTGAAATCCCTATTTTACCAGGAAGGAAACTGAGGCACACGGGTCATGTAGGCAGGGCCTGGTTGAGCCTAAATGAGAGCCCTGGCAGACAGGTTTCAGAACTCAGGCTATTTACCACTATGCAACTTATCATCCATGTAATATCAATGAAACAAACTGACATACATATGTGTTAATTCTGCCATATCTCCAGGAAACAGGCCTATGGAAAGAATCAGAAAGAAACCACGCATGTCAAACACTCCGGTCTTGGGTCAACCACAATCTCTCTAGCTTTGTTTTTCTTGTTGTGAAATCAACGTAATACCTCCAAGACCTGATAATACAATGGGTTAGACAGTGACAAAAACCAGCAAAACTACACACATTCACTCCCACTGAGGTAACAGCGTGGCCAGCTCCTCTCCCCAATATCTCCCCTCTTCAAACTTATCATCTAGAAACGATCTTTCCTTTGCCAAATAAACTTTCCCATTCCCACGAAAGTAATTGACTACAGCAAAATGTGCAGCATTATTGGCAAAAGCTACACAGAAGGAGTCAGCCTCTCTCTTCTAAGCTGTATCCCTGTCTGAAATATAATACAGTGGGCAGGCTGTTTCTTTGAAATAGATGGATCTATGGTTTGAGGGCAGCACAGAGTGTAAATCTGTCTCCGTGAATGGCTCACGCCATGTCTTTCTCGTTTTGTGTGCTATTGTGTGCTATCTGGCAATATATCTGTCACAGCTCCACTTCCTCCTTTCCATGGGGAACAAAAGTTGAGAGAGATTGGAAATACAACCCCAGGCACAGCCTTATAAAGGCAGCAATTGAGTTTCTGAAAACTCCAGGCCAACTCTAGGCAAAGCACCAGTTCAGCCTGTCTGTACACGAGGCAATTTGGTTAGGTAATAACCCCATTTCGTCATCTTTTTTGCTCAACTTGCAATGGAAATCATATCAGAGAAACCACCAAGTACCATAACATTATTAGAGAAAAGGCAACGTGATGCTGAAACCCAAATAAAATATAAATTGTGGTTTTGCACATAGTGATCCCATCTACGACACCCAGAAGCCAATTCCAGAAGGCTATGGACAGCTGAGGGTAACTCTCAGGTCTCCTTGAAACGTCCTGGAAAGCCTCAGGGGAGACTGAAAATGCCAGCAGTATTGCTCTCAGCGTCTCCACCTGGCCGCCAGGACCCACAGGCCTGGCTTCTCCAGCAAATACTCATTCAAGGATCAAGGAGAGGACAAGCTTTTCCTGTCCCTGCCCTAGAGAATACTGGCCTTTTAGATTAGCTCTTCCAGATTTCAGCCTGAGAACTTGAAAGAGTATTACAAAACCACTGTCCTTCAGCTCCAAACATCTTAAAAGCAATTTATCAATATCGCTGCCAGCTTCACCCCAAGAGCTTGCTTTAGAATAACAACTGCCCAGGGTCTCAGAGAGAGCTCTCCCAGAGAATTGGCAAAGATCCTCAGGTTTCAATTACTGATCCCAAAACTCAGCATAGACTCTTAGCCCATTTGAAAACTGCGCTTATAAAAACCACCATTCACTTCAGAGCTATATGACTTGCAAATGATTCTGCTTCTGTCTAAGTTTGCTTTGGGTGCTTACAACCCAGGCGAAGAATGGAATTTAATACAACTACAAAATTAACAACAGATGGCCTAGTACACTTAACCTAGAGGAGTAAACAATGGGAGCAATGACTCCAAAAAATAAATCTCCCCAGGAAGGCTATAAGAATATCTGAAAAGCACCAAGATAAAAACTGATGGTTCTGAAAAGAAAACTCAAAAAACTAGATTAGATCAGGAGTTCCCCTGTGGTGCAGCAGGTTAAGGATCTGGTGCTATTACTGCAGCAGTTCAGGTTCCTAGCCTGAGAACCTCTACGTACTGCAAGCATGGCCAAACAACAACAACCAAAAAACAAACAAACAAACAAAAAACACTAGATTAGATCCAGCATCTGAGCATTACCATTTCCCTAACCAGAGCAAGTCTCAGTTTCTCCTTTCATTCTTGTGGGGCCTCTTGCTGAGCACAAGATAGCATCTTTTCTCTTGCCCCTTCAAATAGACAACTTTCTCTTCCTACCTCAATATAAAGCAATATATTTACTACTCCTTGGAAAAGGCTGTGTTAATGCTGGGTTTTCCAGTCAACAGTTTGGTTTTACAACAGTACACAATTTCCAAACAATCATAATGTAATGAAAGACATTCAACATGAACTTTTATAACACAATTTAGCTTTTCCTTTGAAGATTCAGAAGTCTGGAAAACCTGGGCCTTATAGTCATTGTTGGAAGTATTTGTTATCCCTGCTACTCAAGATAGTGGGGGGAGCAGCTCAGTGGGGGCCAGTCACTATCTAACTCTCGACCTCAGATAACTCCCTTCTCTGGGCTTTGTGATCTCTTTATTTATAAAACAAGAGTGGTTTTCTGGCCCCTCTAAATCCTTCCAGCTCTCACACCCTATACATCTTCAAACGTCCTTATATCTAAAAAACTCTACTTAATAAATGCCCAGGCAGACCAAATTCTCTGTCTCCTTAAGGGTATTTTCTTCTTCTTCTTTTTGCTTTTTAGGGCCACACTTGTGGCATATGGAGGTTCCCAGGCTAGGGCTCAAATCAGAGTTACAGCTGCTGGCCTACACCACAGGCACGGCAACACACCAGAGCTCACAGCAATGCCAGATCCTTAAATGAATTCTGAGCCTCCTCTTATAAGCAAGGCCAGGGTTCGAACCCTCAACCTCATGGTTCCTAATCGGATTCATTTCCGCTGGGCCAAGACAGGAACTCCCTCCCTAGGAGTATTTTCTATCAACTGATAATTCTCAAGGAATTTCCATAAACAAGCACCAAAATTGTCCACTGCGATTTTTTTTTATTATTGTTAAAAAAGGATAGTGAGAAGTTGTGTGTACTTGAAAAGCATCTATACATGATAAGCAGTGGACTTAACTTTTCATATTTAAGGGAAAACTGCCACACACAAAGCATAGTAGGAAAACAGTGTTTCAAGAGAGAATAAGAATTAGATTTAAAAAAAAAAAAATAAGCCTGTCTAGTAAAAAAAGTTAGAGAAAAAGAGAAATGAGATTCTTACAGAATACTGAAACAAATACTTCTTTAGGTTTAGGTTTTCCCCCCAAGATGGGCTGATGGCTAAAGAGACACAAAAAGGTCTCACCAATCTAATACATGAACTGTAAGACTTACTTAAGATACCTTGACATAGCTGACTCCAACTAAATTTTGAAGTATGAGACCTCCATTTTTCTATCTTCATTCAGACCACAGCTTGAAAAAAGTTATAAGAGGAGGCTCAGAATTCATTTTTAGAGTGTGGAAATTTCTAGAAACATCTGTATTTTCAAAAAGGAAGCAGCAGAACATGACCTTTCTTCAGCAATTCTCTAAATGCGTAAAGAATGAGAGGAAAGTAATCTCAGGGAAGAGGAGGAATAGAGTTTGTCCAGCATTGCCAGCGTCCCAGGACGCGGGTTTTGATTTCTATGAAAGCCATGCTGGATAATCCCAGGGCTAAACCTGAGGGTGTGCGACAGGCTTTGACTCCCCTGTGCCTCACTTCTCTTCTAAAATGCTCTAGCACTGATGTGGCTGCAAATAATTTCTTATTTTTTAAATGTTATGGCATCTGTCAGAATAACAGGAGGCATTTCCGAGCACTGCAACCCTGGGTTCAGGAGTTGCTGACTCAACCTCTTAGGCAGGCGGGTTTCAGCCTCCCTTTCAGTCTTCCTAGGCACCTCCTCCTCACCAACATACACGCCCCCAGGTGAAGGAATGGCCTGCAAAATTATAAAAGAAAAAGTATAAAAATTTACTCCTCAAACTTCTTAAAGATCTGCCAAGATGACACCAGTCCTCTGAGAAGTGAATACAGACACACACAAATACACATATCGTGTGGCTATGGGTGCAAGTGTCAAAACTGCAACCGAAAAAACCACCCTGGGAAATGATCAAAGCTCAGGATTTTGTCTGAAAGACAAAGACAAGAGTCCTGGAGAGATTTAAGTGTCTACACAAACCTCTTAAAAGTCTTAGTAAGTTTCACTGGTCCTATAGGCAGAGTATATATAGCACATGGTTAGAAGGTTCTCTTTCACATTTTTTTAACTTTTTTTTTTTTTTGGCCATGCTCACAGCATGTGGAAGTTCCTGGGATAGGGATCAAATCTGTGCCACAGCAACAACCCAAGCCGCTTCAGGGACAATGCCACTGCACCACAAGGAAACTCCTTAGTTATTTTTAAAACACAGCACTAAAAGCAAATATCAAAACTTAAGGTTTATGCAATTCTAAAAAGTCTTCTCATCCAGGAACTAGGCCACATACAAAAAAAAATGTCCAAGTCTCATACCTGGGCTACTTAAAGAGGCTATTGCTACCAGAGACTCCTTATTAGATTTGCTAAGTTCTAATAACAGAGAAGGACTCTCTTCCTCTATCTTGTTGCAAATGTGAAAGCATTTATCAAGAGCAAACTGTGGGTCTGACCAGTTTCTCCTGTACTGAAGTCCTTATTTACACCATTGTCAGCTGTCGCACCCAGAGTTAAAGACACCAAGATTAACACAATAAAATGCAACCAACTAAAATATGTGGGAGCCCAAATGTATAGGGTGTCATACACAATCACCAGAGTATGTCCTGACACCCATTCTTATCCCTCTCAACAGAATATTCATATTCAGCTCAGCTACTCTTTCTCCAGCTATATGATGTGTGATCAAAGCACAGTGGCTATTCCAGAGGAACTCAAGACAAAACAGCTCTCACCCTCACCACACAGCTGAATATCTGATTCCATTATGCCTCCCACTGTTACTTGGTTCCTTTTTAATTAATAAATAAAAATGAACTGATTAAAATCGTACTCTTCTCAGCCATGCCTGACACACAAATGGGTGACCTCTGCCACTCTCAAAGCATGCCTTTAATTCTGTTTACAAAACAGGAGTACAACTTCCTGGTCCCACTTTGCTTGTATGGTAAATGTATAAATTACCTACCTGCAAAATGTTGAAAACTTTTCATATTTAGGAAAAATATGAACTTACTTTGGTACTTAAAGCATTTATGAAGAAAAGTATGGTCTAAACAAAACCAAACCACTAAACCCTTATTTCAAGCTTCTAGGTTTTCAACATCAGATTTTCATTTTCAGCATAAAAGTCCATTATCAATTCCCTTTTTGACTGAGGAGCACATTCTGGAATATAAACTGATGTCAAACGTTGACGTGATGGGGTTCCCGCTATGGCACAACGGAAACTAATCCGACTAATATCCATGAGGATTTGGGTTCGATCTCTGTCCTTGCTCAGCAGGTCGGGGATCCGGCATTGCCATGAGCTGTGGTGTAGGTGGCTCAGGTCCCAGGTTGCTGTGGCTGTGATATGGGCTGGTAGCTACAGCTCCAATTGGACCCCTAGACTGGGAACTTCCATATGCCACAGGTGCAGCCCTAAAAAGAAAAAAAAAAGTTGATGTGATTTCTGGAGTAACCAACTCACATCAAACCACAGTTCACAGCTGAGGAGTCCTCTTGTGGCACAACAGGTTAAGGATCTGGTATTGTCACTGCAACGGCCCAGGTCGCTGCTGCTGTGGCCCTGTTCCATCTCCAGCCTGGGAACTTCCACATACCACAGGCATGGCAAAAAACAAAACAAAACAAACAGGTAACATATTAGCTGATGCAATTGCCCTATAATTATAAAAAGACCTTTCTACTTATAAGGAATGCAAACTATGAACAGAAATACAAACACAGCCTTATTCTGACCAATTTTAGGGCCAAATTACATTTTTTTTTGCTTTTGCTTTTAAGAGCCGCACCTGCACCATATGGACGTTCCCAGGCTAGGGGTCGAACTGGAGCTACGGCTGCCAGCCTATGCCACAGCTACAGCAACGCCAGATCCGAGCCGCATCTGCGATCTATACCACAGCTCACAGCAACGCCAGATCGTTAACCCACTGAGCAAGGCCAGGGATCGAACCCTCAACTTCATGGTTCCTAGTCGGATTCTTTTTTTTTTTTTTGTCTTTTTGCCTTTATCTAGAGTCACATCTGCGGCATATGGAGGGTTCCCAGGCTAGGGGTCTAACAGGAGCTATAGCTGCCGGCCTTCGCCACAGCCACAGCAACGCGGGATCTGAGCCGCGTCTACGACCTATACCACAGCTCACGGCAACACCGGATCCTTAACCCACTGAGCAAGGCCAGGGATCGAACCCGCAACCTCATGGTTTTAGTCGGATTTGTTTACCACTGAGCCATGAAGGGAATTCCCCTGGTCGGATTCTTTACCCACTGCACCACGACAGGAACTCCAAGGCCAAATTCTTAATGAGACTCTTTCCTTTTGTCACAAGCAACTTATATGGACACAAACTTAGCCATGGACATTGATGGGACTGGCTCTGGAAAAACAAAGAAAGCGATATGCCAGAATAGCCATGATTGTGCTTTAATAGGTTTCCATCTCTCCATTAGGGCCCTAAATATACACAGCAGAAAGCAAGCCAAATCAGTCTTAAGCTCCCCAAAATGACTGCCACACAGGCATGCCACCCTTCTGGGTTCAGGAAATATAAGGTCAGGTAGGCATCAAGGCTCCCTTTAATATAATCCCAGCCAGGCTGTCTTCCCTTTCTTTTCTTACTAAAAGTGCCAGGGATAGGCCTGCCAATTTCCTTTTTTAGTGCTACAATCTCTTGTCTTAACCAGACAGTCTCCTTCTGTGTCCCACTAAAGCACAGAATACAATCCTTGTTTCTAAAAACACACAGTTCTTCTGAGGACTTTTTTTTCTTTTTCTTTTGGAGTATCTAGAGCTAGTGACAACAGGGAAACAGAAAAGTAGGAAAAGGGCTTAAGCTGAATTCTCTGATGAAAGCATTTACCAACAGCTTGATTCTAGGAACGAACTCTAGAAGCATGATGGGTTTGAATTCAGTCACCCTGAGCCGCGAATTGAATTAACAGCTGCTGAATGGTCACCCAATGGCTAACATAAAATGAGTTATTGACAGTCCACAAATTCCCAGCGGTTCCCAGCATAGCCGGAGCCCCCAAATCCTAACTGGCATTTAGCTGCCTCCTCCAGCAAATCACTCTTTCAATTCAATGTCTGATCCTTGCAACAGACATGCCAGAAACAAGAAAAAGAAGGGAATGCCAACAGTTTATGAAGACACTTAACTCTCAAGACAAGACAGGCATCTCCACGTCTGCGTCTCCAGGATCCTAGACAATGAAATGAGCCACAACATCACTGGAAACCACTTGGGGGGGAGGCAGTTCCCAGCTGGGAAAAAGACTATCCAGGCAGCTTATCCACCCCTTGAGATGGTCTGAATGTTGTCCTTGGCTCAAGCCAGCCCTGCAGAGCTGCCTACGTGGAATAAGTAATCTTGACTCCTATGGTTACTCTTTCCCTGAATTATGGTTTGTCACCATGTTATTAATATGCACTGAGCGGCATTATAAAAACAATTGTTTCACAAATCACTACTGTGCATATTGAAGAACCTATTCTATAGGTTCATACCCTCATCCTCTCCACGGAGGAAATTTCTCAGGAAAGTTGAAAATGCTTCCCTCTTTGTTCTGCTCCCTGGGAAAGCAACCTCTACCTATTGCGTAAGACTGTACCCTATCCTGTATGAATCTGCCCCATCAGCCTTAAGGTAGTTTCATTGTCTTTTCTCTACACATGTTCGCTCTACCCCAATTTCCTTATCCTATTTTAATTCTGTTGCATTGCGGTACGTACTTTAGTAAGCCCGTTCAAAGCTCTTTCTGAATGACACCAAAAGTAAAATAAAATAGAACAAAATAGCTTAAGAACTAGTATTCCCTACACAAATTGCCGCTTCCCCCAAATGACCAGCAACTGTAATAGAGAGGGGCAAATCTAGTTATGTTAACAGGCACCTTCATGGCCCTGTCTTTCGTCGTCATCGTCATTGTCGTTGTCATCATCATCAACATTATCATCATCATCGTCATCACTCAAAATCCTAAGATCCATCTCAAACTTACACACTTGGAGAGCAGGATGCCAAATCTAAAGTGGCAGAGATCAACATGTCCACAAAGTGGCAAAGAGTTAAAGCCTTCAGTGCTACTCCCTTTTCATTACTTTTTTTTTTCTTTGATACCTAAGTATCACCTTAAGAGCACTTTCTTACATACGTTAAATGTTGATCATCTTAACAATATTGTAAAATGGGCTGGGCAAGTGTCAGTACCCCATTCTATAGGTGAAGAAAAGAGATTGCTTGACCGACCTGTCCAAGGCTAATGAGTGCTGGGACCCATGAAGATGGTACAAGGAACATACGTAAGAAATGGACAGTTACACGACTTAATTAATTACACTCCAGAGTTTAACAGAGGGAGAACACACCTATCCACAAACTTTTCCTTTTATTTTTCCTAGCTAAAGAATTTATAGCCACCGTACTTCCAGGACCCAATATACTACCTAAAAAATAAATTTTATTTTGGTCTGACCATGAACGATGCCAGATGCTTCTGGGGGCCCACACAGGTTTTTTTATACCATCATATTCCTAACTTGAAGCCTCAAGCCACAGCTATGTCTCTCCAAATAGAATCCCTAAAACTATGGTGTTTTGTTTTGTTTTTCAAGGATGAGGGAGGAAGGGGAAAAAAAAAAACCCTATCATTCCACTACTGGTTTTATATACAGAAGACAAACAGAGGAGAGGCAAACTCTCAATTCCTGTCTGATTTCTTGAGATGTGCAAATGCACCTTTCTCCTTTCTTTCACTCTTGAGTCTGTATTTATACTCCAAAATTCAACTGATATCTCAAAAAGGAGGTATCTAATTTTTTTTTTTTACTACCAATTTCAGAAAAGATTCAGTATCAGGACCTCCAGAGGCCCAAATGCCAGAAATCACAGAATTTTACTTTTTATTTTTTTAATGATTTTTACTTTTTCCATTACAGTTGGTTTACAGTGTTCCGTCAATTCTCTACTGTGCAGCAAAGTGAACCAGTCACACGTACATACATTACATTTTTTTTTCTCACATTATCCTTCATTATGTTCCAGAAATCACAGAATTTTAAAGGTGGATAAGCCTTGGTGATACCAGAGAGGTGTTACCGCATAGCCTATCCTTGGTCAAGTTCATGTTGTGAATGAAAAGGTCATTCCCATTTCTGCCCTATTCAGGTCTTGCCCACCAAAAGCTCTGAATTCCAGGAGTCAACCTGAAAGAAGGACATATGATTTAGGGATGAGAGGTTTAGGGAAGGAGGATAAAGGAGCGGGGCTGGTGGGATAAGCTCCTAAATCACCTGTTTCATAAAATAAGTCACAGCAAAGTCACCCAAGTAGAAATGTTTAGATCTATAAACCCATGAGTCTACGGTAGGCTGGCAATGCCCAAGTGCTAATGTTCATTATGTCGCCTGACTGTGAAAGCAGAAACCAGGTCTCTATCCCTACATCCTCAGATCTGGAGTAAAGCATCTGGCATACCAATGGTGTCCAATAACTATTCAATAAGCGAATGAATAAAATAACTTCCCAGTCCACAAAAGAGTATAAAGACGTTGCAGCCATTTCAACTTACACCACACTACATGTACCTACTTCATAAAAGGAAAAATTTGAATTTTTTTTCAATTTTCTTTAAGGGGGAAGAAAAGCAGCCTTTAAGTAGTTTTTGAAGCCAGAGTTATCTAGAAGAATTTCCCCTTTATGAAATGTCTACATAACTAAATAAAGTCCAATTAGGCTATTTAGTTTCAAATACCTACAAGATAAACACATGTCATCTATAACATTTAAATATTAGAAATAACCCAGGAGTTCCCATTGTGGCTCAGCACTAACAAATCCAACTAGCATCTATGAGGATGCAAGTTAAATCCCTGGCCTCACCTAGTAGTTTACGGATCTGTTGTCGCCGTGAGCTGTGATATAGGTCACAGACGCGGCTTGGATCCTGAGTTGCTGTGGCTGTGATGTAGGCCGGCACCTGCAGCTCCAATTCGACCCCTAGCCTGGGAACTTCCATATGCCACAGGTGCAGCAGAAGGAAGGAAGGAAGGAAGGAAGGAAGGAAGGAAGGAAGGAAGGAAGGAAGGAAGGAAGGAAGTCGTAAATGTTAAATAATAGAGGATTGGGTAAATAAACTACAATATATCCAAACACTGGTACTCTATATAGCTATTAAAATTAATTGTACAGAATCTTGAAACTTCATACAAAAATATTACAATACAATAAATCAAAAAGTCAGGTTTAGATATATACATACATATGGGTACATACTTTTGTCCCCAAAATACTGGAAAGATATACGTCCAAAAAGAAAAGGGATTATCTCTTGGTGGAAAGATTAAAGAAAACATTTTTGCTTTGTGCATTTGGGGTATTTTCCACAATCATGGTTAAGAAGTAATATATTACAGTCCCTAAAAAGCCCTTTAACTGTCCCTCAATGATCAAACCCCCTTTACCACTCCCCCCTATTCTCCTGATGTTTACGTTAATCATTATCGCCAAGAAACTGTTATTATTAATACCAGGGGGGAAATGATAGGTTCTCGCTATAGGTATGAACATATAGCCTATACGTGAATAAAAATTCAGGCTTTTAGTAGAATACAACTTTTGCTGTCTTTTCCAAGAACGTACTTGTATCCAATGATTCGTCCTACCTCATCTGGTCTAAACATATGGCTGACCATAAGTCAGGAAAGATGGGCAGCATAGGACTAAAGCTGAAAATTCCAGTACCATTTTTCTAGCCAAGTGACATAACTAGCCACAAAGTAATTTAACAACAGTTTTACAAGGAACTATAATAGAAGCAATTTGGCTGCTGGGTTCATGGAAAAGAGAGAAGAGATTTACTTATCTTGATTGACAAGATATCTTCACAAAGACTGCTATGTGCTAAGATATATCGGTCTGTATATTTTAAGTACTGTGTAGTAATAGCGGATAGGCAGTTCCCTTCCTTCCTTGATAAACGTTAAAAGTGGGCCAGCCACAAGCACTGTGCTTTGATAGAGGATATGGAATACTATCTGTGCACTTACAGAGATGAGTTTTATACACCTGGGACTCCCAAAAAATATTATTTGGAGATGATCACTGGAAATTACTAAAGCTACGCTATCATCATAATTTTCTTTGTGATTTGAAATTTAAACCTCCCCAAGTGGAAGCCACACTGCGGCATCTATCAAAATAAAGTAGCCAAACAGTCACAAAAACTGAATAGAGGCAAAATAAGTCAAACTATAATTACCGAGAACGGGCTGACAAAAAAATGAGAGACTATCTGGAACAACCCACTGTACACTCAGTTGCTGCTTTCCTTCCACTCGCTGTGTGGCCACTATTGGGAGAATTACCTGGATTGGTACATCTGTTGAATTACACACTACTTAAACATTCATTTGTTGCTCACCATGAGCTGGCAGGCCATCAACTGCGACAGTAACTAAGCCTCAGACAAAAGATGTATTGAACAGCAAAAGGATTATTATTAGCTTTGGTGGCATCTTTGGAAGTCTGTTGCTGCATCAGAAAAACCAGTGGGAAAAGTGTAGCCCTGTAGGTGATGAAGAGCAATACAAGCATAATTTTTTGGAGGGGCAGAGGTGGAAGGCAGGCTGCAGAGATGGTCAAGAAAATACCTGGCCTCAGAGCTGGGAGGTTTACCTCAACAGTAATCACTGCTACTGGATCAGAAACAGGATCCAGGGGAGCAGAGAACAAGTTACAAACAACGAAATGGAGAAGAGAGGTAGAGTGAAGGCAGCAAGACCCCAACTATCTTCCGATTCCTACTTTTGGCACTCCTGAAAAATCCTACTTTTGGCATTCCTCTTTCTTGCTAGACTCACGCTATCTTAACAGCAAGAATGGCTGATCTTGGAGTTCCCTTCGTGGCTCAGTGGTTAACAAATCCGACTAAGAACCATGAGGTTGAGGGTTCAATCCCTGGCCTTGCTCAGTGGGTTAACGATCCGGCGTTGCCGTGAGCTGTGGTGTAGGTCGCAGACGCGGCTCGGATCCCACATTGCTGTGGCTGTGGCAAAGGCCAGCGGCTACAACTCCTGTTGGACCCCTAGCCTGGGAACCTCCATATGCCGCGCGTGCGGCTCTAGATAAAAGGTAAAAAGACAAAAAAAAAAAAAAAGAACGGCTGACCTTACAGGTCAGGAAAACCATAAGCTTGACTCCTCTTATGGAACAATAAGAGGAGTTCCCTTTTCATGGGGGACATGGTGAAGCACCTATGCATGTCTTTCAGCACAGATGCACCAAGATCAACAAGACCTTTTTTAACCAGAGAAGAACCTATTAAAAGTAGATGGAGAAGTTCCTGTCATGGTTCAGTAGTAACGAACCCGACTAGTATCCATGAGGACTCAGGTTTGATCCCTGGCCTCGCTCAGTGGGTTAAGGATCCAGCGTTGCTGTGGCTGTGGCATAGGCCGGCAGCTGCAGCTCTGATTCAACCCCTAGCCTGGGAACTTCCATATGCCGTGGGTGTGGCCCTAAAAAGACTCCCCCTCCCCCAAAAAAGTAGATGGAAAAAACAGTACTCACCAAGCGAAAAATTAATAGTACTTGACCACCAGGGTCGTAGGGTACCTAAAGTTGGTTACTGAATGAAGTTCGGAATATCCTGGAAAGTGCAAAAGGATTCTTATCTAATCATAGTATTCATTCATTCAGTAAACATTTGAGAGTTAAAAGAATGCATACGTTGGTGAGAAGAAAATTTTTCCTGCATTGAATTCTCAAAGAAAGATCGATTGTGTGTGTGTGTGTGTGTGTGTGTGTAAAACATTAATATATCAGATTCTTTTCAAAGTTTTTCAAAAGACAGAGATATTCCTAGGAATATAGAACACAGAATTCTTAAATTGAGTGCCTTTACTCTCCATTTACCAAGGACACAGCACTGTAACTCCATCACGGCAATTCTCTGAAGCACCAAAATAATACAGTCCAGGTATGCGCATTTCTAATGATCTAACTTCATGTAGTGAGAGAACTCAGGAGAGCCTAAAGAAATGAACAGATAGCAACATGCTTGATAAACCATTTATCTTGAAAATCACTTGTGTAAAGCTGGTTCCTGACAAATGTGGCAACTTGCACAGACAAGTATACTACCATAAAATGTATGATTATACCCTGATTGTTAAATCCTTCAAATATACTGAATATATGAATAATTTATTCAAAAGACAGTGCTTAAAAAGCTAAACAGGTGGAATTTAGGAAGGAGAATGATTATACAGAACAGAGGGGAAGGCTAGCACAGCAAAGTTTACGGTACTAGGAAAAAGCAATGGGACAAGGTAAGGAAGAGATCAAATCGGGGCTGCAGCTGAACTCTGGAGAGATCACAATGCCATATGATCCTAAGTCCATGATCCATTCAAATGCTGCATCCCAGACTCTGCAGATCTAGGACCACAAAGATGTGGTACCAAGTATTATAAACCCTAAAAGGAAACTCAGCCTAGGACTCTAAAGAATTTATTAATATATGGACAGTTAGGACCAGCACAAATTTTGTCATCATTTCCACTAAACAGTATGAAATATCTTTTAAAATATCCTCCTATGGGATTCAAATAACCCCAGCACTTTGAATTTATATAGCAGCATGACCTGAACCCAGAATGAAGTCAGAGTAAGAAGCTTAGAGGAGGTGAGAAGAAAGACATCCTTGTCTTTCTGTTTTGTTTCAGCTGAAGCCATGGCACACAGAAGCTCCAGGGCCAGGGTTCAAATCCACACCACAGCACTGACAACTCTGGATGCTCAACCTGCTAAGCTACCAAGGAACTTCCATCCCAATCTCTTAATAAATGGAAATAAATTAAGATGGGAGCATAAGTGGGGAGGTTAATGAGTGAGAGAAAGGCATATCTATGTATTGATGGAGCTAAGGCTACACAGAGCGAAATTTTACTAGGCCTCAGTTTTACTGTTTGCCAAATGGTATGTGTTTTTCTAAAGTCAGCCTGGTGCCAACCTCCAGAAATAAAAGGTGATGTAAATAAAGGTGATGAGTCATCCAAACCTTTCCTACCTTCCTTTTGATTCCAAACCAACATTTGTACCCTAGCTCCTAAACTAAAACCGCCGAACTTTACAATGTCAATTTCGCAGGCCCTACTGGCCAGCCCCTTCAAATCCGAGGACTTCATGTGATACACCAACACCATTAGGAAGCCAAATGGAAGTAAAAGACACAATAACTCATTCTTGCCATGTTATACTGTTAACCTCCTCAACGTGACAATTCATAAAAGGCTCAGATCTAAACTGAAAGAAAGTAGGGAAGCCGATTCCATAAATCCTCATCTAAGGAATTTTCAGTGTAACACACTACCCTGTTACACTGGTCCTTTCACTAAGTTATTCTCAACTTGCAAGTTTCCTTGGTCTCAGCACGAGACAAGGTACTTTCCACCTGCCACTTTGCATGGTTTCATGGTTTACTCGAACAAGCAGTCTCTTGGAAAACCACAGCAGTATCACCATGGTTCATGTAAAATATTAATGTCTCATTTGTTCAACAGTTTTGTGGAAATTAAAACTTTTAGGTTAATCATATACTGAACAATTTTAATTAAAACAGTTATAAAACAATTAATCCACAAGAGCTAGCTTGGAACTTTGCCAGCCTTATTGGTTTAATGCATGTAGGCAAAACTCATTTTTTTCCATTTTGACTTAATGAATGCTAATATGTGACACAAAATATGCATACTAAGCTCCTAATACAGTTAGTCCATCTGGTTTTTCTTGCATTCTCTATTTGTCATTTTTCTTTGATAGCAAAATTGAAAATGAATTCTCTGTGTTAGAAATGATAATGATGCCATGTGCCGTGCTTCATTAAAAACTGCTCTTTGTAAAAAGCTTCCAGAGTGAAATAAACACCTTAAGTACTCTCTTTTTGCTGGTACATGGAGTAAAATGAAAGACAGGCCCATAGACCAGGTCTAGAACCACAACTGCAGCTTGAGAAAATACTGCCCTTTCACTGCCATTTCTAAAAGATTCTTTTTTTCTGAGGGAATTATGAAGACATGGAGGATAAAATATGAGTAACTAAGATAGATCCTCAAGCATTTATTTCATTTTGTTCTGCATTACAATTTGTTTGATTCACGTGGGGATCTATTTGTTTGCCAAAGCAAGCACATTTCAAGCTCTTTGCTGAACAGTTAATGCATGCAAAGTTACCTTTTTAGCACAGGTTGAGACCTGTTATTTCCAATAAGGCTTGAGAACAGCACCGTGTCTGATCACGACACCTTCAGATTGGTTTTCCAGGGAAAGGCCCCAAAAAACATACTCAGCTGATAGATTCCACTAGAATACACCTCCCCATCCATCTCAGCCTTGCCATGAATCTGAATATTCTTTCTAGGCTTTATAGTTTATCAAGATCCAGAAATACAAAAGGTACACACCATCCAACCATCCAACCCTCCTGGTAAAAGCACAAGCGTAGGTACTTAACCTCAGCTCCCAATTCAAATTTAAGCAACTATACTAAATCCTGTTAGAGATGAAGAAATGAGTTCAATGCACTTCAGCTCTCAAATGGTGAAAATGATCCCCAGCATAATTACATTAGCTGGTACCTTCACATCTGGTGTGTATCTTGTTATTTCTGGTTGGGCACATCACATGTGAAGCACATAAATCCATAAAAGGTATAAGATTTCCCTCTTAACCACCTTTCATTTGTGCCAAAAGAAAAAAATTCCCTCCTCTCATTACACTTAAAAAGCAATAGGAATAGAAGACCTACCAATTTAATCCCAATATATCAGCCAAGGTACTCTGAGAAGTCAGTTTCCTTCATCAAGGTGGCAGAGCATAAAGCTGTTTGGCAATATGAATACCAGCCTGGGCATGAGACCATTAAAATAAACAACCATTTAAAAGTTCTAATTCCAAACAGCAGATATATTTGAAAATTTAGGCAGCCAATCACCTGAATTCCAATCAGTCAGTAAAAATGTAATCACTTTTATAAAAGTCTGTTCTGATAAATTCTCTAGACATGAGAGCATTTAATAATGTCCACTTGTAAAAAGCAACTATTTTTTCTGGCCTGATCTATTTGTGGAAATCACACTGGATAGAACTAATAAGTTCTGTGACCACAAATAAATTTTCAGGAGTTCCCATTGTGGCTCAGAAAGTTAAGAATCTGACCAGTATCCATGAGGACCTGGGTTCAATCCCTTGCCTTGCTCAGTGTGTTAAGGATCTGGCATTGCCACAAGCTGTGGCATATGTTGCAGACGCAGCTTGGATCCCACACTGCCTAGGCTGTGGCCTAGACCGGCAGCTGCAGCTCTGATTCGACCCCTAACCTGGGAACTTCCATATGCCGCACATGTGACCCTTAAAAAAACAACAACAAATACATTTTCAGCTCTGAAGTTCTATAACTGCATAATGTTTGTTTTGTAACTAAAATTATAAGATGTGAGGATTGGGAGAGACCTCCGAGATTACTACTTTTTTACTATAAATCCCCTCACTGTGAAAAAAAGGAAAAACAATGTACCAACTCTTACTAGTGCCAGGAAGTTGAAGCCAAGAGCTAAAATGATATTTATGGATTACAACGGAATTTCAACCATCTAAATATGCCCTTATCACTCATATTTGAGAGGTGTTTTTAATACATCAAAGCACTGAAATGATGCTCTAAGCCCTAAGAAGTTTGTGGCTACTGTCTGATTCCTTCCAGAGCATTCCTTTTCTTCTAAGCTAGTAACCCTCAACCAGGGTGAGGCTGCAACCGCCCAAGACATTTGGCCATGGCTGGAGACACTTTTCGCTGTCACCCTGTGGGGGCACTCCTAACACAGAGGCTAATGATGCCACTAAACATCCAACAGCCCACAAGACACTCCCCTCCCCACACAATAAAGAATTATTCAAAATATCAATACCGCTGAGGACCTTGCTTCAAGAGGTCATTGCCACCACCAACAGCACCCAGAACACACCTAGAACAGGAAAATAATACCCAAGAACATCCTTCCCCCTTGTAATATGATGGGTGGCCCTTCCAGGAAGCAATTACAACAATATAGCCCTGACTTTTCCCAGCCCCCTCTACAGTACTAAAAAGTCAACACAACTCATAGTTTAAAAAAAAAAAAAAAAAAAACAAGAAGCTCCAAATGTCTTTGATTCTTAATAGGAAGGGTTTTCTTTAAAGGAGAAAAAAGACAGCAAAAGGAAGAAGGGGATAAGAAGTCTGTGTGGGAGGGGAGGTTAATACTGGCTTTAGAACAAGATAAAAGGAGCAAATAAAGAAGAAAAATTACCCTCTCCTACAAATCTGTGAAAGCATTTCAAATCACTGCAATTACGGGTGCCCAGAAGAATTCCCCCTTCACATTCACAAGGTACTTTCTCCTAACCCTCATGCTATTTCAAGTTAAAATAACACTGTCACAGAGTGGCTGGGCAGCACCATTAAAGGTAATAACTAAATGACAAAGATAGAGGTGGCCCGAAATGTGGACCTGGAACACAGAAACATACATGTAGCACTGCTGCCTGTTTTACCTTTTTTTTTTTTAGGGCCGCACCCGTAGCATATGGAAGTTCCCAGGCTAGGGGTTGAATCGGAGGTATAGCCACCGGCCACAGCCATAGCAATACTGGATCCAAGCTGTGTCTGCGACCTACACCACAGCTCATGGCAATGCTGGATCCTTAACCCACTGAGCAAGGTCAGGGATTGAACCCGCATCCTCATGGATCCTAGTCAGGTTCATCAACCACTGAACCACAAAGGGAACTCCCTGCAGTCTGTTTTTATCATTTGTAAGGGCACCCCTGTTTGTGATCCTAGAGTATACAAGCCTAACCTACCTTTTATCTTGAACACTCCCTTAGTGAAACCACGAAAACACAACAGGAGCTTCGGGGTTTTGAAAGAAGGTAGCTTTTCTTTCCCTCGGTCATGAACTTTAGGCCCTAGATATTTTTTTAAAGTATCATACCAGTTGCTATCCTCATTAAGTTTATTTACAATTTATTTGTAGAATCAGGTCATATGATATTTAAAAAAAAAATTTTTTTAACTATCAGCAGCAGATGGCTGAGGTGCTAAACAGTACCTTTCTTTACAGGAATAAGAAAAGGAACTGACTAGCAGAAGCCGAGCTAGTAGGAAAGGTGTCAAACATTCAGCTCCAACTCCCAACCACCCTAATTTATAGAGCAGGAAGCACTGTGGGAAGGACAAACCTTTCAGTTTTCAAATTAAACCCCTTTCAGATTTTTCCCTTTTAAATTTCTTACTAACTTGACTCAACTGCCTTGATAGAATTTTCATGCTATTTTGATATAAAAAACTCACCTACGGAGTTCCCATTATGGCTCAGTGGTTAACAAACCCAACTAGGATCCTAGTATCCATGAGGACTTGGGTTCGATCCCTGGCCCTGCTCAGTGGGTTAAGGATCCAGCACTGCCATGAGCTACGGCGCAGATTACAGACATAGCTCAGGTCCTGCCTAGCTGTGGCACAGGCCGGCAGCTGCAGCTCCAATTTGACCCCTAGCCTGGGAACTTGGGAACTTCCATATGCTGCAGATGCAGGCCTAAAAAGCTAAAAAAAAAAAAAAAAAAAAGAAGAAGCTCACCTTCAAGAACCAATATTTTCTGAATCTTTGTACCTTACCCATCAACCCTTCCAAACTTGGTGACTTCTCTTTAGTCCCTTCAGTTTTTCTGGATATCCAACACATTGCCTACATGAACAGAATTCTCTGCAGAAAGACTAGTGTTAACTACAGGCAGAGACAAAGAGTTTCTACCAATCTCATCCATGTAAGATACAGGGCACTCCTGGGTTGTTCCTTGTTCAATGGCTTTGATTTGCAGGCTTCCCACTTCCTAGTGCTACAGAGCTTTCTACATTCTCCGTGCAACTGAGGCTGAAAAGTGAAAATGCACTATTTCCTTTATCAGCCACATCCAAGTTGGCATCTTTTCCAAATCAACTTCTCACTGACAGTACAAGACTATCCCCCCAAATAAGTAAATTCTAAATTTATCAACAGTTAAGATCTGCATCCTAAGAAATCATTAATAAACAGGTTTCCACCAACCATATATACCTTCTGTCCTTTGCCTCCTGACTCTACGTAGAATATACCTAGAATGATTTTTTTTTTCTCTCCTGGAGGCTGCCACCATAAAGTCCAAAAAGGTTCACTAGTGAACATATTAAATGTATGTAACTGTGTCAAACATTAAAATTTGAAATGAAAAGCTCTGGTAAAACTCAGTGGGTATAAATAATAAAAGCCTCCGTTAAAAAGACCCAGGAGCACCAGCCACATAGGTACCAAAAGGAAAACAGTAGTAAGGGGAAAGCAGGTGACCCAGGAGAGACAACTGGTAGGAAAGCACAGGCTTCTTTGAATGCTACCAAGAAGTCCTCCAACAGGACCAAGGAATGTGGACTCTAGGCCTGGAATGTTGTTTCTCAGCCTTTCCTCTGAGAGTCCCCTGGGGTCCCAGGACCAAGGGACGCGCCACCAAAGACAAACCAAACAGTTTTTCAATGGGGAAAAGGTTACTGGTTTTACAAGAGCTTTGTTACAGTCTCTGATCCCCTACCTATAGTTCCTCTATCTTTGTAACCTTAGCAAAATCACCTGGATGTTGATCAAATCAACAATGTAGTACAAAGTAAAGAAAAGAAAGAGAATGGGTGAAATGGAAAAGAGCTTCATTTGCATAAAACCGTGAAGGATGGCTTCAGGCTGAATACACACCTCTATTCAATGAAGAAATCTCAGAAACAGGCACTGGAGAAGAGGGACGGTGGAAACAACATAAGGGCTGAGTTCAGACAAATTTGGGTTTGAAACTGGGCTCTGAGGGCTACTAACTATAAAACCTCAGGCAAGGCAATTATCCTAAGTTTCAGCTTTCCCATCCATAAGCTAGGAATATTATCCCTACTATGTAGGGATGTTGAAAAGCTGGCAAAAACATATAAAAAGAAACCTGTCGTATAGTGGACACCCAGTAAGTAAGTACAGAAGTGGTGTTTTGAGAAAAACATTGTTTTATCAGATTCCAAGGCAAGCTTTGACCCCTATTTCTTTACTCTGTGTATCCCCTGACCTTCCTTCCTTCTCCTTCCTGCCAAATTCCTCAACTCTCTCAGACTCCAACAGACTGTGTATTTCAATTTAGGGATTTTCTCTAAATTAGGATTTCCCAATTTAGGCCTGAATACTCCCACGCCCTCCAACTCCACTACACATGAATGGACTTGTATTTGGGGCACTGGTCATTTTAAAGATACTTTGTTTAAAAAAGGCAGATTTCAAGGTCAGTTTATATCTTCACTGCTGCCTTGTTTTGTTGTGTTTTACCTAAGAACATTAATGTCTTAAAAATAAACCTCACCTATTAAAACATATTCCTTAACAGTCAATGGAAGTAGATATATGAACATAAAAAGCATAATAATTTAATTTGCTAAACAATTTCACAGTGGTTCTCAAAGGCCACCATATTTACATTTGGTAATTGCTATCATTCTCTGCAGTGTTTACTTTTTAAACCGTAGATTTTTTTTTTTTAATGAATTTCCCTGGTAATGAACTAAAGAGCCTACAAAGATACTGATATCTATAAGAACTAACACATGACATAGTACTGGGTAGTAATTTGCTCATGAATATCCCCAGTCTTAGATGAATCCTCTCTCATCACAAAGAATGACCTCAGCACAGAGAAAAAGACAAATACATGAAGAGTCCTGCCATTTCTTTACCATATGACAGTCAATTTAACTTCTGTGTGCCTCTTGTTGTCTCTGCATGCCATAGAATGGTTCCAAACCTGGAAAGGTTTTTCTGGGTTGTTTTTTTTGTCTTTTTAGAGCCGTGCCCGCGGCGTATGGAGGTTCCCAGGCTAGGGGTCAAATGGGAACTACCGCTGCTGGCTTAACCACAGCCACAGCAGCACAGGATCCAAGCCGCATCTGTGACCTACACCACAGCTCACTCCAACACCAGATCCTTAACGCACTTAGAGAGGCCGGGGATCGAACCCCGCAACTTCATGGTCCCTAGTCGGATTCATTTCCGCTGCACCAGGACGGGAACTCTAAACCTGGAAAGTTAATAAGGATTAACAGAAACATTTCAGGTTCCTCAGAAAAGAAACTGTATGTAATTATCTAGTTCTCAGAAATGAACCAGCACCACTAACACCTAAACCTAAGGCCATTCATTCACCTAACAGTCACTGAACACTTTTAGGATCACAATAATCCTATGTGGAAACTCAAGATTTATATACGAAATAGTTCAAACAATAAGAATTTATGACATGCCCACTATATGGTAAGAAAGGAGTCAGTAAACTTCTTCTATAATACCAGGCAGTAAATATTTTAGGCTTTTCAGTCCACAGGGTCTCTGCTGCAACTATTCAATTCTGCTGTTGTAGCACAAAAGTAGCCGAAAACAATAATGTAAATGAATGGATATGGCTGTATTCCAATAAAACGTTATTAATGAACACTGAAAGGTGAATTTCACATAATTTTCATGTGTCATGAAATATTCTTCCTTTGATTTCTTTTCCACCACTGAAAATGTAAAAGTCACTCTTAATTCATGCTGACAAGGTAGCGGTCTGGTTTGGCCTATCAGTCATAGTCTGCCAACCCCTGTACATGGCCCAGGGCAGACAGCAAGAAGAACTGGACAATTTCCCTGCTTTCTAAGACAGAACCAACAATTAAAGCACAATGTGATAAACGCTAAGAGAGGTTTGCCCTATATTACCAGAGCCACGAGATGAAGCAATTAAGGAAACTTCTCCTAAATTGGTAATGAGGTCTTCATATAAACCTAAAGCAGTTCTAATTTGCTTTTTTTTTTAATACATAACAATTCGCTAAAAGTTACCTTAATAAGCAAAGAAAATGTGACTTTAAAAAAAGTCACCCACATCTGCTAAGACTTTATCTGAATATGCCTGGGTGCATTTTAGAATGTCCTTTTTAATTAGTGTTCCAGGCCAGAACCTCCGGGCAAAATCCATTCTCTATTGATCTGCCAGGAAGCAAGCTTGTCCCAGGTGGTAGCTGACTGAGAATCTTGGGGTCGAGTCCATAGGTCTTGCCTGTTTATTTCACCAAAGTCCTTTAGTTGTCACAGGTAATAGTTTTCAAGTATTCTGGGACAGAAAGACTCAAACAGGTTCTTTCCCCCAAGTGAAAGGTCAATGGAATAATTAGCTTGGCCATAGTCTCAAATATGTGCCTGCACCCCACTGGTTCTACCTAATCAAATCAGGTTTATTAGAGGGTCACCTCTAATCATTAGCACTAATTTTTATCTGCATTTGGAGATGTTTAGGCAGATTTCTTCTAATTACCTCAGAATGAACGAAGTTTGGGTCTCGAGACTTTAATTGTCACAACTGTCTACCCGGATGTTTTGTTCCAAGGGGGAAGCTGAGGGAGCCAGGAGGCAGGCTGATGTCATCAGCTGTGTATTTAATTAAAGTAAGATGAAGGGCAGGCAGGCTGAGGGGGACATGGGTCAGCCGTTCTGTCCTGATACGATAAGGCTACACCACTCATGAAAATCCAAGGGGTTTCAGGGTTCCCAACCCACCCCACCGCACCCACTCATCTGGTAAAAAAAACATCTTTTCTGACTTTCAGGAAGGGAGACACTCCATTGTGAGCCTCTGAATTCCCTGCAAGCCCTGAACATTGCATAAAGGAAAAGCAGCAACTACCACTTCCTAAGAGCCAACATACCCTTAGAATAAAATACAAAACAAGCCTTCACAATGATGAATGGTCCAAACATTGTTTCCACCAGAATTCCAGATGTGTTGGCAACTAGCTAATAACCAAGACCTTCCTTTAATGTGACAGTAGGCTTCCGTATTCTAGTATCTTAACATCAGCTTGCATCAGGTTTTGAAGGTTCTGTTAGTCGAAGTACCTGTGGTAATAATACAATTTTTTTCTCCCCACCTCAGCGAGGCGGAGGTGGGGGGGGTAGTGTTGGGCTTGGGATCCACCAACAAATTCAGGTGTTCAAACAAGTTCTCCCAATTGAGAACATAGAATAAAATGAATCCAAGATCTAGGTGGTTCTTTTCTCAGTCAGTCAGTTTCCTCCCCCAGAAAGCAGCGTGGAGGTCAGGGAGGACAGGGGCTATGTCGTATTCACCCCTCTATCCCCAGTTCCCTGTGCTGATAGGTGATTAAGTCAAAGAACAGGATAATTCACTAACCAACAGGTCCTGTGCACCACCCCCTCACTTTTTGAAGGAGTAAGAAAACTGGATCTAAAAGGCAGAAAAAAACAAGCAAAACAAATCTTAAAATGTGAGCAAAATGAAGAAATCTGGATTGAAATCCAAGAAACTGCAGGCGGGGTGTTTCTGTCTGTATCAGGTCAACCAAGCTATACAAGGAGTATTAGGAACCCGAGCCTTTGTGGTAACACCAGTCAAGAACTCATTTCACGCTGGTGGCAAGCTCTTATTTCCCAAGAGGCCCTTCCAAGAGATCTAGTGTTCAGCTGTGCAAGGACTTCTAATGGCTCTGAAATGAACCTGTGTCCCTGCTGCAGGCACCGCACAGCCGGAAAGGGGCAAAGGGGCTGTTTGTTAGGAGGCCCTAAGAACATGATTCAACACATCCCATCTGCCAAGATCGATGGAGGCAGGAAGGGAGAGGGAACACACAGAGAAAAGAAGAAATCTGTTCTGCTGCCACCCTACTCCCAT
The DNA here is from genome assembly GCA_004024745.2 of Catagonus wagneri. Taxonomy (NCBI): domain Eukaryota; kingdom Metazoa; phylum Chordata; class Mammalia; order Artiodactyla; family Tayassuidae; genus Catagonus; species Catagonus wagneri. The sequence continues at coordinate 4,055,583 of PVHT021183583.1, forward strand.
CTTAACTTTCTGTCTTTAGTGATAGTTCTTGATGATGATGAGGACATGGCATCAGCGGCACTCTGAAGGCTCGGCCTGAGAAATAAGGTGATCTCTATCTCTGTCCTCACATCTCTCCTCCTCTGTCCAGTACAATCTGGGTCTCTCAGAACTGACTCACGGGCACAGCCCAGATGGTGACGAAATACCGAAATGGTTCCTTACAAGCTGGTAATAAGTCGCAGTCCAAGCTCTCTCTCCCAGCCAGGTCCCCAAAAAGGCACAGCACCTTCCCTGAGACACCTGCCCCCAACTTCCAAGAACAGGGGGCTTTCACATATTCTCAGGCTAGCTATCCCATATCTGGTCAAAAGCTCAGTGCTCACTTCTGTGTGGTCCAAAAAGGGACTTCACTCACCATCCCTCAAATCTTCTACCTACTACCCAGTGTTTCTCAAACTATAGATGCAGGAGAATCACCTCGTTAGAGGACTTGCTGAAGCATAAATTGCTGAGCTCCACTCCCACAGTTTCTGACTCAACAGGCCTGAGGTAGGACGGACACACACACGTGCACACACACACACATGCAAAATCTGCATTTCTAACAAGTTACCAGATGAGGCTGATGCTTCTGGTTTAGGGACCATGATCTAAGAATCACTCCAATGAATTTATAAAAAACAAGAAAGCCAGGGAGTTCCCATCGTGGTGCAGTGGAAATGAATCCGACTAGGAATCATGAGGTTGTAGGTTTGATCCCTGGCCTCACTCAGTGGGTTAAGGATCCAGCGTTGCCAGGAGCTGTGGCGTGGGTCGCAGACATGGCTCAGATCTGGTGTGGCTGTGGTGTGGCATAGGCCAGCGGCTGTAGCTCCGATCTGACCCCTAACCTGGGAACCTCCATATGCCCTGGGTGTGGCCCTAAAAAGCAAAAAAAAAAAACCAAGAAAGCCAGGCAATCATTATTTTCAGGGTTTTTTAATATGACAGTCCCCATATTAATATAGAGTCTAGAGCTTTTTATGTGTAAAAAACAGCTGCCAAAATCCTAAAGTGTTTGCTCTGTTGTATAAGCAGCCAGTTGTGATTCTGCACTCAGCCACAAAGCAGGATTGTAGTTTTTTTTCATTAACTGGAGGATTTGCTTCATGTCTGTATTATTGTTTTACAGTTTCTAATTACTGGGCTGTGAAGTGCCAAACGGTCAACAAGCTTCCCTATTGTTATTCAGGTGCTCCAACCGGCGCCTGATGAAGAGCGCCTTGTTTTATGGGCCTGCTGGACGCACACCCGATGCCTGTGCATACTCATGTGTGACTACGACAGGAACACAAATTAACCACAAAAAACACAACCTCCACCAATTAACTAACCTTTCGAAAGTAAGAGTACTTACGGCCTTATTTCCTTGTCAGGAGTCCCGTCATTTGCACAGTCAAGAGGGGGCTATAGCTAAAAAAGCCCACCCCTAATTTTTCTTTCTGGTTCTTAAAAACACACAGTTTGGCACAGCACTGTAAATCAACTATACTTTAATAAAAAAAAAGAAAAAGAAAAAGTTAATAATTAAAAAAACACAATTGTCACCATCAAATACTAAAGTGAGTGTATTAAAAATACATTTAATAGATTCAATTTATATTAAAAATATAAAGACCATAAAAAGGTTTAGGCCAGTGTAATAGGGATGATAGCTCAGATTTTCAAAGCTGCTGTGACCACTCTCCTGGCCATGAACTCCCAATCTTTCTCTGGGGACTGGACATTATTAGCCCTAAAACTGGTTTGAAATCTGCCAGGTCTAAATCTTGGTTCCATCATTTGATTCCAGCTGTGAACAGAGTGGTACATTACTGAACTCTGAACATCGATTTTCCGTATGTATTTTTTTGCGTGGTTTTTTGAGGGTTTTTTTTTTGTCTTTTTAGGGCCGCATATGGAGGTTCCCAGGCTAGTCAAATTGGAGCTATAGCTGCCAGCCTAAGCCACAGCCACAGCAACACCAGATCAGAGACTCGTCTGCGACCTACACCACAGCTCACTGCAACCCCGGATCCTTAACCCCCTGAGCAAGGCCAGGGATGGAAACTGTACCCTCATGGATACTAGTCAGGTTTGTTACCGATGATCCACCATGGGAACTCCACAATTTCCCATATAGACACTGTGACAACACACATACTTTAATGGGCTGGCTTGAATATTACAAGCGATAATCCATATGACACGTCTGTCACAGTGCAAGGCACATTTTGAGTGCATAAATAAGCCTTAGGCATTATTACTGTTTTCTGTGAAGCTCTGAGGCAGGACATGTAAACTACAGAGAGGACAACTTTTCCTCCTTCCCAAAGGGACTCAGCAAAATTGGGAGCTTGCCCAAGCAAGATTGGGAGTAGATGCTGTGGTCCACAAATCAAGAGATCTTTAAAAGGAGTTCCCCTCATGGCTCAGTGGTTAACGAATCTGACTAGGAACCATGAGGTTGCGGGTTCGATCCCTGGCCTCGATCAGTGGGTTAAGGATCCGGCATTGCCGTGAGCTGTGGTGTAGGTTGCAGAAGCGGCTCGGATCCCACATTGCTGTGGCTGTGGTGTAGGCTGGCGGCTACAGCTCTGATTTGACTCCTAGCCTGGGAACCTCCATATGCCGTGAGTGCGGCCCTAGAAAAGACAAAAAGACAAAAAAAAAAAAAAGAAATCTTTAAAAGAGGAGAGTGAGTGAGCTCACATGGAACCGGTGGGCTCTTCGAGGTGAACTGGGTAGAAAGAGCAGAGCTGGGACAGGAGCAAAAGCACACAGGGCTGTCTGATGGCTGCTAAGAGCAGCTTCAAAGGGCTCCAGACCAAAGCATATTGTGATTCCAAAGCAGCCAAGAATACTGAGGTTTTATATATTTCTCCTAACCAGATCCAATGTTTCCCCTTGTTCAAATCCCCTCCACAACCTCTTCCCATCTGGAGCTTCCTCAACAGACATGGATACCAGGTTGAGACAGAGAGACTCCTTCATAGAGTAAGAAGACGCCCAGAAGAACAAACCTGGGCTGATGCAAAGGAGAGGGTAGGCAGGGGGACCCGCAGGTCACAGGGGCACAGGAGTAAGGATCACAGGGACAAAATGAGCACACATTCTTCCAGCAGCTGCTTCCTAACCAAGGTTACCCTGAGACGTGTGCAATCAAGAATCAATAAAAGTAAAAGGGGGTGGTGGGTGGTTATTCCTCAAGAAGCATGGAAAAAAAAAAAAACACAACTGTGTGAACATGTGCATGCACATAAGGAGAATTAAAATCATGCTTGGTACACTTAGAGAAAATGACATTTCTGGCTTCAGACATGTATACTCTGCTGTGCTCTGAAACTCAAGAGTGAGAAGCGTTCTGTCAATGACCCCAGCTCTTGAAAATACAAGTGCCATACAGGAAGAGAACACCGTATACTCGATAAAGAGGAGGGCTGAAGAGAGATATTATCTTCACCCAAAGGGCTAGCTGCACTTTTCCTTCCTAAAAGCAAATCAAAACCATTCATCTATCATAACTGTTCTTCAGACTCCACGTCTGGCCCACACCTGAAATTTTCTTTATTCTTTGAGGAGATGACATCGATGCACAGGGCTGCCCCACTAGAAAAGTTAAATAAAAAACTAAGCTTAGCTCACTCCTTAGCTAAGAACAGGCATAGCCAGAGAGGGGAATAAATGAAAAGCTAACAAGCCCCCTAAGCTCTAGCAAGAAGGAAGTCCCCAGGTCAGAGTGTCTCAGCCCCTTGGATACAGGAATCTTCTCATGGCGATTCATCCAGAAGCAACATCAGATGTTTCACTTTCTGCTTGTGAACCAGGTAACTCAGAGGATCTCAATGCTGGACACTCAGTTCCTAGCTGAGGCACTCTGCAACTGATTTTTAAAGGTGCCTGGAAAAAATTTTTCCTGCATCTCTGGAGGCCAATTCTGTATGTAATAATCACTTGTGAGTCTTAAGTTTTTCATGTCTAACCAAACTATCTTTAGCAAAGAAGTAAGTCTAATTTACTTCCTTTTTTTCACCATTCCACCAGTCCTCACTGTGGATGCAATAAGCATACATTGAGAGCAAGACAGTCCCAATTGCTTGCCCTTTTTACTTTTTCCAAAAGACAGTAAATCTATAATAAAGTTTGACACAATTTATAGGCCTTTGCAAAATTTTGCCTGTCCTTATATTCACAAACTGGGAAAAAATTCCATGACCAAAAGGATGTTTTGCTTCAGAAAAATATGGTCACTGCATCTGTAGAAACAGGCAAGAGCCAACTCAAACTTATAATAAAACTACAAGCATACCCGGAAAAATCACAAAGATGCTTCCAGCTCCCAAGTTCCAAGATTCTTTATTTTCTTCACAACATTTAGTACAGTGTGTCAACCATGCTACAGACTCAGCACACGATTCTTAATGACAACCTCTAAAACGGATGCAGGCTATAAGGGATGATGTCACAAAGCTTAAAAATAAAGCTCCCACTCCTCAACCCACCCCCACACCTGCCGCAATGACACAGCAGCCGATTTTACAACTATGTACACACATCTCTCCTGACTCCCTTTGCCCCACACCAGGGCTAAAATCATCCCTGGGGCAGACACTAACAGCCACCACGCCAAAGACCAGTCAGGAGACAGACTTTTTCTACAAGGAATGTTCTCTGGACCAACTGCAGGTAGCCACTTTGAAGTTGTTTAGAGACCTGCCCCAAACCAACACAATCAGTCTATTCCAAGAAAGTTACCGTCAGCTCACCTTAAGGGCCACAGACCACCAGAGAAAGTATAAGGGCAATGATGCTTTATGCAGACCTAAATTCTTCAATAAGATTAACTTACCTAATAGGATTTAGGGACTATGAAGGCCATTATGGCGTCTCCTACAAGCTAGAGGCTCCAAAGGCTTTAACCATTCGATTTAATCCAATCTGGTCTAATCTAATCAAGTCTGTCTCCCTGTATTCTGTCAGTGGACTTTGAGCCCTGATCTAAAAAATGAAGGAAAAAGTTCCATTCAGATCACACACCCTGCAGACCCTATGTATATATATAAGCCTTTACCTAGAAATCAGGGAAAACCTGATGATAAATTCGTGCATGGGTCTTTTACTGCCTTAATTTGCTAGTTTCTATGATCTACCTCAGCTAAGAAACGATTATATGATCTACCTGATGTTCAGATTTTTAAATAAATGGCCCGAGGAAGATTTCACACTTTCATCGCTAATCTTACTCAAAAAACCCACACATTCCTTCTCAATTCCAAGAGGAGCAAGGACCTAATTCAGCAGCAAGCTCTCTGTACAGACAGGAGGTCAAAGCCAAGGCTGACTCGACAGCAGAGAGAGTTTCCTTGACTGACAGCACATGTTTCCATAAGAGGTGGTTTCTGCCCCCTAGGAGGCTGCAGGCGAGGCAACCTCCAGATGCCCAGCACAAAAACAGATCTACACCAAATCCATGTTGGAGCATTCTGCGTTCACCTGAGCCCTCCAGCTGGCACTCTGAAAATAAGTCAGCTTACATCCCAAATCCTTGTTTTCTGACCTATATCATCACGCCAATAACAAGCTCACATGCTATCTAGTACAGGTTAAGAAGCAGCCTAAAAAAGAACAGAAAATTAAAATTAAATGTATAAGCTAATATATTTTAGACCCACACTGTCCAAATACAGTAGCTACACTGGGAAAAAAAGAAAGTAATTATCTCAATATACTGATATATAGGAATATATCAATATATGCATAAATGCATATGTATTAAAGTGATTAATTTTTTTATATATCAGGTTAAATATTTAAATTAATTTCACTTGTTTCTTTTTACTTTTGGCCACACCCACAGCATACAGAAGTTCCAGGGCCAGGGACTGAGCCTATGTCACAGCAGCAACCAGAGCCACCATAATGACAACGCCAGATCCTTAACGCACTGCTCCACCAGGGAACTCCCTCTTTTTTTAATTTGGCCACTAAAGAATTTTAAAGTGCATGTGTAGCTCACATATTTCAATTGGACAGCACTGTTTTAGACGACCTGTTCACCTTAACTGTTCAAAACAATTTCAAAGAGGAAATACATATTTCATTTCATTAACTCCATCAGGTCAAGGCCTGAAGATAATCTTCAAAGAAAGAACAGAACAATCTTTGAACAAATATTTATTGAAGCCTCAGGAGGAGAAGAAATCACGGATTTCAGTGCCAACGCAGGCACCAAATATCTGAATCAACCTTGAACATGCTCTCTAACTTCTCCAAACATCTAGCTGCTCATCCACCTGTGAGATGAAGAGGTTTCACAGACCTCCAGCCCAAATTCATAGCTACCTCTGGTTACCTCAAGGCAGGAACAGTCAGTTCTCTTAAGTGTAATAGGCAGAGCCTGATGCTCAGTCCACACAGCCGGAGCTTCACCTACCAAGTGCATCTAGCTTTAGGGAATTCTCCAGAACATACCATCTCAAAAAATCCAGGAATGTCTAGTTTCAAACAGTAACCACTGAGCAAAAAGATCACCTTCTTACCACAAAACATTGCCACAGGTTCAGCTAACAGAAGAAGTTCTCAAGTGGCTTAGGAAAACCTGTGGTTTCCAGGAACACAGAGGTCAACAAGAGATCCAGACAGCAAGCCCTGATTATCAGAGGGAGGGCTGCAGCTACCAAAGGTGTAGACCGCAGAGGATGCACAACTTGCCAGAGACGCTCTAAGTTTGTTTTCTACCCCATTCCCCACAATGTCTCACATGAGTCAGTCCCAGTCCTTCACTCACACTGTCTCCAACACCTCACTCTGAACCAGATCTGTATTCCCAGTGGCCCCTAACCAAATTAGGTTTTAATAAAAGTATTCGGGTTCACTTTAAAAAGCATTTTATTCAGCAAACTTATGAGGAAGCAGTGGCAGAGCCTCAGCTACTGGCAGGAGATTCAAGGATGAGGAAGAGTGGGCCCTCCAAGGACATGATCTTGCAGTGGCCACTTGTGCGGGATTCTAATAAGTTACATGCAAAAACTGAAAGGAGCCCGGGTTAGAGGGAAGAGATGAAAAACAGTATTTCACACAGCGAGACCCAAGGGACAAAGGCAAAGTACAGTGTGTTACACAGGGAACAATAAGCAGTTTGCTTTAAGAAGGCACACAGAAGTGATGCAGAGAGTCAGCCTCCTAGGCTTGCAGCCTGTGCAGTCTTCCAAGGTCCTGTGCTCAGAAGGGCCCCACACTTGGTTTAATGCTCTGCCGTTGCCCTCTTTAAGGTGTTAACAATTTTTTAATAGCAAATTCTGTATATATTTCCTTTGCGCAGGGGTCTGCAACTTATGTAGCTGGTAATATTGGTGAGAAATGGTGAGTCATCAAGCAGGATCCCAGTGGGGCTGACATGACAAAAGTCCTCACCTTTAAGCTCTAAATGACCCACTGGCAATCCATGCCATCATGGCCGCGGCTCTCAAAGAGTGCTTGACAATAGCCAGGAATCCTACTGCTAAGTTTCCCAGTCAGCAGGTCTGGGATAAAAAGGCTATGAAAATTACATATTGTAACAGCTTCCCAGTGATTTTGATGTCAGAGGTTTGAGAAATTATATATAGGAAGTAAAATATAGTAAAGCTTTGTTACCTCTTAAAGACAGAGTGCAGAGGACTTCCTTCCACAAGTGTTATCTTTCCCAAGCCCTTAACCCATCCCAGAGGTACAAGAAACGTCTGCAGAATAGCACTAAGGCTTCCCAAAAAAGTCACCAGAGCACAATTTGGAGAAACAGTTTGCCAAGAGCCCAATTCAGTGAGCCCAATAAAACAAAACTACCTTACCATTTCTTGCTCTCTAATTCATATTCAGCTTTAACCATAACCCCCTTACCACAGCGCCCAACCTCCAACCATCCAAGCGTAGCAAGGCAACTGGCCCACTCTGGATGACTGAAATCACACTACAACAAAAGGCTATGTGGGAAAGGAAACAGGCAGAGAGAAAGAAGAGAAAAAATAATTTCAAGGTATACTTCTTTTTTTTTTGTCTTTTTGCCTTTTATGTAGAGTCGCACCCACGGCATATGGAGATTCCCAGGCTAGGGGTCTAACAGGAGCTGTAGCTGCCGGCCTTCGCCACAGCCACAGCAACACGGGATCCGAGCCACGTCTGCAACCTTCACCACAGCTCACGGCAACGCCGGATTCTTAACCCACTGAGCAAGGCCAGGGATCGAACCCGCAACCTCACGGTTCTTAGTCGGATTCATTAACTACTGAGCCACGAAGGGAACTCCAAGGTATACTTCTTAGAAGACAGTGGTCCGCATTCTTCTACCTTCCTTGCTAATTTCCAGTGATCCTTCCAGATTTTGCTGAAGTATTATTATTATTATTATTATTATTATTATTATTATTTTCTTTTGGCCATGCCCATGGCATGTGGAAAGTCCTGGGCCAGAGATCAAACCTGAGCCATAGCAGTGATAATGCCAGATCCTTAACCTGCTGAGCCACCAAGGAACTCTGTAGTGTCACTTTTTTTTTTTTTAATCTTTTTTGTCTTTTTAGGGCTGCACTCACGGCATATGTAGGTTTCCAGGCTAGGGGTCGAATCGAAGCTGCAGCCTCTGGCCTATACCACAACTACGGCAACGTGAGATCCAAGCCACATCTGCAACCTACACCACAGCTCACAGCAATGCCAGATCCTTAATCCACTGAGCGAGGCCAGGGATCAAACACTCAACCTCATGGATGCTAGTCATGTTCGTTAACCACTGAGCCATGATAGGACTCCTTCAGTGTCACTCTTTAAAAAAAACCTAGAGAGGTGAAATTCCCTTGTTATACACTCTTTAAGAGCCTGTGATTTTTCTTTTTACCCTTCATCTAATGACTGTTGTTGATCCTGACTTTTTTGAGTGTTTTCGTCCTCCACTAGACAACTGCACAGCATCAAGAACTCTGTGTAATTCACAAGCTGTCTAAGACTTAGCATCTATTAGGTACTTAATAGATATGGTGAATGAATGAAAAAGTTACAGGTTTGGGAAGGAGGATCAGTAATTCTTTGTTCACAGAGCAACAAAGCCAAAAACAAACTTACAGATGAACTCTGAAAACACAGCAAACCAAAGATGAACAACTGGACCCTGGGGTGTTGGCAACTGTTTCCTATCTCCATTCTTCAGTGTTTTGGGCCGGTGAAACCCACAGAACACAACGCTCTGTACAACAGGCTGGAGGAGGCAGTCTAAAAGCCACCTGCTTGGGCTGTACAAGCACAGCACACCAGAAGTCCACATAGTTTGTCAGCGCCCTTCTTATTCTCTGAATCCCTAGAGAGTGAGACAAACTCTTCCTTTTTTTCCCTCGAACAGCCACGGCTGCAGTATATGGAAGTTCCCAGGGCAGGGGTCAAATTGGAGCTGCAGCTGAGGCCTACGCCACAGCCAGAGCAACACCAGATCCAAGCTGCATCTGCAACCTATACCACAGCTTGTGACAACGCCAGATCTTTAACCCACTGAGCAAGGCAAAGGATCAAACCAGCAACCTCATAGGGACAATGTTGGGTCCTTAACCTGCTGAGCCATAACAGGAACTCCAAACATTTTATTTATTTATTTATTTATTTATGTATTTATTTATGTATTTATTTATCCTTTTAGGGTCGCACCTGTGGCATATGGAGGTTCCCAGGCTAGGAGTCTAATCAGAGCTACAGGTGCCAGCCTACGCCACAGCCACAGCCCCGCAGGATCCAAGCTGTGTCTGCGACCTACACCACAGCTCACAGCAACGCCAGATCCTTAACCCACTGAGCGTGGCGAGGGGTCAAACTTGCAACCTCGTGGTTCCTAGTCAGATTCATTTCCGCTGCGCCACGACGGGAAAGCCTCTTTTTTTAAAAAATGTTTCCAGCTTACTCCAGAAAATTAGAAAGGTTCCAGAAATCCAAAAGTCGGTAAGAAGGTTTTAAAGGGGGCAGAGTGTGAGCTTATTCTTTAACAGCACCATGTAATCAGTGTGGGAGGACACATTAACCGACAGCTCAGGTTGGCAAGTGCCGTGGGAAATGACTGCTGTCCAGAAGAGGTCCTTTCATTCATTCCTTTGTGGGTTCCAGCCTCAGTGCTGCTCCTACCTACTTACTTAACCATGTTTGTGTGTTTAAGTCCTTTCCCCACCCAACCAACTTAGACAGTGCTAAATTCTTAATTAAAATACACTTTAAAAAATGACGAACAACCAAATTCAGGTGCTGCATAATTTATTTACATTTATGCAACACTTCCCCCAAGGAGTTCAAGGCATTTGGCAAACGTAAAATTATCTAACAGATATTAATCTTCAAAAAATTCCCAGGAGACAAAAATGTAAGGAACATAATCAATAATAAATCCCTTACCTTCACACATACAAACCTTCCTTTCACAAATCCAAGAGTGCCCCACTGTCTTTCTGAGCCGCTAAACTAACTCAGGAAATTATAAGATTTTTTTTTTTCAGGAAACAATTCCAAACAGAGGAGGAACTAATGACTTTTCCATCACACTGTGAAAAAAGTCAGTAAGTCTTTTCTTGCAGCTTTTCTAGTCTGCAATAGAAAAAAAAAAAAAAATCCTATCCCACCCCAAACTTAAATGTTCTAGACCAACTTAAAACACAGCTTGTGGGGAGTTCACATCGTGGCGCAGTGGAAACGATCCGACTAGGAACCATGAGGTTGCGTGTTCGATCCCTGGCCTCGCTCAGTGGGTTAAGGATCCGGCGTTGCCGTGAGCTGTGGTGTAGGTCACAGATGCAGCTGGGATCCCACGTTGCTGTGGCTGTGGCATAGGCCAGCAGCTGTGGCTCCAATTACACCCCTAGCCTGGGAACCTCCACATGCCGCGGGTGCGGCCCTAAAATGACAAAAGACAAAAAAAAAAAAAAATACAACTTGTGGTTAAAAAAGTTACTGAGAGAGTTCCCACTGTGGCTCAGTGGGTTAAGGACCCAATGTTCTATATGTGAGGATGCACGTTAGATCCCTGGTCTTGCTCAGCGGGTTAAGGATCCAGCGTTGCTACAAGGTGCGGCATAGGTCACGGAAGCAGCTCAGAGCCCGTGTTGACATGGCTGTGGTATACACCTTATCTGCAGTTCCTTTCACCCTCTTTTCACCTGGGAACTTCTATATGCTGCAGGTGCAGCCCTAAGAAGAAAAAAAGAAGTTACTGAATTCTAATATTCATGTTGCTCCCACTGTCTCTGACCTAACCCCTCAGGGAGAATCTGCATTGTAAACAAAACATCTCAGGGTTTCCAGGGCCTTCAAAGGTATTGGTAAGAATTTATTTCTTAAGCTGGGTAGTGAGTACATGATTTGGGGGCTTATTATTTCTTCTTTAAGAAAAAAAAATAGGAGCTCCCGTCGTGGCTCAGTGGTTAACGAATCTGACTAGGAACCATGAGGTTGTGGGTTCAATCCCTGGCCTTGCTCAGTGAGTTAAGGATCCGGCATTGCCGTGAGCTGTGGCATAGGTCACAGACGCAGCTCGGATCCCGCGTTGCTGTGGCTGTGCCATAGGCCAGCAGCTACAGCTCCGATTAGACCCCTAGCCTGGGAACCTCCACATGCCGCAAGTACGGCCCTAGAAAAGGTAAAAAAGACAAAAAAAAAAGAAAGAAACAAAAGAAAAAATATATATATGGTTTAAAGAAGAAAAATACATATATTTTATATATTATATTTACTTATATATTTATACACACACACATACATGGTTGCTTTAGAGCTCCTGATGAATTCTGTGTAGGCAGGACAGGAACCATGCTTTAGGAATCTGTCCAGGCTGCATGAGAACCTCCTGGGTGCTTTTAAAATAGAATCTTATTATGGTTGAACTGTGTCCCCTGAAAAAAGATACAGTGAAATTCTAACTCTTGGCACCTCAGAATGTGACCTATTTGGAAATAGGCTCATTGCCTATTTTAATTCATTAAAATTGGGCCACACTGGAGCAGGGTGAGCCCCTAATCCAATATGCCTGGTGTCCTTAAAGGAAGACACACATGGAGAATCCCGTGTGATGACAAAGGCAGAGATCAGGGTTAGGCAGCTGAAAGCTGAAACTCCAAAGACTGCTAACAAACCACTAGAAGCTAGGAAGGGGGCAAGAAGGATTCCCCTAAAACTTTCAGAAGGAGCATGAACCTGCTGATCTCAGACTCCAGCACGGTAAGAGAATATATTTCTGTTGCTTTAAATACCCAGTGTTTAAAGTGGTACTTTGTTAGGCAATCCCAGTCCTGGAAAACTAATACAAACCCCTCTTATGAGTGGTGCTGACAGTGTCTGACCATTTGATCTAATTTTGAGAAGTCTGCCACAGGTTTTTGAATCCTAAGAACATTTGTTCAAGAAAAGACCTCCAAATAATCCCGTCGTGAAGATAAGAAAAGAAAAAAAAAAACTGAGACGTTCTCCTTATGGCTCGGCAGGTTAAGAACCCAACACAGTGTCTATGAGGATACGGGTTTGATCCCTGGCCTTCCTCAGTGGGTTAAGGATCTGACATTGCTGCAAGCTGCGGTACAGGTCATAAATGTAGCTCAGATCCTGCACTGCTATGGCTATGGCTCCAGCTGCAGCTCCAACTTGATCCCTAGCCTGGGCACTTCCACAAGCCACAGGGGCAGCCATGTTAAAAAAAAAAAAAAAAAAAAAAACTGAGTTTCATGAAGAGTCTGAAATTCTCATCATAAACTGTCATTTGGTAGGGACAATATTTTAGGAACACTTACTAAAATATCAGAAGAAATGAGACCCAAGTACTGTTTTAAGCAGAGAAGAGAGTTCGCGGACCAAGAGGGAGTATGGACAAAGACAGCCTGGCCTCTTGGCTCTGTAAAAGGAGATGGGAAATGCCATCAAACAAATATTGTTGCCCAAGTAAGTATTAAAGAATTTGAAACTATTCCCGCCAGTCTTGCTTATTGCCTCTGATCCTATTTTAAAATTAAAAGGTTCAAGAGAGCCCTGATCTGTACCTGATTTGCTGGAACCATATTTGCCAAGAGCTAATATTTGGAAGAAAGTGAGGAAAAAGCTATCTGGTTCCACTATCCATCCATCTGTCCTTTTAAGTGTCTGACTATAATCCACAGCAGACATACTTAGCAAACTTTAAAATACAGCCTCTCAACATTGTTACAATTAAGTCACTCTGAAATGTCATGAAAAGCAATCTAGTCCCATTAAAATCTTCACACTCTCATTAAAAAAGCACTTACAGACTTGAAAATGTTCCTAATACATTATTTAAAGACACAAGATGTACAATGACTAAAACCCTTGTATAAGGAAGAATAGTAGCAGCCTACTTTTTTTTTAAATGTGCAAATTTGTGTCATAATCGGGTAATTGGCAAACTGCAGGTAGCAGTCAGGTTGCAATATACTAGATTAAAACAGGCCTGGGGGCCTTCCCCTCCTCTGAAATTCAGGCCCACCCAGGGACCATCCACATCCCATCCTGGTTTACTTGACAATCCCTCCCCCTTCCTTCCTGGATTTCCAAGCCCAGGAAGGGGAAGGGCAAGAGTTGTGAAGGGAAAAAAAAAAAAAAAGTCCAGACCATTTCAGCTGACACCCCCAGGCCACTTAGTCATCACTGTGAAGTCCTGACCTCTGGTCCATTAGGTTTCCTCCCTTTCAATTAAGGGTCACTGCTATTTATGTTACCATTCAGAGACCTAAAGTGCTTTTACAGGCCCTAAATCCCATAAGGGAACAGCAGGATCCCCAGGCTGGAAGTCTCTATTCCACTCCTCCCTTCTCCCATCCCCCTCAAGCCCCATACAATCCACCTTTAACTCATGGAGGGGGTCTGACTTCTGACTCCAATGCAGCTATTCAATGCAGAGAGAGGCAGTATGCCTTGTGGGATCAGGCTGACCTCAGTGGGTTTCACAGGTCTCCATTCATTTAGTGTTTGCTTCAGTGGAATTACTGAAAATGTTGTGTTTGTATAAAAGATAAGATGTATGACTCCTGCTTCTTCTCTTCCACAGAACTGTGTGTCAACGTATGATGCACTCAGCCTCCTAATCTCTAAAATGAAAGGGGTGGATTTCTCAAATTCTGAGATCCTCCCTCTAAAGTACCTGTGAGTCCTCCCATTACAACTAAGTACCATGTCAAAAAATGACCCTTACTGCTTGATAATTTTTACCACAATTATTTAAAGTAAGTGTTATGTGGCTTAAGAATATTACCGCCCCCCCAAAAAAAGAAAAAACTCTGTTGAAGAACTCAAGGAGTTCCAGTTGTGGCTCAGATGTTCATGGGACTCAGTGAGTATCCATGAGGATGTGGATGTGATCCCTGGCCTTGCTCAGTGGGTTAGGGATCCAGCATAGCCATGAGCTATGGTATAGGTCACAGACATGACTCGGATCCTGCGTTGCTATGGCTGTGCCACAGGCTGACAGCAGCAGCTACAATTTGACCCCTAGCCTGGGAATTTCCAAATGCCACAAGTACAGCCCTAAAAATACCAGTGGGAAAAAGAAAAAAAAAAAACAAAAAAAAACTCAAGATCTGTTTTCAAGCAGAAGGAAGATGGTGAGATTTTCTTGATTCCTCTCCCATCCCAATCCTTTTACTCGCTGAGAACTCTGATGTATTATCCCATGCCATTGCTGGTATGATGAATGAAACTGAATAACTGAATGTAACATGTTAATCATTCTTCTACACTAGTCAAATTGTCATGCAGTGAGCGCCTATTACATGCTCAGAGCTTTATATAATTATTTCATTCTTTTTAGATAGATACAAATATCCCAATTTTACCAAGGGGAAACCTAGAGCGATAAAGTAAGTTTACCAAAGTCAGAAAGGTAGAAAACTGAGGGAAGGGTACTGTGCCCTCTTCATCTCAACCTATGAAAGAATCAATAAATGAACAAATGAATGAAGAAGCAAATGAATTTTAAAAGTTAAAAAAAAAAAAATGAAGACTCCAGAAGAAGAAATTAAGAATTCACTATATAAGTACCCACCATCAGGGCTTTTCAAGGGCAATATTTTGTTTTCATTAAGTATCCCTGTTTGGCAGTCCAACACTGAAAAACCAAAGGCAGTATGTTTTGGATCATCATTTTGCCAGAAAAAAAACCTCAAGGGGCCCTCTACCATTAACTGTGACTAAAACTCAGTAAAGAATGGCAATGGCTGCGATGAAATACCACCAACCTCATCATGAGGGCCCCATCCTCATCACCTCACCTAAGGCCTCCCAAAGGCCTCATCTCCAGACATCATCCCATTAGGGGTTGGGGCTTCAACACATGAATTTGGGGGAAGGAGATGTAATTCAGTCTATGAGAGAGATTTTTCAAATTAATTCAATGCTGCTATAATCTTTCGATAAACACTCAGCACCTAACCACTGCAGATGTTGTATTGTGCAGGGATGTAGAAGAATGAAAAGGCTTCAAACTCTGCCATTACCAACATCTGTAGATTTGGGGGAAGGGGGGGCGAAGCGCAATAACACGGTGGTCCTAGAGCTTTTAACTGAACAAGATTCTGACTCAATGTTTACTGCGACTCAACTATGAAGTTAAGACGCTTAAATATAGGTCTGTAAGAAAATAGAAACATGAATGTTTAAACATGGTTTCTGTCTTTCATCTGTGTAGCTCACCTCCTGGTGAAGAGGCCCACTAGGACAAGCCTCCTTGAGTGTGAGAGGGACCTGTGACTTGCTTCTAACCTGTAAGATACAGCAAAGATGACTCGGGTACACACTTATGGGTAGATGATTATGTGATGACATTATAAAAATGGCAGCATCTGCCTCATTCTCTCTCCTACTGGCTCTGAGGAACCAAGCAGCCATGTGGAGGGAACCTCACACAACAAGAACTCTGGGTAGCCTCTAGGAGCAGAGGGGGCCCTAAGCCAACAAGAAAATAAGACCCTCAGTCCCACAGCTAAAAGGAAATGAATTCCACCAACAACCTGAGAGAGCCTGGTAGTGGATCCTTCCCTGGAAAGCATCCAGATGAGACTCCAGCCCTGGGCAACACCTTGACTGCAGCCTTACAAAGGACTCAGTTAAGCTGTGCCCAGACTCCTGACCCACAGAAACTGTGAGACTAAAAATAAATATGTTATATTAATAATATTGTTATATTATCACAAAAATGTATTTGTGACAATACTGTTATACAGCAATAGGTAACTAATAAAATTTTTTAATTTATTTCAATTTTTTTATTTTTTAAACGATTTTTTTTCCATTATACTTGGCTTACAGCATTCTGTCAATATTCTACTATACAGCAAAGTGACCCAGTCACTAAGATCATTTTTTTGAATTTACCATTTAAAGTGTTTTAAAATACTCCTCTCCCTCACAAATGGACAACTGACCAGGATTATGTCAGGGAGGAGATGCTGATATTGTTACTTTCAAGGAAGTGAACAGGAAGGAGCCTGAAATAAACGCCTAGAATTTTCTAATCACAGAGCTGCTAGTAATTAGAATGCTATCAAATCTAACCATTGAGGACACTGAAATTCAGAAAGGTTCAGTGACCTATCCAAGTACACCCAGCACCTTCATCATAAAGCTGGAAGCCAGCTGCCTCTACCTAAGGCCTTTCCATTCAAGGCAACTGCTTAACTCTAGATGAAAATACTTAAGACGTATCTATCAACTATAATTCTTCCTAGATTTAGGATAGCAAATGCAACCAACGTCCTTTTCAGTTAAGACTCTGCAGCACGTCACTGAATATACTGTGTATACAGAAAAATGGGATGACTTTTTCCTGATTCACGGATTGAGACAAGTTTGCTTTACTGTCATTTTTTTTTTCCTTTCCTTTAAGATAAAAAATAGGGTCAGAATCATGGCCTTTGAAAGTTCCAGGTAATGTGGTGTTGCATGACAGTTTTATTGCTCCTATATGGGTTAGAGAGGGAAGTAAATGAATAAAGCCATTTAACCTAAAAATGCATCCACTTTTAAACCTTCCTTGGAAGTGAATCTTCCCCAGAGAATCACGGAATGTCATCATTAGAAGCATCTGTGCTAATTCTGGTCGAACTTCCTCAGTTATTAGAAGGTTAAGTAACTTGCCCAAGGTCACAAAGAAAATGAACTTCAAAACCAAGTCAGACGGACTTCATTTAGTCATTTCCATTGCACCATACTGGGAATCACTCTACCCCCCAAACTGCAGATGGATACAGATACTTCAAAGGGAAATGTCATTAATCAACACCTTGACCTTGCTTCAAACACAGGCACTAGTAGGGAACTGAACGTCAAACTGATCTTACTCTAGGATATTCCAGATGAAGTACGGGATGTAATCCTACAAAAATGTTATTGAATTCTTTAAATGTAAGTCACATCTAGGCATTCCAGAAGAAAACAATGCTATAGGAAGAAGTCATACTCTTAAATACTACTACTGCCTTCCCAGTAAAACATTTTTATTTACTGAACTTACTTAAAGTATATAAATTCCATAATCCCAATGCCTTGCCCCAAGTCTAAACAAAACAGCCAATATGCACTGCAGGTATTGACAGACACTATGCCTACAGGCCCTGGAGATATAGGGACAAAGACGACCCTGCTTTGCCCTGACGTCATTCACGTACAATTGTAAGAAGGCCAATGATAGAAGTGTAAGCCAGGCTTCTGATGTGACTACAGATGATGCAATTAGGCTGAATCATGGAAAGCCTAAAAGAAGCCTATTGTTCAAGTCCTGATGTATAAGAATTTTGTCTGAGTGATCTAAGGGGGGTTCCAGTTGGTTTGGTTTTGGTTTAATTGCATGAACAGAAACCCTGTTCTAAATTGGAGGAAAAAAACACCATTCCTTCCTCTGTCCTATTTCTGTTAGTTACACATCTGAGCACATTATTGCTATAATTTATTTACAGGTCTGTCTCCTCCACGGGACAGCCAGCTCCTGAAGGAGCAGACACAGACTCCTTTCATCATTATTTTCCTGCAATACCTGCTAGGGCAGCCCTTGACACAAGTTAAAACTCCACCATTTAACTTCCATAACTGTAAAATAGCTATTAGATCACTTGCAACTTCCTTAAATCTCTCTACCACCTAACAGTAATTCTCCAATGAAGCACGGTCATTTTTAAAAGAAAAAAGAAAAAAAATTTTTTAAACCACCCTACAGGTTTACTAGGATTTCACACAGAGCTGCCAGCAGCAGCACTTAACATATATGCTATCTGTGTTGAATTAATTATGCTTAGCTGATGTTGTTGCTTCTATTTATTCCATATTACTACTCTCTATACCAACCTTTCTCTTTCACAGGTCAAAGTTTTGCAGGATATTAACAACTGTTCCATGAGGGAGTGGAATGTACAGGATTCTGAGTTCAAATCAGTTTGGGAAACACTGGGTTAAACAAAGTTATTTTAAGGCAGACATCTCAATGCTTTCAATATGCTGATACTAAGGTGAATTTCCAAGAAAGGAATGTTGCATTTATGGTTTTTTTTTTTTTTTTTCATTTAGCCTCAGAGCATCTTGGTCTCTTTTCTTCTTCTGGAAGGTGAGGAATCCTTTCAGGGAAATTTATTCAAGTTTAAAAGCATTTACAGGTTGAGGAAAACAATAAATCTCAGTGGGACATCTTCAATAAATATAGCAAGGCTGACAAGTGGATTCATTGTTTCATTCATGCAACCAATATTTACCGAGCCCTGGACTATAAAAGAGGGACAAAGGCCCTGCACTCATCCACTTAAATCCACTGGAAGAGAAGAATGCCCTCCATCCCCAACTTGGGAGATAAAGAACTCTTTCTGATCTCCTTGAGGCTGGACCAGATTTCTTTTATAGCCCCTGAGCACCTCGTGGGTGTTCTGCAAATAACTGCTAGTAGCTTGATCACAGTAAAGTCTGTAGAGATTTTCCAAATTCCCACGAAAACAAATCAAAACAGTAATAAAATGAACCGTTAGAAATACATATTCAGTTATTTGATTATGTGGATGAACTTCTATAAAGATACTCGTTTTCAGAATAATTACTCAAGACTAGGAAGGTGCCTCAGAAATCATCCACTTTAGCCACCTTTAATCTCCTAAAAGGAAAGCAAGTCTGAAGAGATGAGGTGTTTGACCAAGACCATGCAGTGAATCTAGGAAAACAAATTAGGATTAAGAACCGAAGGCTCCCAGATAGCTAAGGCTGCAAGAGAGAGAGCAAATACAGAAAGGCAGCAGCCAAGGGCTGTGACCATGAGCCATGTGGGGCTTCTCTTCAAGCGGAGTCTATGGTTTTATGAAAATAACATTCCCCTTACTGTCTTTTCACTGCTCTCTTAGACACGTAAAGAGCTTTTTCATCAGAGACAATTATTTAAGCACTATCACAACCCACCTTTCATTCCAGTCATATCCCAAGCCCACCCTCAGAGAAACATGGGATGACCTGGGCAACCAGGAAAAATGAACAACTGGGTAGCCACAACAGGTTTCAAGACAACAAAATAGTATGCTCTTTTAAAGAGAGATTAGACTAAACACTTCAACTCTGATCAGAAAATGAACACCAGAGCAGAGCGGGCACTCAGTCCTAGATTCAGCTCACAGCTCTGTCTAACCTGCTGAATGACCCTGGACCAAAGGCTAATTCTTTCCCCACATGTAAAACAAAGGGTTAGAGTAGATATTATAAAGGCCCCATAGGTCTCAGATTCCATGACCTGGCTGCATTTACGGCATCGACAAGGAACTTACCATCCTTTTCTGGGGCTATAAGCAGTTTTGTTCCTTTCTGAGTCTAGATCTGCTACATTTGCATCAAGCACTGAGTGTACAGGACATAAAATAGGTAAGTACTCTCAAGGTACATTTTATTATACTTCCCTTTCATTTAACATACAATAAGGAGATATACTATGAAATATTATGGAACCTAAGAGTATAGTATCCATGCTGGTCTAACTACCATGGTGTCTAATTTCCAGTACTGACAATTTTAATATATCTCTCTAATAATTCACCCGGAAGGGGAAAGGCCAAAGTTACAGGAAAAAATTGAAACACAGCAAGGTTTTAAAAACAAAAACAAACAAACAAAAAACTCTGTCTTTCTTGGAGAACAGACTTGTGGTTTCCAAGGGGGAGGGAGTGGGATGGACTGGGAACCTGGGGTTAACAGATGCAAACTATTACCTCTGGAATGGATAAACAATGAGATCCTGCTCTATAGCACTGGGAATTATATCTAGTCTCTTGTGATGGAGCATGATGGAGGATAATGTGAGAAAAAGAATGAATGTATGTATGTGTGACTGGTCACTTTGCTTTATAGTAAAAAAATGACAGAACACTGTAAAGCAACTATAACAGAAAAAAATTAAAATCATTTAAAAAACTGTTAAAAAAAAGCAAGAAACACTGTCTTTAATTCCCCTTTTCTCCTGATTTACCCTAAAAATCAACTTCTGCTGCAGACATTATTTTGTACTGGCAAACTGAAGTTTCAAACAGAAACTGTATTCAGAAGCTGCTTTCTAACAGGAAAACAGGCACATCTGCACCCCATCCCAGAATCAAAGTACAGGCTGGCAGACCAGCAGTACCTGGGCCTTGGGGGAGGCCTTTACCAGCCTCAATTCCTGGCTAAATCCCCCCAGGGCAGGTGAGACCTTCACTGGATCTCCAGATAAGCAGTCAATTCAATGCATTTTGACATCCAGATGGCAATACTGCTGGGAGTAAATTAAAATGTCTACTGAGAATGAAACTGGAGAAGTGAGAATATTAAGGAAAGAGAGAAAGAAAAAAAGAAATGGGAGTTAAGAGTGTGTTGAATTTTTTAAAAGACTGAGGCTGATCTCTGATCTTACCAGTGAAGAAAAAGAGGAGTTAGGGAAGCTGTACAATATATGAAATGAGAATTTTACTATTTTACTATTGATCTTAAATATAATCATACCAAGCACCACCTTGGGAAAAACACACAATACTAGTACTGTAAGAATTTGGGAAATACACTGATAAGAGAATCACTTCTGCTTGGATGATTAACTTGCTCTTAAGCAAGATGTCACTTGATTTTTCCAAGCCTCAGTTTCCTCAGCTGTCAAATTAGCTGGGGGGTGGGGTTCCCCAGATTCCCTGGAAGATCTTTAATTTCACCCCTCCTGCATATCTTGTCTATTCATTTATTCATTCAGTCCACAGTGAGTACCTGCTATTTGTCTGGAAGCATCTCCAATATTCAGGCACGGCAAATACAGAAAATGGTTCGACATCAGCTATTGTGAATTCAAGCCTAGCTAGCTGTTTAGACAATCAAGGAGACTATAGAAAAAGCAGGAGTTACTATAACAGAAATTCAGACAAGGAGTTGCAATGGCTTCTCCAAGGCTATCCTTGATGAAGATGCCAGTTTATCCTGCTCCTCTAATCACAGGTTTGACGGGCAACACATCCATGGGCTTTGCCACATCGAGAAGATATATTTTCTCATATACTGAGCTAAGCAATCCACTTCTTGGCTTGACTTTATTTCTTTAGGTTGGTCCTTAATTCACATGAAAAATACTGTTTCAGAATCTTCCCTGAGGAAAAACAAACCACTTCTGTCTTAAGAAGCAGGTAGTTGCGTCTTTTTCTACAGATTTTCAAAACAAAATAGTACGCCATTATTAAAATACCACAAATTCTAAAGGTATGAGGTAAGCCGCCTACTTTCACCTGACACTGGGAAGAAAAGATTTATAAAGTTGACATAAATTTTAGAAGCAACAGCAAAATCACTGACCAGAATTTAACCCACCTCCGAGTCGATAGTTTTTATACTGTTCTCTTGAATACCAAGAATAAGCACAATAAAGCTCTCATATACCGCCAAGTGAATGGTGCAAACTTTGAGAAGTACAACTGGGCACTATGCATCAAAAAATTTTTACATATGTATGCCCTTGTCCAAGTACTCGGTACCCAGGAATTCATCTGCTGCAAATAATTAAAGAACTTAACAAGAATTTAGTAACAAGAACATATATCACAATGCTGGTTATAATACCAAAAACCTGAAATGAACGTAAGGGCCCAATAACAACATACTGCCTGGATATTTTCTGGTACATGCACACAAGAGAATACCATGCAACCATCTACAATGCTCTACAACAACATTTTATGAGATTACAAGATGTTTCCAACTTATTAAGTAGGAAAAGTATGGATTAAAAGTCAGTTTGTATGGTGTGGTCCCACATTTATAACATAAGAATTTATGCATACAGACACATGCATTCCCTTATAAAGGATAAAAGTATAGAAAGACAAATAACAGGTTAGGAATGGTTTTCTTGGTGGCAGGCAAGAAGACTATGTGTGATCTTTATTTTCTTTCTTGTTCATCTCTCTAAATCTTCTAATTGGTCCACAATAATATGTGCAGCCTTTGTCATCTTCAAAGTTTTCTAAATTAGAAAATTAAAATAAGCACACAGCATTTTAGTATCCCACTAGGTAGAAGGAAAAGACTATGCAGCTGTCCATACCAAGAGAGAGCCCCTGCATCCTGCCAAAGATAAATGTAAATTGTTTGGCTGTCTCTGCTACAACCAGTTCAATTAGCGTCAAAACAAAGGCTCTTTAAAAGGCCACTCACACACTGTATGGGACGGAGTCTAATTGAGCTAGTTGTAAATTAATTACCTAATGTTGTCAAAATGGGCAAAAAAAAAGGAATTCATTCCCTCCATACAGCAACCTGAAGCTGGTCTTAAAGGTAAGCAAGAGACAAACGTTGGTAGTGGCAAATGTTTAGTTTTGTAAAATACAACGACAGAGCCTTTCCAAGTCATTGCTGATTCATGACAGATTCCTTTGCCAAGACTTGATTTGTTAACGTCCCCTCCTCCTTTCCCAGTTTAAGTACCTCCTTTGGCAGAGAAAATGATGCATTTCCAGTCTCTCTCCTCTTAATCCTTAAGACTTCAGTTCTGAGACGAAAGAATCAGAGCCAAGTGTCTAAAGAGACAGGCTGCTGAATTAGGGCCAGAACATTAATCCTCAGTGCCCTCTGGTACTTCAGGGCTGAAGAATGCATTTCAGCTTTCCTGGCAAGACTGACCCTACCTGCACCCCTCCACCCCCTGCTTTTTGTCCCCCAAAACCAATTTTTATAAAATAGCCATTTACTATAATGATGCTTCACACCAAGTCCAGGTCTGTGTTTAACTAGAGACTGTATTATTACTCTCGGGCATATTTTCAGCCATCGCAAAATAGCTTTTCAATCTCAAAATTGCTAGCTTTCGTTTTTCTTTTTTTCTTTTCTTTTTTTTAAGGAAAGAGGTGGGGGAGCCCTACGGTAAGTAAAGTATGATCATCTTCCCTAAAGATGTCACTTCAGTGACTTGAAATGAAAACCTGCATATTCTAAATGACCAAACTTAATTCACATTTTGATTCGTAAACACATAGGCAATAAGAAAAAGGCCAAGATGCTACTTTTACATGACTTTACCCTTAAGAGTCCAGAATATGAGGAAGAAACCTAGGTATCAGGAGGACTTGATAAACTTGGCTTTGTTCCAGTTCAATACACATAATGGCCATGAGATTAAATATTAAGTAAACATCATCCAAGACTAAGTTCTTTAAAAAGGAAAATAATTCAGGAGTTCCCTGGTGGCCTAGTGGTTAGGACTTGGCACTTTCACTGGTTCAATCCCTGGTCTGGGAACTGAGATCCCAAATCAAGCCGCCGCATGCTGTAGCCGAAATAAAATAAAGTAAAAAGTACCCATTCATCACTATACTTTCAACTCTGGGGATAAAGAAGGCAGAGAGGGAGCAAAAGAATTTACAAGGAACAGACCTGGACTTTGAACCAGTACTAGATTTACTCAGAACACTGTGGCTAGAAAATCATATAACTACAGTCTCTCTGGGATGGGGAGACCTCAAAGGTCACTAATTCCTGGCGCTACAATAATCCAGGTGAGTGAGAAGTGATCCTGTTTGCACACCTTCAACAACTAAATTCAAGACCTTGAGACAGCACTATTAGAAATCTATTCTCAGAGTTCCCATTGTGGCTCAGTGGTTAACGAATTCGACTAGTATCCAGGAAGACGCAGGTTTGATCATCCCTGGCCTCACTCAGTGAGTTAAGGATCCAGCATTGCTGTGAGCTGCGGTGTAAGTCGCAGGCGCAGCTGGGATCTGGCATTGCTGTGACTGTGGAGAAGGCTGGTGGCTACAGCTCCAATTTGACCCCTAGCCTGGGAACCTCCATATGCTGCGGGTGCGGCCCTAAAAAAAAAACAAAAAAAGAAAAAGAAATCTGTTCTCTTCATACAGAATGCCAAATTGTACCTCCAAAGGGAATGGAAGTGACTGCTTGGATCCAAATCCCTCTTCCTGAAATCAACCCTGGAAGTAGTTGGTGGCCACCGCATATCACCCTAAACCACCTCTTCTACAGAAGAAACATTCCCAGATCCCCTTCTCACACAGGATGGTCTGCGATAAACCCCTTCACAGTTCTCATCCCTCCCCCTCAAGCCCACAAATCCCGATTTTTGAAATGACTGATGACAGTCACCTGTTCATTTAAAGCCTTCAATATTCCATCTACCCAAATACAGTTGATAAGACTGTATTTGATTAGGACAGACTAAGGGTGATATCTATTTGATTAACATATATCTTTTAATGATCAAGTCTGTGGTGCAATCTTCTTTCTTTTTAAAAGCAATAACTGATTTAAAAAAAAAAACCTCTCTGAAGTTTCACTTCATTTAATATTTAAATGAAAAGTGTTGTGGGTCTACCACAAAATTCTCTTTGTAGAATCTTAAGGTTTTAAAGAACTACAGAATATGAACTGATTCAGCTCTATATGAACATAAAAAATAATAATAAAAGAATATGACATAAGCCCTAAGCCTAAGGGACAGACCTGACAATCCATTTTTACATTCCTATCTTTCAAAGCATGTATCAAGTTATAATTTCAGATTTAGCCCATCTTTTGGTCTCTTGGGGATCCAAGACTCAAAGGTAATCAAAACATCCAATTATCAAATAGGTACTGAGTGTCTATTATGTACCCAGTATGCTAAATAATGGCAAGACTATAAAGACCTAGAAACACCTCATCACCATCCAGTAAGTTAAAATCTACTTAGATAAAATAGTCACCATTTTTAAAAGAATAATGAATACATCTGAACAGCTGAAAAAGACGTAAGACATCAGTGACAATGAAGTAGACCTCTAGCTCCCTCCTTGCCCCAAAAGAATAATATCCAAATAAGCGGACAAGGAAGTTTACCCATTAATAACATTTAATTCCATTGACTGTCCTCTTCTTCCAAATCTATCCAACCCTAAAATGTAGCATCACCAGAGCTACACTATTTGAAGAACTTTTGTTCCCCCAAAGAAGGCAAAAACCTTAATTAAAAGTGAATTACAAAGTCATCCTTTGGGATAAGAATATTCTACATAAGGGGTTTTAGTGTTATGCTAAGTAAAACTTCTACAGCAGTTCAAGATGGACCTAATATCTAATTCTGTTCTGTGATGAACAGTGTTACTTGGGGATTTTAGGAGCTAAGGAAGGATGAGCCAGCAGTACAGCTGGTAAAGTTATTTTGGAATTAAGGAATTCAATGGACATGCTGGGGATTGAATGCAACAAAAATAAGAGTCTTTATGTATATCCATGGGGTGAAAGCTGTTATCTATAATTCAGCTAATTACATACCATAAAAAAACTGGAGTGAACCTTGCCTCTGCTATCCTGGTTAAGAAGGTTCTCCTCTCAGACTGATCACTGGGCTGTTTTACTGTCAGTAGCTCCTTGGCATCAAATGTGAGGCAGTTCACTGAATAGCTACTTTCTTATATCCCTGCATCTTGTTCTGACCATGACCCAAGTGAAGTGTTAGGCTGTTTTCTCTTCTTTTTAAATATTTTAAATGGGGCAGAAAACAGGTGCAATTCTCAAACTGCTATTGCCTCTCAAAAGGTCAAAAACATTGTAGGTGGCAACAGAAACACTGCCCTCTGCCACTGTTTTCAGAACAGCTGTTAGAGCGCTAGACCTTGGTTCTTAACCTTTTATGGGTCACTGACCCCTTAGAGGATCTGATGAAAGCAAGAAAAACGTGTGTACACAAAAATCTTCTGCCCATGACTTTTGGGATATTTATGAGCCCTTTAAAGCTCAACAGAAAGGTAAAAACTTGTAAGCCAGACCGTGAACCCCACGGGGCAGGGATTATGTTCTCATTCTGGTTTTTACGCTCAATTCTTAAGATAACCACTGCCCCATGAGTAACTAATTCTCATCTACTAAAGACATGGATAAACGGCTATGAATAGACCGATGGATGAAACATACAACATCATAGTCCTCTTAGTGGTTTCCAAATCTGGTTATCATACACTCACTCTGGGTATTCTTCAGCAGAGCCTCCCGGGGCCCACCCTCTGAGAGACAGATTCAGCAGGTCTTGAGTGTCAACTTAGTAACCTGTATTTGTATAAAGTTCCGTGATGATTAGGAAACCAAGGATGTACCTTAACTCAGTGGAAGAAAAGCTTTATTTTTTTTAACCTAATATGCTTTCAAAGGTAATACACACAACCATGTGTTGCACAAACAGAAACAGAGAAAGGAAGTTGTCTCGACTGTTCCAAGTGGGCCTGACAAACTGCTGAGTGTCAGAGTTTACAATCCTGATACTAAAAAAAAAAAAAAAAACCTGACTAGTGTGTTTGGTGGTTTGTTTGTTTTGTTTTCCCTGACAGGTCATGCTATGAGTCACAACCAGACGTTTACTCTTACTCATGGCTAGTTTACAGCAAGAGGTTTAGAACAGCTGCCAGTGAGATCTCCACATCATTAGAAGCACAGCTTTGCTAAACCTTCCTGACAAGTTTTGATGCCACAGAAAAACCACAAAATAGGAATGGATATGCTTTAGTTTAGAAGAAATTCTTGACCTGGATAATTTTTTTTCCACAGTAAAAATCGGTTTTTAACAGAGGGTCATTGCCATGCTGTACCTTCAAGGGTGTGACTTATTGTCCACTTGGTAATTAAGAGACTAGGCCTAATCTGCCTGATCGATCAGGGGCCTCAATTTCCTCTTTCCTACAAGAGTAAAATTTTTAAATCCTGTCCCCCTTCTCATTCCTATTTTCTACAGCTCAATGAGACTGTTCATTTCCTTCCTTCCCTCACATAATAAATGGTGCTAGACCCTGGCCCGTGTGCCAGGCATCCCAGACCCCTTCACAATATAAACTGCAGATGGCAGGTCCCCTTGCCCTCATGTTGCTCAGTCTACTATCCGTGGCCATACTTCATGAAAACAAGAAATTCCTTACTGGAGTCAGTACATTTCGCAAAGACGACAACCTGATAAGTCTCAAG
Source organism: Catagonus wagneri (assembly GCA_004024745.2). NCBI lineage: Eukaryota > Metazoa > Chordata > Mammalia > Artiodactyla > Tayassuidae > Catagonus > Catagonus wagneri. The sequence goes on from PVHT021183583.1 coordinate 4,083,048, forward strand.
AAAGAACCAAGACTGTACTTTCTATTAAGTTAGGGCACATCTCATTATGATAACATTTTCCTCACCCCAACAACACAGCATGTATGCAGGAGAGAACTAGACCCAGGAGAGTCAAAGGCTGGAGTAACAGCCCAGACCCAGCTTCCTACGTGACCCTTGATTTTACACCAACGATTAAGAATCCCATCTACATATTAGAGATTGAGAGCTAGGTATATTATTACCTGACAATATTATTACATTACGGAGCAGAAGAGAACTAGAGTGCCAACTTACAAATAATAAGATATGTTCAGATAAGTGAGATAAACTGACACATCTAAGTAGAGGGCACAAGAGTCACACTTAAGTCTGAGTTCAAACTACACAAGAATTGAGACGACTCCAAGAGTTGTACAGACTCAGATTTCCTTCCAAACGCTAACACTGTTAACACTCTAACACCATGGAAGAGAACGTCATCTTCTCATTTTTTAGATCCCAAGGCCCAAAAGTGAAGTGCCCTGCTGGGAACAGTGCAAAAGCATAGAATAACCACCTCCAAATTTTCAGTCCATATGAAGCTCACCACGATGCCCCATTAGCTTCCTCAAAAAGGTCTGCCTCTCCTTATAAATGGAGTTGATAGACTTTTCTCAAATGAGCCATTGTAAAACACACAAAACAAAATGAAACGGTTTACACAACTTAAAGCAAATGTGAATAAGAGCTCAGGCCCTAGATCTACACTACTACAGGACTTCAGGGAGATGACTGAACACCTCAGTGCCTCAGCTTCCTCATCCGTAAAATGGGAATGAAAAGAATGACAACCTCAGAGTTGTGACAAGTAACAGTGCCTGGAACACACTAAATGCTCAACAAATATTCATTATGATTATCACTATTATAAACTCCCTCTAAATTCAACTGTCTGGTGCTTCTAGGAATAAACAAGTTTCACTATTGCTACAGACTACAGAAAACATCTTTTTTTTTTTTTGTCTTTTTAGGGCCATACCCAAAGCATATGGAGGTTCCCAGGCTAGGGGTCAAATCAGAGCTGTAGCCACCTGCCTAAGCCACAGCCACAGCAATGCCACAACTCACAGCAACTCTGAATCCTTAACGCACTGAGAGAAGCCAGGGATCGAACCCACGATGGGAACTCCAGAAAACATCTTTATATTTTATTTACCACAACACAGTTGGTTCCTCAAAAAACAATTTTTTTAAACAAACAAACGAACAACAATTCAAAAGTTCCCTTTCTCCACTGGTCCAACTTACTCAATAAACCCAGCCTCCAAGCGCACCTCAATGAAAGAACAGTGTCTGCTCTCTGCAGCCTTTCACACCTCAGCAGAATGTGCATAAACAGTTTTTTTTTTTTTTTTTTGGCTTCAGAGGGCTGTTCTGAGAATAAACGGTTGTAAATGCCCTTTGTAATCTTTTGACAATGGTGCTATATAAGCACACAGTACTCTACGCTTTATAAATTAAGTATGTGGTTACACATGACAATACAAGAAATGCCTGAAACATCTTCCCCGTTCCTCAGCATCCAATTAAATTACCATCTCCCCTAAGAAAGGATTTTCTGTTGCATTCTCCCACAAAAATGACACCACCACCTAAGACGTTCAATATGTGCTAAACCCTGTCGTAAGCACTTAACTCATTTAAGCCTAACCTCTGTCTTACTATTTTTCCATTTTACAGATGAGGAAACTGAGGTCAAAGGAGACGAGGCTGGTAAGCGGCGAAGCTGGGATGTGAACTCAAGTAATGGGGCTCCAGAGAACCTGCTGTTAATTCACAGGACACCACAACTTCCAAGAGCGAGATTTCTGCTCATAACCACCCTCCCCCTGCTCTTAACCCAGAGGATACCATGGCCTCCAAAAGTAAATTCTCTCTTCATAACCACCGCCCCTGCCCCAAGGCAAGGTACCTGTTCCTATTAACACTAGCGCTTTGACATTTCAATAATGGTTACTAAAGCGTTTGGTTTAACTGCTCTGCTAACCCAGAGTCTCCATGAGGACTGGGCCCCTTGTGCCCTCTGTATTTACATAACCCCGGTCCTTCTAAACCTAACACTGGTGCTCAAGAAAGTGATGAATGAATTAATTAAATGAGTGTTAACCATTGTGGATCTTATCATTCAAGGAGTTCCACTCTTTTTATACTCCTTATACTGCACTTTAATATGAACCTGCATTTAGGGGTCAATGTTTTGCTTTTGTTTTCCTTCTAAGCAAAACTAATCTTATTTTCTCTGCTCAGGCAATACATTTCATTAATTACTAATTCAACAGACCAAAGAAAAACAGGCTATTCAACTGTCAGATCACACAAGACCTTTTTAATACTTCAATCTTGTGGAAATTTTTTAAGCAGAATTTTGTTTAAATCCCGTTTCTGTTTTAATGACTTAAAAAAGAAACTGCCCTTATGGGGGGAAAAGAGCATATAAAAGGTAATAAACATTTAATGATCCAATAATTGGTTATATCAGAGCAATCACTGTTCAGTAATTAACTTCTCTTTCGGCTTGCTCACTTGATATTTTGAGCACCTTTCATGGGCCTGGAATTATCCATATCATTTATATCATAAACTAAAACCTTTTGGAGGAACCCAGAACACAAGGTTTGCAATCATCCATACCTTAGTAACTTTACAATGTGGCCTAATTTTAGAAAGCCAACCTGAGTCACAAAACCAAGAGCATCCCAAGTCCTTGGCACAGAGTGGGTGCCAAAGCAGCAGAAAGGACACTACTATTAAGCCGTGGGGGCTGTGGACATGGCAGCAAGGAGGGGTTAAAGGAAAACACAGCATAAAAATTAGAGCTTAAAAAGACAGCAAAAAATAATTAAATCGCACCACCAGGAAAGAATACAGTGAACAGCTGGTATGTTGTTACTGTGCAAAATTACAATTAAGCTCAGGTTAATGTCATTTCCAACTAATTACCCACAGTCAGTTGGAAGACACACCAAGAGATTTCACTTTACCCACTCCAACAGTTTTCCTTACTTTAGGTGTCTCTGCCATTGACACAGATATATGGCTCCTCACATTTGTTTTTTGATGTCACAGCTACACAAAGACACCTATCTTGGTTCTGTCAAAGGGGTCCCCCTCTTAGCAGCAGACGTTAGGAGTTGCTAACATTTCAACACCTCCCTTTGGTCACACTCTCTGCACGACACTTCCCTCACACCAAAATAATGTTCACAGTGTTTTCTCCACAAGCCTAATATCCTAGGTTCCATTCTCAGTCTTTCTCCTCCTTCCCCCTCCCTCCCTGTCCGGGACCCTTTTTTGAATGTCCTGTTCAAAGAGGAAAGTATTCATCATTTGACACCTACTATACAAATCACTCCTTATTACAGAGGTGCATGGGAGCTTGCACGTAAAGGATTACAAATAACACTTTTTAAGACTGTCAGGTTTTTTTTATTTACATGCATTCATCCTCACCAGCCACACCCCCACCCCCCAAAAAGAAAGGAAACCCACCAGCACCGCTAGAATTCCTGTCATTCCATTGTCTACCATGGCTACTTGCCCTAATGGTGAGGGTCCCTCCAGCCACTGCCTTAAAAAAGGAAACTTGTAAATAAATACAATGGAACCAAGGCTCACATAGGTTCTGTGGCTTCCACGTCTGACACCAGACACACAGAACTACTTCAATGCCAGGCACACCCTTTCCTCTCAAAGAGAGACGAGCTAATTGGACCTTCCTGAATCCATGTCTGATAAGAGTCAAAGGGGACAACTTCAAAGCAAGAAAGAGTCTTCCAAACCACTCAAGCTCTTCTATTACTCATACACACCTTGTGTACTGCCCCAACCTCATGCCTCACCAAACAGCATGACACCACCCCTCCTGCCTCACAGGTGCCTGAAAGCAGAGGTCAGATCATTTATCTGTTACGTGCACCTCTGAGAACACTGGTGATGGAGAGAATTAAAAGGAGGGGGAAAGGAACGAAACAGGCAATAGTTTCTTTGCTACTAATGGACAGGTAACTGCAGAGTGCCATAACAGATTTCAGTTTCTCTGGGCACACAGGAATATTTATTTAATCCGTGTACTGTAACAAAACAAGCCTCTGGTGTACTTTTGGAAAGATGGAAAGCCATTCAGAACAGGATGGCTGGAGTGTTGTCACCTGCTCAGTTGATACTGGAGATAACTGAGATGAGGAGCAGGAGGCGGGGCAGGGAAGGGGGCAGCTGTCTGTCCAGAGCCCACATGCCTGCCAGGAAACACAGATACACAGCCACCATCGCTCTCTTCCTTCACCGGAGCACAGCTCTTGTGCTGGGCTTGCTTCAGGTCCCTTTACCATAAGCATCTCTTTCCAAAGAGAACAAGCAAGCCTGCTGTTTAATACAGCTAGGACTTCTCCTACTAAGACCCTAATGATTCTTCAGTGTCCAAAGAAAAGGAAACAAATGGGGAGGGGGGAACTTCAGGGAAAAATCTCATTACTTTTCGGTTTTAAATGCTCTGAATGGAATGGATCAGAGGAGAGAGAGGGCAGAGCTTCTTTTGCTTTCCTTAAGCAAGAAGGTACCGTTCCTCATGCACCAAGATAAAGACACTGGGAGACATGTTTACTAGGCTAACCTGGCAGTAACGACAAGACTCATTTGTTTACCAAAGTCATAACTGCCAGGGCTGATAATCTGTCCTTACACATGTTTCACAACTATCATGAGAATATTTTCAGTGAATTCGATTTCAGAAAAGATAGATCTTTGAGCTTAAACTTGATATATGCTGTGAACATCCACACACAGTCCCTGTCAAGAACTGATTTAATAAGGCTAACTCAAAAACACAGATAAACAATACCAACGTAACATACCCCCAAACTTCACAGAAGCAAGAATGATTAAGATGCCCCAGTACAGAAAGGCAGAACACTTTTTACACGTATATCTTACTGTACTGTTTTATCCACTTTTAGTTATTTTCCTAATTTCTTAGGATTTGAGAAGGGGTAGAAGAGGAAAATTGAGGAATGCAATAAAATCAGATATTTTGTGCAACGTTTTATTTCTTCACCTGGGTCCTAGCTACTTGGGTGCTCACTTTGTGAGAATCCACTGAACCGTACCCTACACTCACAGCAGGATGCATTCCGTTTCACATGTACACTTTTAAAACCAAGCATACATGAATGTTTTATTTTCAGAAAAGGTTTGGTAGCATAAAAAATTATTTTAAACCACCACCATTACTGCCATCCCAAGAAATGACTCAAGAATATTTTGTCTGTCTTTTTGTTTGTGTTTTAGAGCCACGCCTGTGGTATATGGAAGCTCCTAGGCCAGGGATCAATTCTGAGCTGTAGCTACAGGTCTACACCACAGCCCCAGCAACATCAGATCTCAGCTGCATCTGCGACCTACCTACACCACAGCTAATGGCAACACGGGATCCCTAACCCACTGAGCAAGGCCAAGGATCAAACCCGAGTCCTCAAGGATACCAGTCGGGTCGTTACTGTTGTGCCACCACAGGAACTCCCAAGAATATTTTCTAACATAGTGATTCCGAAAGTTATGTACTGGGGCTTGCTATAAAAGAACTCCTGAGAAGCCTGTGAAAATATAAATGTACCAGAACCACACAGCAGGGATTAACTTTTAGGAGCTCAGGAAGAAGGCCCAAGAATGTATAGGTTTAACAAGCTACCCTGGGGGTGCAGATGTACAAATGGACTGGGAAACCATCACACAAGGCAAGAATAACTTGTAAGTTGCAACCATCTGAAACCATCCAATCCAGATTCTCTGAAGCAACCATGGGTGACAAAGTATAATTATTTGAAAAAGTTTTGCAGAAGCTTTGATAACTGAAAGGTTGCTCTTACCAAATACACACACACACACACACACATACACACACACACAATACCTGGCTAAAGCTTTCGTGAATATTTTTTCTCACAATTATAGTATTTCTCCTAAAAGGAAGCTGGTACGTTAGAACCAATAAGTGACTCCAACTGGGAACCTCATCCTGCAAATTTAAGAATAGAAACTGTAAAATCAAATTACTAGTGTGTAGCCACGTAGAATTCAGGATCACTGGCAAAATCTGAACCTGTGCTTTTTCCGCAGCTCAGTCTGGGAATCTGCCCTTATTCCCATGATCATTATTGTGTCATCGAGAGTTTAGATTTTAGTGACACAGCCAAAATCAATTAGTAAAACAACTCAAAGACAAACTGGAGCCCACGGTTTCTCAGCCCAGACAAAACTCTACTACCCATTAGAGCAAATTCCCATCAGGGGCCTTTGAAGGGTTAAATCCAATCCACATTTCCCTTTTCAAATTTATATTTTGTGTTTTTAGATAAACCACATTAATCTGGGTTGGAAGCTCTGCAGTTGACAATTTTGCTTTTGGGCATATGCATAGGCAACTGCAATTCAAAGATGGAGAGAGCACTACCCTGGGGTCTTTTATCTGAGAGCACAATCAGGGAGCCTGCTGGATAATTTGTTTTAGAATACCAGAGTGCTTGTTTTTAAACAAAGCATTAGCCAGGGAAAGAGGTTACAACAAAAGGAATCACAAGACCAAAAGAAAAAACAAACAAAAACAAAAAGCCAAACACCAAGTATCAAGGTATTTTTTTTCCCACCCTCTTTTAAAGTCTTATTTGCCTGACCAGGAAATGTAGCTAAAGGAAGCTTGCATTTAGCCTCCCCCCCTCCCGCCCCATTCTGGTCTTTTGAACCTCCAATGGGACACAAAACCAATTTAAATCTTAAAAAAAAAAGGAAAAAAAATACCCAACCCCTGCAAAAAAAAAAAAAAAAACATTTGCCCTTCCAGGAATGTTCAAATAAATCATGCAAAACCCAAGTTTGAGGATGGCTGTTACATTTCCTCTAAATACTTTTCTTCTTTAAAAATAAATAAATAAATAAATAAATAAATAAATACTTTTCCACTTTTAAGTAAACCTACTAAAGATGAGAAAGATGTCCTCAGGAGTAGGTCAGCTAACCCCACAGGCAAATTTAGTTTCTAAAATACCCACCAGCCTCCTCCCTAAGGCAAAATCACGCAGTCCTTAGTTGTTTTAATTTAGTTCAGCCATAAGAGTGACACAAATTAAATTTATAAATTTTTAGTTCCATTAAAAAATGTTAATGGAAGAAATAAGGTGCAGTGACCTATATATATTAGGAAACCTGGGTTCCACATGGTTGTGCTATTACTAACTCACTAGGTCATAAAGAACAGTTACATAATTTTCTAGGTCTCTGTTTTCTCATCCATAATAAGGTGACAGCCTGAGGAGTGTGTTATCACTTCTGAAAACACAGAAGTGGGAATGAATCAAGAAAGGGTCGAAAGAATGAAAAGAAGGGAAGGGAAAGGGAAAACGAAAGCGAGAAAGAGAGATAGAAAGGAAAGGAAAGGAAAGGAAAGGAAAGGAAAGGAAAGGAAAGGGAGGGAGGAAGGAAGGAAGGGAGAGGGAAAGGAAGAGAGAAAGGAAGGGAAAAAGAAAAGGGTCGAAAGCCCTCTTAAAATATCAGAATAAAACTTCTTAGCATCAATTCATTTCTATGGTGCAGTGGTTCAAATCAGGCTCTGAGGCCAGAATGTATGGGGTTTGCCACTTCTGTGACCTTGGGAATAAAGTCTCTGTGGCTGTTTCCGCTCCTACAAAACAGGGATCACAGCAGCACCTACCTCACAGGACCACTGTGTGAGGATTACATGAATTGATTTCAAGCAATTAGAGCAATACCTGGCACATGGCAAGCACTCAGTAAATGCTAGTTCTCATTATAATTATCGAATACATCAATACCGAGCTAATGGTGGAGATAAAGTTGACAAATAATTAAGTACCTTCATGTCTTTCCTAATCAAAGAAGGAACAAAAACATCTTGTATGTCTACATGAGTTTTGGTGCATAACACTGGTTCACTCCCATGAACCCTCAGACGCCCCTGTGCTTATTCCCAAACCTGTCAGGTTTGGGCAGGTCGCAAGTACTGGAATCTCTATCCACCTGCCCACACAGTCCCCAAGGACCCACAGACGTCTAAACCCACAAGGAAAGCCTAAGCTAGAAAGCAAAGAGAAAGTGTTTCATCCCTTCCAACAATAACAACAAAATCTCATTTCCACACCCAGCCCTTCACACTCTGAAGTCAAAGTCTGAGCAATCCAAAAGCTGATGAAAACAACATATACTTGCTTTCTTACTATTTTAATCTTTTAAAGAGCTCACAGAAAGAGTTCTTTACATGTATGGAATTTACTCTTCCCTCTTTCATCAACAGCCGTGTCTGGTGATGATGATGATTCTTCCTCTACGTAACCCAAAAGCTGTAAAATTTGTTTTTCAGTACTTTTTCACTCAAACTTGACATTTTCTTCTCACCATCTATTTTAACTGACTCCAAACCTCATCTCTAATGTGTTCTCTCTTTTCGGGGATGGGGTAGTATTCATCAGTGCCCAATTCCCTGGCTGCTGGGAAGACTGTGACAGATTGAAGCTTCACTTCTTTTTTTTTTTTTTTTTTGCCTTTTGTCATTTTAGGGCCGCACCTGCGGCATGTGGAGGTTCCCAGGCTAGGGGTCTAATTGGAGCTGTAGCCACTGGCCTACACCACAGCCACAGCAACGCAGGATCGGAGCCATGTCTGCAACCTAAACCACAACTCACGGCAACGCCGGATCGTTAACCCACTGAGCAAGGGCAGGGATCAAACCCGCAACCCCATGGTTCCTAGTCGGATTCGTTAACCACTGCGCCATGACGGGAACTCCTGAAGCTTCACTTCTGATTAAGTCTTCCCAGTGAAAGTAACCTGAGAGCCCAGCCCAGGAGAGAGCCCTAGAAATAAACTTTCCTGTTCTGTTTTCCTTTCCCTCAAATTTATGAGCATGCAGGTGGATTAGGGGATTCTACTTGTGGCAGAAAGAGAATCAAGAGTCATTATTTCTCCAGCATCTTCTCTAAGCTTGAAACTTCAGCTGTACATCTATTTCATTCTCATCTTGTTAAGCTGATAACTAATAAAATACAATTCAACTCATTCCCAAAGTCCCTGCAAACTCTAATGCCCTGATACTTAACCTCTCCTGAAGAAATACATTCATGAAAGCCTTTGGATCAAAATCCTCAGAACAAAAAAACTTAATTTAAGCAAAATGAGGCAAAAACGTTTTGCCTAATGGTTCCTCCTAGAGCTCTTCTAGGAGAGCTAGAAAACACATCCCCAACACATCTTGTTCTCTGTTAGCCAGGGGTTCTGTTTACCCACAGTGCCTGCACAGAGAAGAAACTCAGTAACCATTTACTCAACTGGATGAGTGGGCAGAAGAGGTGTGGATGCCAAGGGAACTAAGGCCCTTGGGACATAATCAGGCCCCACGTAATCAAGAGTTGTCAGTACTTCTGAAATGTAACACAGTCCCAGATGCATCCACAGAGAACTGGCCACTCTGGTGGTCACACACATTTTACTGTACATCTTACTAACGTCTTACTGATAGAACTGTGATTCAGGCCAAGAAAGGCCACAACTGCCACCCCACAACATGCAATTCCAGGTTTTGGACTGAAACTCTGTGTCCCCACTGACCTCTAAGGTACCTGCATGACAGCTTTCAGCTCATCCCAAACACTTCCAAAGGAAGCTCCTAACACCTTAGAATTTCTCAGTCTCCTCTGTCTCCTTCCCACTCTTTAAAACCCTCTGCAACAAACATGGGAATGTATCCCCAGCTTTTCTCAGTTGTGGGGGGAGGAAGACAGCGTCAGGAGAGGAGTGTCCCTGGATATTACCCTTTACAATCTTGGGGAGCAGACCACATTAAAAGCTTCCATAGAGAAAATAAAAAAATAAAGGCAAGGCGTGCAGTTCACTGAACACGTGGCTTGGTCCTGGGCATCTGAGAAAACCCAGTGAGGAAAAACTGACACACCCTCCTTCAGACTGAGGGTCTCTACCTAGACTGCACAACACAACCCCCTGGGGAGCTTTTAAAAGTTCTGATGATGGGGTGGGGGCTCCCTCCACCCTCCCTTGGGCACGGGGACTTTTTAGAAGTTCCCCAGGGGATTCTGATGTGCAGCAAAGGCTTACAGTTGTCTAGCTTCCTCCTCAGACAATACACACTAAAAATAACCCACTTTTTCAAAAGTGTGGTAAAGTGCTAAGGTTTGTTAAAGCTGGTGGTGGGTCCATGGGTGTTGGTTATGTTATGCTTTATATCATTCCATATTTATAAAATATTTTATAGTCCCATATACAGACATACACACATTTTTTACACAAATATATTTTAAAGCAAGCTCACCGTATATTGGTCCTCAAAAAGCACAGGTATTAAAAAGCTGACTTTATATCATAAGGAATATTGATGGTGGTGGTACTGGTGATATCTGGGACACTGAGGTGGAGGGATGGCTTTTACTGCACTGGGAAGAAAAAAATAATCAATCCTAATTCAACTGGGTCTGCTGACTTGAAAACACTATTCCTGAATTCTGTAATAGCATTCACAGTATAAAACTGCCCCAGTCAAATTCAGTTTAGAAAGACCAAAAGGTATCTGCTTAACCAACAATCCACCTAGAATCAGCAGAGTTGCCAGGACTAAGCCAGAATAGCAGTGAAACCCTTTATATAATCAAACACCAAAGTGAGTTGTGACAAGACAGTGTTACTCCCAGGGCTCAGCTCTAGAGCCAGCCTAACAAAAGGAGGGTGGGGAGAGCATAATCCAATAAAAGTTGACCCAAAAACAAGCCCACCTGCCTCCTCTTCATCAGGGAGGCAGTGCAGGCCCTGAAATCAGACAATTCAGGCTCAAATGATGGCTCTACACGATCACTGGAAGTTATTTCACTTCTCTGAACCTCAGTTTCATCATCTCTAAAATGAGGACAATAATGTTGCCTGCTTCACTAGGGTGTTGTGAGAATTAACTGTGATAATCTCTGGGTACAACGGCCATTGCACATATTGAGCCCTCGGCAAATGCTAGCCAACATTATCACTGTTGTTGCTGTTATTATTAAAATTATTACCCAAATGGTGATGAATTCTGCACTGAAGAACAGGGCTAGTTTCCAACTTGTGGTGACTGAGCCCTGGAATTCTGTATATTCTTGAAAGCTGTCTTTTGGGAGAAGCACATCCATATGAACAGGAGAGAAGGCACAAATCTTCTGGTCTCCAAAAAAGATGTCTCATAGCTCCTAAGGCAGAGAGTAGTTTCAGCGAGGTACAAATGGGAGGCTCCCATAAGGGAATATACATGTGAGTGTTTTTTGGTTTGTTTGGGGCTGCACCCGTGGCATGTGGAAGTTCCCAGGCCGGGGATTGAACCCACACCACAGCAGCAACCCAAGCACCTGATCCTTAACATGCTGCACCTTAAGGGAACTCTGACATGTGAATTTTAAATCCAGTCTTGTTTTAAGGGTGATCTCGGGGACATTCCAAGATTTTTATCAGCTGGGAAATGAGGGCCTTGGACAGTTCTCAGCTGTTTTTGTGTGTCTGTTGACCACACCCTGTGCATGTGGAAGTTCCCAGGCCAGGGATCGAACCCATGCCACAGCAGTAACCTGAGCCACTGCAGTGACAACACTGGATCCTTAGCCCGCTGCACCACAAGGGAACTCCCAGTTCTCAACTGCTTTTAAACTTCAAAAAAATCGCTTAGGTTTAAAAGTCAAAGTTCCTACAGGTGCCCCCCCCCCCCCCCCCCCCCCCCCCCCCCCCCCCCCCCCGCCAGTCGCTGCCCACTCCTTCTCATTCAGTCCATTCTACCGCCATCACCTCCTGCAGTTACTCACACACCAAGCTACTCCTTCCTCAAACCCTTCACCCTCACTCTTCCCTCCCCTTGAGGGCTCGGTCCCTGGCTATCCACACTGTTCGCTCCCTCATTTCCTTCAGGTTTCTGCTCAAATACCTCCACCTCAAAGAGGCCTCCTCTAAACCACTTCTATAAAACCGAACATCTGCACCCACATATCAGATTCTAGCATATACTTCTTCTGCTTTTAAAAACATTGCTACTCAACACATTACACATCTGTTTATAACTTACAGCACGTCTTCATTCCTGCTGGAATATAAACCCTGTGAGAGCAGGTATCTACTTCTTTTATTCACTGCAGCATCCTCTGTGCCTAGAACAGTGCCTCCATAGCTCATAGAAGTGACTGATAAATATTTACTGAGTGAAAGAATAGAAGAATTCAGATACCTTTTTTTTTCCCCAAAGAGACAAAGAGAATCTTACTCTTAATAAAACAAGTAAAGCTAGAGCTCTGGTTGAAAGAGCTCAGGGCCTCCCCTCAGCTGACTCAGTGTCCTCTGAAGTGCCCCCAAACCACTGTCCAAATTATCTCTGAAGTCACTTCCTGCTCAGAAAGCCTCCTAACCCATACTATTTCTGCTAGACTCCAACGATAAACATTAAATTTAATAAACTTTCCATTCTATGATTTCACTTATTATTCACCAGCACCTGCATAAATTATCCTGAAAATTCAAAGCATATCATGTCCCAGTACTGTTACATCCCTAAAATATCTGCAACCAAAGAGGAGACATGTCCAGATGGCCCAAAACAAAAACAAAACACCTGCACAGGGGTTGGGTAGAGGGGAAGCAGAGGTCTCTTTCCACACCCTGCTATGAGGTCTCTGGGCCTCTGGGACCGACCACTGAGCCTCTAGGCTGCAAAAATTCCAATGCTTCTAAGCGGCCAACGAAAAGGGGTGGTAGACCCACATGGAGACAGATGTTATGCAACAGTGGATATAAACGTGGGAAACATGGTAGCTACCTGGTGACTTCCTGACTCTACTAGTTCATCTCTTTTTGCATCTAAATGACCTCCTGCCTTAAACTGCTTTGGACTTAAATTCAGGAAAACACAGGTTGAGGAGGTATCATGTCCTAGAGAAGAACTCTGCGCAAGGCATGAACAAGTGGGAGAAGAAAAAAAAAAAAAAAAAAAAACAGAAAAGCCAGCTGAGTACAATACTGTGATGAGATGTTACACAGTGAAAGGACCTCCTCAAAACTGCAGGAGAGATATGAAACATACTCTGTAAACAACTAAAGAGGACCTTTGCAAATCTCTGTCATTCAAGCCCGGCAGTGCTGAACTAAGCGAGAATTATCGACTGAAAGCGTGGTGACCCATCCTCTAACACCGTAATCTAATCCTTAAACTAAAGACAATTTAATGCCTTTGCATGTCCATATGTTTTCTAATGACGCCATTGCTGTCAGCATGCTGCAAGAGTGCTTCTTGGAAGACGGAAGTAATGACAAAGCACATCATTGGGAAGGCAATTATACGCAGTACTAACCATTTTACAATGGCCATATGGGCTGTATTTCAACAACGTAATTTCCAAATCATCCTGAGCATATATATTTCTCTGTCCTTAATCCCAGGTACACCATACTAAATGAAATAAGAGTACAGATGAAATATGGGCAGCTGATATAAATATCTACAACAAGAATGATAAAGTAATGTTCATGTATTTTTAGATGAATAGTAAACAAAGGAGACCCACTGCCCTAAAGGGAAACTGACACCCATCTCTATCAGTTCTAATCGAAAACATCACAGACAACAGGGCTATTACAAACCATCAGAGAGGCAAGGCACAACACGAGGAAAAGTTTAAAACACACAGTTTACAATCTGGGACAAGCCTTGGAGTAATATAGAGTAATGTAGAACTCGCATTGTACAAATACATAAAATTCAAGTATAAGAGATCACTTTTAAAACTCTGGATCTAAAGGTATAGTGCCTATTACACTAGATTTTTATAGTTAAATGTCAAAGGACGTGCTTTGACTTGGGTCTCCACTATGATCGTAAACTCTTGTTGGAAGTTCCCACTGTGGCTTAGCAGAAACAAATCCAATAGTATGCATGAGGATGCAGGTTCAACCCCTGGCCTCGCTCAGTGGGTTAAGGATCCAGCGTTGCCCTGGCTGTGAGGTAGCTGGCAGACGGGGCTCAGATCTGGCGTGGCTGTGGCTGTGGCTGTGATGTAGGCTGACAGCTACAGCTTCGATTCAGCCCCTAGCCTGGGAACTTCCGTGTGCCACAGGTGCGGCCCTAAGACGCAAAAATCAACAAACAAACAAACTCTTGTTAAAAATGGAAATCCATTTTGGATGTGCTCACTGTGCTTTCTCCAACTGGGAAAGAGAAGGGCAAGACTGCAGGTCTCAAAACATGATGGTTCTCAGAAGAAACTGCCTCCTCCCTTCAAAAAGAGAGGGGCTCTTGATAGAAGTGTTTGCCTTGACTGATCTTCATATTCACCCAGAAATCTTTCAAAACTTCAGGCCCAGTGAGGGTATTGCGTGTGCATGGCTGTACATGTGCGTTATGCTATTCCCTAATAGATGGTCATCAGCCAGGTCTGAATCCTCAAGTCCTAGAGGATGAACTGTGTGGAGGCACAAAGTGACCCAGAGGAGATGAGCAGGGGGCTTCTCAAGAAGGTACAGTACCCTAATCACAGCTGGGACTTCATAAGAAGCAAATCTAACAGTCACATTCATTAGCATACTCTTTGTAGCATAAACAAAACTCGACAGGGTGGAATGAGGAGTAGGGGGAGAAGAATTTGCAAATGTGCTTAGAATAATCAAAGGAAACAATGAGAGAGGAAATAATGCACTATTTGTCACAGGTACCTTCAAGATAAAGACATCAAGAAAAGCAAGCAACTATTTAGTACCAGTATTCTTTCACCAAAAAGAATGGAGAACCTATTCGGTTAAAAAAAAAAAAAAAAACTAGCAAATAAGGTCTGTTTTAGGACTCTTTTGGAACGGACTGCCAAGAGAAGTGCCACTTCCTAGAATAGTTTAAAACCAGACAAAATCCTAGGAATCTGTAATAGAAAATAAGCCTATACCCACAGTGACCTATTGACAGTGCCAGTCCCTTCTCCAGCCGACACTTCTGTTCCAGGGGGCTGTTGTAAGAAATCAGTGAGATAAGCATGTGAAAGGATTAGTACAGGGGCTGGCACAGTTACCCTCAGTATTATGAGCTTAAGCCCTTGCTTTTGACAAAGGCTGAAAATCTACCTGAGTAATGTGACCTGGGAAAAGTAAGATTTTAATACAGGGGAGGGAAAGGAAAAAAACAAACAAACAAAAACAGTAAAAGAGAGAGAAAGGGGGGGTCAAACCAACAAATATGCTACAGATGTATGAGTGACAGCCACCTATGGTAAGCTACCTATTTTAAAAAGAAAATAAGGAACATCCCAAAAGATATTCAGGTACTCTCCCCTCCCTAAATCCTATTATTGTACCTAGAAAATCCTTTGTAATCAAGACAGTTTTCAGCAACAACAAAGAACAAATAACTGTGGTCTACCAGAGACCCATTTGGGACACTCACAAAACTGAATCTGTATTAAAAGAAAAGTGGAAAGGGATGAGGGGCACAAGCTTTGAGGTCAGGCAAAACCACTGTGTTCCCTGCCTCTCTTGTACTAGGCAACCCTGGGCAAGCTGACTTAACCTCTCTGAGCTTCAGTGTCTTTAACTGTGAAACAGGGATATCATTCATTTTTCCACAGCATAACTCTAATAAGACAATGAAAGCAAGACTCTAAGCACAATGGCTGGCACAGAGTAAGTACTCCGTAAATAGTAGCCCCCTTCTAAAATCTCTCTTCGTGGGATTTTTGTAGAAACAGGTCAATTCTAAATAAGCACTGACTGAGTACTCACTATGCATGGATTCTGAGAGCCTCAAATACCCCAAGAAGGATATAGGAAGGGAGAGTACAGAGGCTAAAAGTAGAGACTAGAGTAAAATAAAACAACACATTAGAAATACAGGAAGATCAAATGGCCAGCAAACACATGAAAAAATGCTCAACATCACTGATGATTAGAGAAATGCAAATCAATATTACCACAAGATACCACCTCACACCAGCCAGAATGGCCATCATTAACGAGTCCACAAACAACAAATGCTGGAGGAGGTGTGGAGAAAAGGGAACCCTACTGCACTGTTGGTGGGAATGTAAGCTG
Organism: Catagonus wagneri; assembly: GCA_004024745.2. NCBI lineage: Eukaryota > Metazoa > Chordata > Mammalia > Artiodactyla > Tayassuidae > Catagonus > Catagonus wagneri. The sequence goes on from PVHT021183583.1 coordinate 4,099,155, forward strand.
GTACAACCACTATGGAAAACTGTATGGTGGTACCTTAGAAAACTATACATAGAACTACCATATGACCCAGCAATCCCACTCTTGGGCATATATACGGACAAATCTTTCCTTAAAAAAGACACTTGCACACACATGCTCACTGCAGCACTATTTACAATAGCCAAGACATGGAAACAACCCAAATGTCCATCGACAGATAATCAGATTAGGAAGATGTGGTATATTTACACGATGGGATACTATTCAGCCATAAAAAAGAATAAAATAATGTCATTTGCAGCAACATGGATGGAATTAGAGACCCTCATACTGAGTGAAGTACATCAGAAGGAGAAAGACAAATACCATATGATATCACTTATATCTGTAATCTAATATACTGCACAAATGAACCTTTCTACTGAAAAGAAAATCATGGACTTGGACAACAGACTTGTGGTTGCCAAGAGGGTGGGGGAGGTAGTGGGATGGTCTGGGAGTCTGGGGTTAACAATTGTAGGCTATTGCCTTTGGGATGGAAAAGCAAGGAGATCCTGCTGTATAGCACCAGGAACTGTGTCTAATCACTTGTGATGAATCCATATTTGTATTTGTAACCAGGTCACGACGCTGTGCAGTTGGAAAATTGACAGAAATATGTAAACTAACGATAATGGAAAAATAGAAAAAAAATAAAAAATAAAAATATTTGTGTATAACTTAAAAAAAAAAAAAAAGAAATATAGGAAGATAACCCTGGCTCTCTTTTTCCAAGTTTCCAGTTATATGCTCAAATGAAACACAATAAGCCATGACAGCATATAACAGACCATGAAAAAATTAATCGCACCTGAACTTCCCACTAGATCCCAAATAAATCCAGAGTACACTGTGTTATGAACACTTCAAAAACTCACCTGGCTGGCCCCAAGATCTCAACCCATGGGAAAATCATTTCAAAACGATGAACTACTCTGAGAGCTAAGAAATAAAGCATCACTCTGACCTAATCTATATCCCAGCATTGAGATTATCAATAAATTTATTATTATTATTACTATTCTTTTTAGCTGTGATTCTGGAAACAGAACTGCTGCAGATGGAATTAATTTGGGGGGGTGAAATACAGATAAAGGATGGCTTTACTAGATAGGTTTGAAGCCTGAATGATCCATAATACGTCACCAAAACATTTAACCATTTTTGTAAAGTGATCAAGGAGCTAGAAGTGTTGTAGATACGCTGAGTTAAAAAACAGTTTTGAGGAGTTCCTGTCGTGGCTCAGTGGTTAATGAGTCCGACTAGGAACCATGAGGTTGCAGGTTCGAACCCTGGCCTTGCTCAGTGGGTTAAGGATCAGGCGTTGCCCATGAGCTGTGGTGTAGGTTGCTGTGGCAGTGGTGAAGGCCGGCAGCTACAGCTCCTGTTAGACCCCTAGCCTGGGAACCTCCATATGCCGCGGTGCGGCCCTAGATAAGGCAAAAAGACCAAAAAAAAAAAAAAGGTTTTGATACTTTCTGATATTACACGAGACTACCTTTAAACACAGGAAATATTTCTGGAGTCACATTATATATTCAGTATTTAAAAACAGTTATATTCGTTCAACTGAAGGTGACCTGGAACAATCTGGGCCATTTCTATATTTATTAGACTAATAAAACTAATTTTAAAACAACACAGCTGTCTAATACAGCAGGTTTTAACACTCAGGTGTGAAATCGCACCTCCCAGCACACAGGCTGAATTATCCCCCAGCCTCTCACCTGTAATTATCATTTGCTCCCTCCCCAGGTGGCTCTCAGTATCTTCCTAGGCTCACATCTGTAAGTACAAACTCCCTCTGGGGCCTCATATGCTATGAAGGTATAGCAAGGAGGACAAAAACAAAAACTTTATTCTGGCTTAGACAACTTCTACTAAACATTTCTATTTTCAACATACAGCACAAGAGCAATCTGATAAAATTAAAATACCCTTATGTCACCATGGTTAACAATAAGTATTTTTCAAATAAAAATGGGAAATTTACTTCACAGTTCCTGTAGAGGCCAGCTTCTTCCATTAAGGCCAATTCCCAAAATTTAGCAAAAGATCTTTCATCAGTTGAGAGGGCATAATTAGATGTTTTGATTAAAGCATTTTCCTCCCCTGGTTAACAAGATATAACAGATGTCACTGACTTCCCTAATAACAATGCAGCCTTGTATTTGGCATCTTTACAATTTTAAAACTAAACTGTCATATAGAAAAATTATAGCTAGGGTGTCTCTGTACAATCATGACTCTGAAGTGGTTATGACATGCCTGGACTCCCCAATGGAACAGATATGGAAATCATACTCCATATTCATAGCTGCAAGCCCTCCTCAGCACACATTTGAAAACCAACCTCTGAAATCTGAATGATGCAGGCTTATTCAAATCACCACCAATTATTCCTGGAAGCACCGACCAAGCAAAGTATGAAACCTGTACAGAAAATGCAAATCTCACAGTCACTTTCTTCCAGGAGCACATGCGGAAAAATGTCTCAGGAAAAGCAATGCCCATCTAAAGAGACTCACTTTACCAAAATGAAAGGTTCTCTAAAGAGAAGAATAGCACCATACTTGATTTTTTTTTTAAATCATATTTTTCACAGTAAGATTCCCCTGGTGCATTCATCTCATTTACAAAAATTCGATTTACACCAATTCTGTCAACATATCAGTCCAGGGTGTAACTAGAGAAAGACCTGCATTTTAAATAAGAGGCAGCCTCTCTGACTGAAGTTCAACTCAAACATCCTGGTTTAACAACTCCATTAATGACATCAAGCATAGATCTAAAGATTACTCAGCCCCTTTGTCAGTTGCATGTGTTATTTATAGGACAGTATATCAATCATGTCCTCCACTTATTATTTCCTACTTTCTGGTCCTAAGCTATTTGGTCTGCCAAATTAATACGTTCCATTGCTGCTGCAAATCTAAACAATGCTTGATAAAAGATTAATAAAATAGTTGGGTTCTCTGCAACCACATGCACACCTAGGGAAATTCATCAATGTCTTTTTATTTGCATATTTGGCTGACTGCCCCCTGCAGCAAATATGTAAGGCACAATGCTCAGGTATCCTGTTTTATGGTTTGTATTTAATTCAGGGGGTCAATCTACTTCTGTTTTAATTATATCCATCTTGATATGTTATTACAATCTCATGAAAACTTCTTTTCATTATATGAATGGCTATAAATATATACACATGACAAACAGTTGTTAAAAATTTTCTGGTTCAGCAATCAACAGGCAAGATGCCTTAGCCAACATATCAGGTGGACTTAATATTCTGAGTCTTCTTCAGAAGAAAAGTTTGGTTGAGTCTTCAACTCTGTCATACTCCAAGGTTTACTTGTTTCAAATGTTCTGCTATCAATGTTGGTAAGTTGCTCTGGGTCTCTCTGAATTGCCAGGCTGAAGAAAATATTCTACCCCCCACCTCATTACTAAAATTTTAAGTGGGCCACATTAAGACCATTTTACATCCAAACAGTTATTTTATCTTTCCTTTGGACAGTCAAGGATAAGAAAGCCTCATCATTACCCTAATATTTATTTTTTCTTTTACATCCTCATTAAGGGGGTGGGGAGGAGGGGTGTTAAAAAACACTAAAGGACCCGCAGATAAAGGGGCAATGATGAAAGGGAAAAGCAGAATGCTTTTAAAAGGTTCTTGATACTGAGTAATAATCAGAACATTTATAAGAAAAAAACAGGAAGCTTTCTAATCATGGGTGATCATTCTCATTTGTAGTATTATTTCTGTTTAAACACATACACACACAAAATCCTTCCAACGTTCTCAATCTTCGGGAATCCAAATGCTAAGGAGAAGCAGACGGTCTCCAAGTTTCATTGCCTCTAACTCCCAGAGTGATCTTAAGCAGGACAATTAACCCCTCTGGGCTGTGTTTTCATTTGCAAAATGAGAGCTAGAACTACAGCATTTCTAAAGACAACAGCTGTGCCTCTAATGCCACTCTCGGCTTAGAAAGCACATCAGCCAACAAAAGCTCGGGTGAAATGGATCAAAAGATTGCTCTGAAAAAGTTCAGGTCCTAACTTTAGGGTAACACCTCAAGATGTAGCTGTGCTCATTAATCTCAAAACCATAATTTTCACAAATAATCAAACTGACCAGCCTAACAAATGAGGAAGGAGCAAACTCTGCGATATGCAGCAATGCACAAATAGCAAACGCTCGTGTCCCCTCTTGTCCCAGTGAAAGTATAATTTCCCTCGAACTATATAAAACCACTTCTTAGAACAGCACAATCCAGGACCTTCATTATTTTTGCCAACTGAACACGTACAGAGAGAACGGGTGGAGCATTGGAATTTCTAGTATGTGGCCAGAAAACAAGTAATAATCTATTGTTCAGCTATTGTTCCATCTTCATTCTCTTAGGTTTTTTTTTCCCCCTTGCTTAGCTTTTAACTATGAAACACTAGTCATTAAACCACCTTTAGCCAGTAAGCAGAACTGAACAGAGACCCTAGCAAACATCCCCCCCCCCCAAAAGAAAAGTCTACTTCAGTGTAACAATCAAGAAATCATTGGGATACTGGACTCTTAATTCCTCTTTTCAAAATTCTAAAACATCACTGCCATCAGAAACTCTGCAGAAACCTAAAATGAGGTTGGTGGTGTTGTGCCACACAATCAGGTAGGTGTGGAGACAAGGAAAATGACATCCTGACGTCCCTCAGGAATCATCACAACTTGACCATGGCTTTGACTTAAACCCTATCCCAGATCCAGTCTAAAAGTATCAGATTTCACCATATGACCAAGAGTTGCAGTTTGCCTTCACAAGCTGTGTGTCTTTATCTAGCCCAGGTCATTTCAAAATGCTTCAGTTATTAGCAATCACACACAGTACCTGCAAGTTGAAGGCTTTCTACCAAAAATGAATCCCAACCTGCATTAGCCATTTTCCTTTACTTACAAATTATGGGCTTTTCCCTTCTCCTCTTGTGACTCCATTTTACTGCACGTGGGTTTGCCCGGGCCCAGAGGCACAGCACCACGAGGTATAGGAGCAAGCCAAAACGACAAAATGTAAAAATATTTGTATGTAATTGGTCATTTGTGGTATTTGTTCAGGCACACTCTAACCAGAGCTCAGATATGAATGAGAACTCAGAAGGATGAGCTGATAACAGCCCAGAAAACTGAGGCAAACAATTTACCTTCACAGTGCTAATTTCAGGGTCCCTCAAACAGATGATCGATGCTCAAATAATGAAGTTTAGAATTTAAAGTTTTACATTTCATTCAGCATTTCCTAAATCCATCACCATTTATTAACTACATTCATAGTCTTGATGACTCTACCAATAAAGGAAGAGAGGAGAAAAGAAGGGAGAGAAGCTGGGAGGGAAGAGGGAGGCAGGCAGTGGGTGGTGGGGAAACTGTTGGATCTTAAGATGAGACAGACATATGCACTAGAATGTGAAACAAAATCTATAAAGACAGCAGCAATACCAATGATTTCAGACTACAAGTCCCCTTGCAAAGGACAGAATCGGAGACTGGAAAGGACGGACACACAGAAGCCTGTACTTGCTTGGTCCCTTCTTAGGCAAACAAAGGAAGACAGTCTAAGCATCCTCCCCACTTGGTTACTAACAGCATAAAGAGATCATATTCTTTGTGACCTTACAACGACAGGTACTGACTGCATACCCCGCTACCTGCCAGGCTTGTTAGAAGAAATGAAGGAAGAACACAGTTCAGATCTGGAAGAAGGAACACAAATGTTGGATCTCACCAGCTTTAATTTCTATGCCCCACTTCTAGGGGAGAAAAACTACATTCATCTATTCATAGAACAGGTACAGATTATGTAAGAAAAACTCTTCTGACCCAGCTAAATGTCCCTAGTTTTGATCCTCGCCTGTCTCAGGCTTACCAAATTAATTTCTACCCAGCTCTTCCAAACTTCAATTATTTAGGGCTTTTAAATCTGATTTTTTTTTTCAGAACTTTCTCAAATGAATAGTTGTTATCCCTACCAAGTTCTTTTTCCTAAATCAACAAAACACTATTTAATCCTAGCTCTGAAAAAAAGTGTTGTTTCTTGAGAGGAAAAAAAAAATAGCATGTGGCAACTTTTTAAAAAGTTAAACTACATTTAGTATATTAGCGTATTACAGCATAGCGGTAAAATAAAACAAAAACACTAACCCACCATTCACCCTATGCACATACACCGCCCCCCTTCCATCAAGAAGTGCTACAGAGCTTCTGTCCAAAGGCTTCCAAACTTAGCAAGTGGAACGTAAATTATTCTTTAACAACTATTATTTTCTCAGTTTGAGAACCTGATTTCTAATCCTAACACTCTCAAACTAAATAATCATCATTTATTTTTGACAGCATGTAGAACTGTTGTATAGAAGAGGCTTAAAATCTCTTTATCACCCTCCTTGCTCCTCAGATCTCCTCGAATCATGTTAAATGCTGTCTTTTTAAACCCTTTCTCAATGGTGAAGGCTAGAGGAAAGGACCAAAAGCTAATCACTAACTTTGTGATTCCTTTTTAAATTTACTGATTCATTTATTATAGTCTATTTCCTAAAAAGATCTGAAGGAGTTCATCTCAACAGCTAATACAAGGCGCATCGAATCACCATATCGAAATCTTCAACCTCATCTCACATGAATACTTCTGAAGTGATGCTCGGCCTTGAAGAGTGACATACCGAAATTCAGTAAGTACAGTAAAATATTTGAATTCACCACCAGGCACATAATTCACAGTCCTCTTTTTCTGTAAACTTTCTCACCACTTAGGAACTCCTCAGATCCTAAAGCTACGCACGTTGTCAAACGTGAAATGCTTGAAACTGACCCATTTACTCCGAAGTCCCATCTCAAACCTCCCAAGATAGAAAGTGAAAAATGTAACAGAAACAAAGCTCCACAGCCTTCCCTGGCTGCTGAACAGCAGAAGGGTTCTGGCCTTTCTTGAAGAAGCATTCGTACATAAGGGAGCAAAGGCAGATAATTTGAAGCCTTTATTTTAACATCAGTGTCAACCTCCTTTCTTATCCAGCCTTTCTTTCTTTCTTTCCCAGGTTGCTAAAAGGCAGCAGTACAGGAAACCAGAAGGAACCAGAAGAAGATAAAACTCTCTGGATAGAAGGTAGCGTGGTGGTATCAGAACTGGGGTGCTATCACACTGAAAGAGCTTAATGAGAATCACTCACCAATACTCACCTCATGGTGGGGTTGCTAACAATCAATGAAGGGGCTGACACCTGGCAGAACAAGTCATCTATTTAATTTTCTGTGGCCCATCAAGTTCCAAAGCTATCTGAGAGTGGATCACATTGTTTTGGTCTAGAACACAACCTATGAATGTCTGGAGAACTATGTTCCCTTCCAGCTTTGCTCTAAAACTACTCCAAACCTCTCAACTAGTGGAAAAAGAAAGTGATGCTTTTAGAGGGTGCCTTCCAGGTCACTCAACTACTTAGAAGAGTCAAGCCTGGAATATGGGGCCCCACTGGTCTCCTAACTCCTCAATCAAGTATCTTTACTTATACAACTTTGTTCTCATTTCCACCAGCCCTTCCTTGTCCCCCAGCCCTAATCACTCATCTGATTTCTGTGCCTTCTTCGCCATTAACGTCCTCTCAGAAAATATCCCCACCCTCCACTCCCTCCCTATCCATCCAAATCACTTCAGCCTTCTAGGTCCCATATTCTCCAGGAAGCCTTCTCAAACACTTCAGCCTATCACACTCTCCATTCTCTGAAATCCCATTATACTTAGTATTAGGCATTCGAGCATCTGTTTCAAAATTATTTTATAGCTGCTAGACAAGTTTATCAACTAAACTGCACACTCCCTCAAGACACTATATATATTTTAGGTTCCTCTGTACTCCTTCTAGTGCCTTGCACATACCAAACACTATAAATATTTGCTGACTGATACAAGGAACATGATTAATGTTGTTTTTTAAACCAGGGGGAAAAAAGTGAGATCTGACCACAGTAAATTATTAGAGCCTACTGACCTGGCATGTTATAAGTACATCAAATGCTATACAGTCTACTTATGCTACCAATGTGTGGGAAAGCCCTGAAACAGCCAGGAAATGAAGACCACATAAAAGTCTTGGTTTGATCCTCTACCCACCAGAAATGAGTCTGCCTTCATTTTCACAAGCCTGAAAAGCTCCAACCGGCCTCCTATCTGCTAATCCCACAATTTCATCTTTGTTTCCCTTGGTCAGTTATACAAAAGGAGGCTGCCCTAAGAACCCAGTGCACAACAGCGGAGTGAGGGGGGAAATAATAGATTTGCCAAGTCAAATTTTCAGCCATAGTGCTCACGTGGCTTCCTAGTCAAGACTACACAGAAAGAAATGCAGATAACAACAGAAAGGCACATCAGGGTATACTGACAGTCCTAGCACCCCAACATACCCATTTATATTTTGTTTGCTGGAAACCACTTTTTAAGGAGACTTGATATCTGGGGATATTCACTCTCACTCAAAGAATATCCCAATAAACACTACCATATCCCAGTGGTAATTCTGCTTCTCAAATGCATAATGAAAAGAACACCATGTTCAACTTTAGCCTCCTCACTTACCCTCTTATCTTCTATCATGAGGCTCTTCACAATCACATACTTGAACTTCAGGGCACAATTACTCAAGATAAGTGTCCCTGCAGAATATGAAACTACCTCAGCCAGTTTCACTGCCTATAAAGTGTGGGACTTCTCAAACTATGTCCAGCACTTTTATCACTTTAAATAAGAACCCAACAAGAGGGAAAAGACAGTCAACATAAAAACACAGATTCTCATTAGGTAAGTTTCTTAATTTTCCTCTAGTACTATGAGTTAAACCATAAACAGTGGGGAAGAATTTATATCAGCACATTTCATTATGAGTTAGGAGCCTCCTTTTTAAAAAGGAAGTCAAAATCAGTTACCCAAGACAAAATCATGGAGTCAAATGATGCATCCATTAACACCTAAAGTCTACACTCCACAGTGCTACTGCTCTGAACCCACATAAGCTTACAAGTCTAGCTGTGCAAGCCAATATTTCCAGTTTCTTATCACAACAACATACTAGCAGCAACCTTGATGATACATGGTGACAAGTAATTTCCTTTCTAGACACAAAAACATAGATTTTTAAGATAAGAATTATTACAGATGCTAAGAGTTAACATTTACAAGCACTCCTGTAACATACATTTCTGTCCAAGTTCATAGTTTAGTTGCCTGTTTCCCAATAAGCCCTCGCATTTCTTGGTGCGCGTTCAGTAAATCTTCCAAAGTGAGTACAGTGGGGCACCAGAGGCTTACCTTAACGATCACTACACCCATGTCTGGCCATCCAGCACAGACACAAATGTAATACATAGCAAACAGATCTACCTTGTCCCACAAAACCAGACTTACACAATGACTTTTATATCTCACCGTGTGTTTTTAATCTGAAAAGCTTATTGATAGCTTTCTTACAAAAACTAGGACTCCTAAATATGAACACTGACAGGATACTGGATGATATTAGGGAACTATTGCTAATTTATCTAGGTGTGATCGTGGTACTGCGAGGTTGGGGTAGGCAGTTTTTTGTTTGGGTTTTTTTTTTGAGCCATTATCACTTAGAAACACATAATTTCTCATATCGCATCAGGGAGGAGGGAATGAGTAGATGAGATACAGATGAGACATGAGTTGACAATTGTTGAACCTCGGTGATGGGTACATCAGGGCTTGTTATTCTGTTCTCTGTACTTTTGTATATGCCTAAAATTTTCTATGAAGTTTTAAAGAAACTTTTTAAAAAGTTAGACCTTTATACCCATACAAAGATATGGGAATGATATTCAGGTATGAAGTCAAGGTGATATTCAGCTCACCAAAGTAACCTGGGTTCTGAATCCAGAAAAGGAGCAGAAAAATAATCACAGTAAGGAAAGGAATGGTATTAACGGTACACTTTGACCTTGTTTTTCTTTTAAAATGTAAAGCTGTTCACACTCAAAAAAAAAAAAAAACTAAAATGGGCACATTTTCTCTCAAAATCCAAGTGGATAGATATACACATCACAAGCCCGGTCAAATACTTATTAAAAGTAAAACAAGGAAAAAACAACTGCATAAGTTATATCTAACTCTGTCTGGCCTTCAAAAATGTTCATGGGAATCTGCAGGCTCCTCTTGCTTACTTACTGAGGGGCCACATAGCAGCCCAGGATAACCACGCAGGAAGCAAAACCACTTGTAAGCAACTCTTACAAATACTGTCCTAAACCAACCACGGAGAGCAATGGTAAACCAAATTCTGGGCAGCATTTTCTAATTTATGTACTAGGACACACAATGCCATTTCAAGTCCTATTTTAAAACAAGAGAGAGGCGGAGAGACAGAAAGAAAGAGGTCACACTGTACAGTACACTCCCACCTTGGCAAAGTTGACCCCACAGTGAGAATTATCCTAATAAGTGGTGAGCCTCAAAAGAATTGTATAAGATCCATTTTAGCCAATAAAGCACCAGTTCTAGAACCAAAGGATAACTGATTCAATCACCAACATCAGAATCGATGACCACTAATACCACCACCTTCCCTTCCTCCCCAACCACTGGCCACCAGCCACCACCATCACCACCAGCAGCCCAACCAATAAAAGCAGTTCAAACAGAAAAGAACAACTTGATGAGACGGCTTCCTTTTTAAAAATATTTAAACCTGACACCCAAACACAAACACACACACCACACACACAGAGCAATCTAAACCTGTACAGTTACTGCCATGGAAGATTTAAGCTGTCATTAACAAAGCTTGTATTTGAGCACTGCAAACTGTACTATAATAACAGCAAAAACCAAAGGGAAAGGGAAAAGTTTCTTTCAGGAACCTCAAACCATCACATTAGGTGCAGGAAAGGCTAGAAACCAACTCCTATCTTGGTTTTGTGCTTAAGAAAGCCAGACCAACTCTGCAGAATCTCAAAGCGCGCTGTGTGTGTGGAGTGTTGGGGGTGGGGAGAGGAAGGTGGGGGAAAGAAAAGGGGGCTTACATTTATAGAGGCCAGTAACTGATGCCAGCACCAAAACAGACCCATCCAGGTAAACAGAGTTTCCCTCTGACCCCTGGACAATCTCCCTGGATCGGCACCCCCCCACACCACCACCCCAAAGAACAGGTTAGCTAGCAGGAAAATGTGCATTTGGAAATCAACGCTGCAGGTGCCCAAGGAATAAAGAAAGACATACATAGATATATGCACACACAAAGCCAATCAGAAAAAAAAAAGAAAACAGGCGCAAAAAAAAAGGAGCAAAAGGAGAGGGACAATTGAGTGACAAGCCCTTCAAATACCAGCTAGGATTTTATTCTTTCCTCCCACCAGCCCTCCCTGGTGTACCTTTTTTCCGTCCTTTAAGGGAATTACTCATGTACACACACATGTGCATATGTATATGTATAGATAATAGTGCAATTAACCCTTTCTGTAATAGAGCCCCGTTCAGAATACAGAAAGATATTCCATCCTTTCCTCTCCTCCCTACCCTCCTCCCTCCTTTCTCCCAACCAGGAGAAAACGCCCCCTTCCCCAGCTTTACCCAAAAAAAAAAAAAGAAAAAGAAAAAAGAAATAAGGAAGGAAAGAAAAGAAAAGAAAGAAGAAAAAAGGGGGGGAAGGCAGGAAATGGGGGCAAAGAACCACAAAACCCCATCAGTCTCCGGTCCCGAGGACACCCAGGAAAGGTCTATACTATACAGACACACACATAGGGACATATGGCTCTGTAGAAAGCACACAGAGAACCGTCCACAGGCGCCCCAAACCCAGCAAAGAGACTTCCACCAGCCAAGAAGCCATGATTGGGGAGGGAGAGGAGGAAGGAGTAGGGGCAGAGCTCTCCGTGAAGGGGGGCGCATTGTTGTGATGCCTGAACCCCTTTCTTTCTGCCCATCTGCTGTGGAGGGGGTGCAGGGAGGGGGCGCAGGGGGAAGGCGAGCGAGAACGAGGAAACCAGGAGACCGGGCACGGCTTGGCGATTCCCTCCTACTGCCTGTCTGCCCGCGCCCCCAGCTCCCCCCCAACAATAAGACCTCAGCCCAGACAGACCGACAGACAGACCGACAGGAGCGCGGCGGGGGAGGCAGCAGGCCGGGCAAGGCCGGGCACAGCCGGGGGGTGGGGGGGGGGTGGGGGTCGTGCCTATAAAGGGAAACCGGGGAGAGGGGGGTCCCCCTTACCTCCAGCGCTTCAAAAGTGACAAAGCTGGTCATGGCAAATCCATCAATGATGTCCTCTTCGGCCGAGGTGGACTCTCTCCGCTTCCTCCGCGGGGGTCTGGGCCGGGACGGGGCGGAGGACGGGGGCTTCCCATTGTCTTCCTTGTCGGAGCCCGACGACGAGGCGAGCGAGGGCGCCCGGGTCCGGCCGGCCCCGCCGCCGCCGGCCGCGCCGGCCCCCAGCCCGCCCCGGGAGCGCCTCTCCCGGTCTCGCTGCGACCGCGACCGCCGCTTTTTGCGGAGTCCATGGCCCCGCGTCGGGCCATCCATGGCTCTGCCGCGCCGGGGTCTCCCCGCTCGCCGCCTGCCCGCCACAGGCTCCGGCCGCGGCCGCACAAAAAAATTGACACCAACCCCTCCCTCCCTCTTCTCGGCTTCCCTCCGCCCCGAGGAGGGCGCGGGAGAGACGGCGGCCGAAAGAAGGGAGAGAGGGGAAGAAAGAGAGGAGAAAGGAAAGGGGGAAGGGGCGGAGAGAGGGAGGAGGGACGGGAGCGAGGGCGAGAGGCGAGGAGCCCAAGTGCGGGGCTGCCCACAGCACCGAGGGTCGGAGATTCCTGTGAGCAGCGCCGAGCAAAGTAATGGCTGAACACACAGGTCTCCTTTAGAGGGAAAAAAAAAATAACTCACCAAGCAGGCAATAAATCAGAATAGCGGAATGCTTTGATCAAGAGACTGGGAGGCTCCGGGGAGCCCTCCCCGCGGCCATTCTCCGCCGCGCCCCCCGCCCCCCGAAAATGCCTGGGCCCCCCCGATTCCAAATCGAGTCCAAAAAGGTCGCGGGAAAGTGGGGGCAATGAACTTCACCCGCCCCTGGCGCAGGAAAACACCCCCGCCGCCTCTCACACACGCCTCAGAGAAAACTCACTCCCAGGCTCCAAAATTTTTAAGAAATGCATCCAGGGGAGGCCAAGGCTTCCGAGCGACCTGAGAGGGACGAGACCCCCCAGAGAGGGAAGCATAATAATGAAATAATTAGGAGGGGAAGAGGGCGAAACTGGAAGAGGTGGAGGAGAAGGGAGGTGGAGGAAGGGAAGGAGGATGCTGGAGCAGTTGTGGGGTTTGCTTTTAGGGTTGGAGGGGGGAGGAGAGGGAGATGAAAGAAGAGAGGCGCAGCCCCTGACGCTGCCACCCGCCCCCCCTCCTCAAAAAATATCTTTTCCAGTCCCAGAGAAGAGGTCACCCTTCCTCAAAAAAGGGAGGGGGCGAGTCAGTCGACGAGGAAAGCAGAAAGAAATCTCCAGCGGGAGAGACACCGGTGTGCCGCCGCCGCTGCCTCTTCTCTTCACACAGCCGAGAAACGCGACCAAGAAGCGCTGGGAACGCCGCTCTCGCCGCTGCCGCTAACGCTGCCGCCGCCGCCACGAGAGCCCCGAGCCGGAGGGTGCACGGCGTGTCCCCGGGCGGCTGCAGCGGGAGCCCGGGCACGGCCCCATCCTCCGCCCGCCCGCCTCGCTCAGCTCCCGCTCCTCCCCCTCCGCGGCCAGCCCACCGTCGCCGCCGCCCGCCTCAGCCCAGCCCCGCGTCCGCGCGCGCGCTCCACGAGCACGCGCACCGCCCTCCCCGCGCCTCTCTCAGCGCGCGCTCCCGCCCCCGCGGCCCCGGCCCGCTGGATCACGTGGCCTGCCGGGCTACCTCCTCCCCCGCCCCCTCCCCAGTTGTAGAATGTGTAGAAAGCAAAAGGCTGGGGGCCGGCCGCGCTCGCGAGCCCAGGGCATGCGCGCTGGGGCGGCCGGGCCTGCGCACTGGGGGCGGAGGGGAGCCGGGAATGGGAGAAAGGAGAGGGGGGAGGCGGGGGCGTGGTGGGGGCCGCCCGCGTGGGGTCTGCTGTGGCCCGCCTGAGTTGGCGCGTGAGGGTGTGGAAACCTCGGTACGATCCCGCTAGTCGCAGAAGACAGGCATGCGGGCCGCTGTGCCTTTTCTGCTCCAGGCGCCCAGCTCCGCGCCCCCCACACCCTCCTCGGGACATTTATCCTTGGACCTCCTACCCTAGGATGGCTGGAGGCACCCCGGGCGCCTTCTCGGGAGGCCCCCAGGGTATATTCCTTGGGCGACCTGTGCAACGAGGGAAGCAGGTGTTTCAGGGAAGGGATGCAAGAGCGGGGGGACTTCCCCGGGAGATTGGGGCGGGGGGGTGCGACTGCAGGCGAGAGAAAAGGCAGCGGGTGTCAAAGCGCTGGCCTCAGCCCAACTGGAGGGGCACCGGGAGGCCGCGAGGCAGAGTTGGAAACTTTTTTTTCCACGTGGTAGCACAACGCGTGGCCGAGTGACCCCGTACTGGCATGACCTCCGAGCCCTACTAGCCTTCAAGCAGGGGCCCTTGAAACGCGGGAGAGGCTTGGAAGCGGGGAGCGCGCGCGTCCAAGGCCGAACTTGAACTTCGGCAGCAGCCCCCAGGGCCGAGGAGGCGGGACTTAAGGGGCTGGGTCTGCCCCTGGCCAGGGACACTGTAGATTCGCAAAATGCAGTGTCTGCCACCGAAGGCTTCTTTTATTTGAAGCGGCGCGCGCGGGGGGGCGGGGGGGGTGTCCCTGCTTTTCCTCTCCCTGTTCCTCCTCCCGCCGCAATGTAGCTAGTGCTTATAAAAAGTTAAAAGAGTTGACTGCAGCCCAGGATCGATCAACAAATGCGACCAGCATCTCTGGGTAAAATAGCTGTATGTTTTTCAGGGCACTGGAATTTCTGATATGGATCAGAAAGACGCCAACAGCCCTTTCTCACCCGCTGAAGGGCTACCCGCTTCAGTTTATGTCCGGGTACATAAAAACTGTTGCATATCACCCCAACGCCCAGTACCCTCCACTTGGGAAGGAGGAGAGGGGTAATGAACTGACATTGTTTAATTGCTCACGATCATCAGCCAGCCTTCTAGACGCTTTGTACATAATTTCTCCTCTTTAAAATCTAAATCTGTACTTTTATTAGTACAGCTGTAAGGAGGTGGAAAAGAAAAAGATGTAAAAACCTGACCTATCCAAGATTCATTTCTTTCTGTTTTGTTTTTTGTCTTTTTTTTTTTTTTTAGGGCCCCGCATATGGAATTCCCAGGCTAGGGGTCAAACCAGAATTACAGTTGCTGGCCTACACCACAGCCACAGCAATGCCAGATCCCCAGATCTGAGCCCTGTCTGCGATCTACACCACTGCTGGTGACAACGCTGGATCCTCAACCCGCTGAGCAGAGTCAGGGATCGAACCTGGATCCTCATGGATACTAGTCAGGTTCCTCACCGCTGAGCCACAATGGGAACTCCCATTCATGTCTTCATTTAACATTATTAGGGCCTGCTATGTACCAGGCACGGTTCTAGGTACTGGAAATACAGTGGTCCACAAAACAGAAAAGGTTTTCCTTCTTGGATATTAATGTTCTAGTAGGCAAGCCTCACACATCTTGCACTTAGAACAATTTAATGATTGGGCATTCCCTTAAGTCACACTTGTTCAGTGTCCCCATTTCCAGATCCCAGGGCTGGATCTAAATTGAGGTTGGCAATGGGATGGGAAAATGGTGGGCCCTAAAAAGCAAGAACAAAGAGGAGCAGCCACTAAATCATGAATGAGACTTGAGCTTTCTGTAAGTCCAGGGAACAAACCATTTCACCTCAGGCAAGACTGTTAAATGACTAGTTTTCTCATCTGTAAATCAGAGAGGTTCAATCAAATGTTCCAGAAAGCCCCCTTTCAGGTGTACCACTAGCCTCCTCAAAAGATAACATATTTTCAAGTAGATTGTGGGCTTTATTTCTTGAAACTAGTAACTGGTAGATGGGATCTGATGCAATTAGGAACACAGTGCCACCTTCCAAAATTAACCTGCCCAAGATAACTGAGCCTGCTGCCCCTGAAGCCATTAACTGAAACAGTACTTTTGTACAGAGTGTAACTTCTGTGAAAACTTTAAGGAATTGTCCCAGCAGCTGCTGAAATCCACCCTGAGGTTATCAAGCTCATGCCTACAATAAAAGAAAAGAAAGAAAAGAAATGCAAGGTCTTTGTAATTTAAAGCAAGTTTGTGGACTCATTTTTAGGATTTTTAAGAACGTAGAACATAAATACTGATAAATTTCAAGGAAAACTAGGAACCAGTGCATAATTACAGTCACTTTTCAACAACTTTGGGGGTTGGGTTGAGGAAGGTGTGAAATTGGCAAATATAATAAAAAGTATAATATTAGTGACGTTCCAGAGTAGCCCTTGGCAGTCCTGTCTTTAAAGAGTAATGTCTGGTAGGGGAAAAAAATGGATGGTAATGCACTGCATCCAAGAACCTTGCCTCTGGCAAGAGTAATTTGCAAATGCATTTTGGGATAATGTTTAAATGATTTTTTTTTCAGGATCCAAGTGTAATGCTCACTGGAATCGGTAATGCCTTTTGGGTCATAGTCTCAGTTTTCTTCCATCAGAGAATTAAAATTGTTTGTGGGAGTTCCCATTGTGGCTCAGCAGTTAACGAACCCAACTAGTATCCATGAGGACTCAGATTCGATCCCTGGCCTCGCTCAGGGGGTTATGGATCTGACGCTGCCATGAGCTGTGGTGTAGGTTGCAAACCGACTTGGATCTCACGTTGCTGTGGCTGTGGTGTAAGCCAGCAGCTGCAGCTCTGATTAGACCCCTACTTAGGAACCTCCATATGCCGTGGGTGCAGCCCTAAAAGACAAGAAAAAAAATTGTGGATTATATTGCCCATATTTATTTCTAATTCTCCATACTGTCTGTGTGGTAAGAGGTGGCAATTAAAAAACACCATATTAAAGCTAAGCACTTACTATCGACCAGCATTGTTCTAATTTGCATTAAAATAAGTATCTCATTTAATTCTCATAAATTTTGAGAAAGGTTTTTTTTACCTATTTTATAGGTATGTAAACTGAGGCTTAAGAAGTTCAAGCATAGTTGGCATAGCTGTTCCATGGAAGGCTGAATTTGGTCTTAGTAGCTCCAAAACTTGTTCTTATAATGGTTATGCTGAAATGCCTTCCTCAGAAGAATTCCTCAAGAAATTAAATGCTATGTATATCGTATAACCACTCTGGAATATTGTAATATCTACTAAAGTTAAATATATGAGAATGCTTTGGTCCAAAAATTCCTGTCCTAGGAATATACCGATGTCAAATGTGTACCAAAAGATACACGTTAAACATCTCAGAGCAACACTATTTATAAATACTCCCAACTGGAAACAACCAGAACATTCATTGACAGTAAAGTAAGTAAATAATTGGTGATATATTCATATAATGGAATGGTGTACAGCACTAAGAATGAACAGTCTGCTTCTAAATGCAGTAACATGTATGAATCTCATATGATGCTGTGTAAAAGAAGTGAGACACACAAGAGTATGTATGTATAAAAACAGGCAAAAATTTAGGCTATCACAAGTTAGAATAGTAGTTACACTTGAAGGGAGCTAATGACTGGGAGGAGCCATAAACAGGGCTTCTAAGAAGTTGGTCATGTTCTATTTCTTGGGCTTGGTACTGGTTGTACACGTGTGCTCAGTGTGTAAAACTTCATCAAGCTACACCTCTCTCTATATATACATATATTACACTTCAACAAAAAAAATATTGCTATGGGGGTACTGTTTGTGTACATATGAGTACCTATATAAAACTTCATTTTTTTTCAAGTACTGATATCACTACCCAAATGCTCATCAGCAGTAAAATGGATAAACAAGCTGTGGTTTATTCACACAATACCATCTAGTATGACTGTACAATGGCATACTGTAAGTAAAACAAAAAAAAGCATAGCGTATCATCAGTTTTCTTACTGGGCAGAAAATAAGAGAAAGCTTAAACTAGAAATGCGCAGTTTGAATGAGCCTATAATTCATATCAGCAAAAGCTTAGGTGAATTCTTAGCTCAAAGATTGTAGTTGATAGAGAGTAAAGCTTAAAAAAAAAAAATCCCAAAAGGGCTTGATGGTTAGTAGGGAAGACACGCAAGTGCTTCTGGAATACACAAAGGAAAAAACTTACATCTGTGTTCAGGAATAAACTACTTAACCCAAGAGAGCCTCTCCAGTTGTTCAATCTTTTATTCAAATCAATGATTAATACTCAAACTACATCTTGAACATTCAACCTTGACTAGTCAGAGAATACTATTATAACTCAACAGCTGAACTAAACTCTGAGCCTTCCACGCATCGGATAGCTATTCTTGGTATCAGATTTTCTAAATTGCAAAAATTTTTACATTCCCCCCTAAGTCTTGCACTTTGCACTCTGCCAACGAGGCAATTATTAATACATCCTTCTTGATATTACATACTGGTATAAAATGTTTGGACTTAATTTATTAGGAAAATTGATTTTCAACTCAAAGCACTAAGGTTTATGTTTTGGTCATTTATAACTTTCAGTTACATACTTTGTGTGTGTCTGCCCTGAGCCCAAGGTAGAACTGAGCTGGTTAATGGACCTGTCTTTATGCCATTTTCAAATGAGCGCATAAGATAAACACATTTAATGTCCCTTCTTTAACACTCATAATTCGTTTTTAATAACTATTCCTGGGGAGAAGTGATAGCTTCCATAAACTGACAGGTAGCCCATCAGTAATAGCATTGTTGTAACTTTGCCCTAATTATCACCTGCTGTTTTAATTTTTTTCTGTACCTGAAGTTGTTTTTCAAACTGTAGTTTTAATGTTCAAAAAAGGGAGGGAGGAGGAGTTCCCACTGTGGCACGGTGAGCTAAGAATCCAGTTGCAGAGACTTGAGTTGCTGTGGAGGCATAGGTTCAATCCTTGGCCCAGAGCTGTGGGTTAAAGAATCCAGCATTACCACAACTATGGTGTAGAATGCAACTGTGGCTCGGATTCAATCCCCGGCCCCAGAAACTTCCATATGTCTATGGTGGGGCCATAAAAAAAGAGGGAGAGAGAGAGCAAACATGTGGTTCAATTTGCTATATGTTGTGCCACTTTCATAATATTGCGTGATAAACTTTCATCTCTGCCTGTGCCACTGATGAATGATACATCAATCAACCCATTGTCTTCAGACTCTGCCACATGAAGGCCAATGAAATACACCTGCTTGTGGCCAAATGATCATCACATGCAAAGTAGTAAATTTAACAAACTTTAGATTGTCACAAAACCAACGAGTCTTCCTATTCCTTCTCAGGGCAGTCCTTTTTATTCGAAGAATAGTAACATGGTCAGGTGGGAAAATTAACGGATGATCATAAGAAAAAACCTTTAAATGACTCTCTAATACTACTAATGGGAGATCTCCATATTTATTACTGATTATAATCCTGAGGAAAAATTTCTCCATTGGATTTGGTAGATGACTTGCGATGGTTCATGATTTTATTTTTATTTTTATTTGAAGAGCAGTACAGATCTAAAAGGATCAGATTCAGATAAGGTATCATCCTAGTTGAAGAAATATCAGTCCTTTGAAATTACATGAAGAATATAATAAATAATAGCCCAAACTGAATTACAAACTCCTGTTTACAAAGCCTAGGAAATTATTTAACGTTGCAGCTGTGTTTAAGGCCTTTCACGATTTGGTGAAAATCAATTACACCAATTGCATTATTAACCTCCTTTTTTCCAGCATATATATTTCTGTGCATCCTAAACTAGTTCTTGTCCAGAACACTTCCATGCCTTTACCCATGCTAGTCCATCACCTCAGAGTCTCCTTTCCTGCCATCTGGACTTACTGACTATCTACTCATCCATCAAGACCAATTTATTCATCAATGCCAACTCATAAGCTTTTTAGCTTATGCAGATTGCTACTTCCATTCAGAATTAATAGCCTCTTCTCTGCTTATGTGGCACTTTAATTTATATATGTTTGAATGTATTATTATTTTTTTCAAAATAATCACGTACTCTCCCAGAAGCTTAAAAAATAAAACTTTTCCAAAATACTTGAACCCTTTTATGTACCTCTTTGGTACTGTGTCATCTTCCCTCTCCACTTCTAACCCTTCCTTCCACTCCCCCACCCTCCACACAGAGGATCATTATCCTAAATTCCATGCTTATCATTGCATGCATTTCTCTACAATTTTATTTCATTGGAAGTATCCCTAAACAACATATAATCTTCTTTTTCATGTTTCAAAATTTACATGAATTATATTAATCTTAATCTATTCTTCTAAAACTTGTTTTTTATATTCACTATTTTATTTGTGAGAGTTATTGATGTTGACACATATAGTTCCTATGTATTCATTTTCTCCGTTGCCTAGTATTCCGGTATATGACTATTCCTTAACATATTCATTTATGTCTTCTCAACAGACATGTAGATTGTTTACAATTTTTGTCATCATAAATGCACAGATGTGCAAATAGACATGACCCCCTTTTTCCACACTATTATACAACCTAGCACACTCTTCTATTATTTTGTAATTATATACACATCTCATGACTTTTTTTTGTTGTTGTTTTTTAGGGCCGCACTTTGCAGCACATGAAAGGTCCCAGGCTAGGGGTCAAATTGGAGCTACAGCTGCCAGACTACGCCACAGCCACAGCAATGCCGGATCCGAGTCACTTCTGCAACCTACACCACAGCTCATGGCAATGCCTGATCCTTAACCCACTGAGTGAGGGCCGGGATTGAACCTGTGTCCTCATGGATGCTAGTCAGGTTCGTAAACCACTGAGCCACAGTGGAACTCCCGCACCTCAGACTTTTTCCTATCACTTGATAAACTACAGAAGATAAGGATCAGGCAGGCAACGGCAAGTGCCCAATGAACATTAACTGATTTGATGACACTTTCTGTTTTTGAGTTTAGACTGTGTAGGCTCAGGCTGTTGTCTTTTAATTACAGTACAGAGGGGATTTTAATTTTTAGATTTTCATACTTCTACTTCAGAAATCCTAAAAGGAAGCATCAAGGGACAGTTGATTTATCAAACACAGTATTAAAATGGGCTCTTACCAAATAACTTGTCCTTAAAAATGTGTTGGAAGTACTTCTGAGTTCTTCAGCACCTCTGTCAATTTTGGAACACAGTAGATGTTTCTCTAAGAAGTTATGATTACCCAGTGATCTCATTTTTCTTCAACTGCAATTATTCTTTTGAAAGATCCTAAAAAGAGGAAACAACATCTTCATTTGTGATGAAAATTTATTGATGTTCAGAACAAACAAATAAACACATTGTTTCAATTTCCAAATAAAGAATATCGTCCAGTTTCTAAAATGGGCTCATATTAACAGGAATTTTCATAAAATTGAT
Organism: Catagonus wagneri; assembly: GCA_004024745.2. Taxonomy (NCBI): domain Eukaryota; kingdom Metazoa; phylum Chordata; class Mammalia; order Artiodactyla; family Tayassuidae; genus Catagonus; species Catagonus wagneri. The sequence continues at coordinate 4,120,718 of PVHT021183583.1, forward strand.
ATTTAAATAGCAGGGTAATTGATAAGAAACCAACTAGCTAAAGAAACTATTTATAATTTAAATCGTTCATGTTTTCAATGCAATGCTGCCATATGTTTGCTTTCCTCCAAAGCTTTATTTCTTCAATTTAAAAGAGGAATATTATATACATAAAGATATGTATAGCATCATCATTTGTAATAGGGAAAAAATGGAAGAACAACATAAATGTCCGATATTGAAGGATAATTAAGTAACATAACATGGAAATATGTTATAATTTTACACATTTGTTAAAATTATGCATATGGTTTTGTGAAGCTATGTACTTGTTATCAATGACAGAACTGTATATACCTTGTGACTACAATTGTTTTTTTAACTGACAAATTATATATTGTCTGTATGAAGCTTAGAAGGAATGAAACTACGTATATAATTGATTTATTTTAGTGGCAATATGGATGGCAATTCTTTTTTTTTTGTCTTTTTGCCTTTTATGTAGAGCCACACCGCATATGGAGGTTCCCAGGCTAGGGGTCTAACAGGAGCTGTAGTTGCCGGCCTTCGCCACAGCCACAGCAATGTGGGATCTGAGCTGCGTCTGCAACCTTCACCACAGCTCATGGCAACGCCGGATCTTTAACCCACTGAGCAAGGCCAGGGATCGAACCCGCAACCTCATGGTTCTTGGTCAGATTCTTTAACCACTGAGCCACAAAGAGAATTCCTGGAAATTCATTTTTAAATTGCTTTTCTATATGTTAAATTTCTGAAACAATAAATAAAACTGTTTAATATTTCTTTTTTCTCTTTTTTTGTTTTTTGCCTTTTTGGGGCCATAGTCACGGCATATGGAGGTTCCCAGGTTAGGGGTCGAATTGGAGCTATAGCTGCCCACCTACACCAGATCCAAGCTGCGTCTACAACCTACACCACAGATCACAGCAATGCCAGATCCTTAACCTACTGAGTGAGGCCAGGGATCAAACCTGGCTCCTCATGGATACTAGTCTGGTTCGTTAACCACCGAGCCACAACTGGAACACCAAATATTTCTTTTTAAGTGAGATATTTGTATTAGGGTGATTGACTGCCCTTGTTTCCTTGGAAGCAAAGAGTTTCCCTAGATAAAGGACGTTCAGTGCTAAAACTGGGACCATCCTGGGCAAAGTGAGATGGTTGATTGATTGATAGGGGAAGGTGGAAAGAAATTGTCATTTTTCCTCAATTGTCAGGAAATAAACTAGACCCTAGCTTGGTCAATAACCAGAAATTATTAATATTTAAAATGCTACTCTTCCATATTGCAGCTAATCTTGGAAAATTGCACACACCATCTTAAAGAGACAATCGTCCACTAATTACATATTCACCTGTATCCATTTCAACAAATGAAATTACTCTCAGCATACATTAATTGAAATAATTACTTAAACACCAAAATAAGATTAACCACTATGGCTCAAAGAAAAAAAGAAAAGAAATCATGACTCCAGTAAATTGCAAAAGTGTTTTTTAAAAATGTGCTTGAAAAGGTTGTTCATCTTGTGCACAATTTTTTTTAGTAAGACTTTTATTTTTTCTATTATATTTGATTTACAATGTTCTGTCAGTTTCTGCTGTACAGCAAAGCTACCCAGTCCCCCCTACACACACACATATATACATTCTTTTTCTCACACTATCCTCTGTCATGTTCCATCACAAGTGACTAGATATAGGTCTCTGTGCTATACAGCAGATCTCATTCCTTATCCACTCCAATCGCAATAGTTTGCATCTACTAACCACAGACTCCCAGTCCATCGCACTTCCTCCCTCTTGGCAACAACAAGTCTGTTCTCCAAGTCCATGCGTTTCTTTTCTGTGGAAAGGTTCATTTGTGCCATATATTAGATTCCATATATAAGTGATATCATATGGTATTTGTCTCTTTCTGACTTACTTCACTTAGTATGAGTCTCTAGTTCCATCCATGTTGCTGCAAATGGCATTATTTTGTTCTTTTTTTATAGCTGAATAGTATTCTATTCTGTATCTATACCACATCTTCTTCATCAGTTCATCTGTTGATGGACATTTAGGTTGCTTCCATGTTTTGGCTATTGTGAATAGGGCTGCAGTGAATATAGGTGTGCATGTATCTTTTTCAATGAAAGTTTTGTCCAGATTTATGCCCAGGAGTGGGTTTGCTGGGTCATATTATAGTTCTGTATTTAGTTTTCTGAAGTACCTCCATACTGTTTTCCACAGTGGTTGTACCAACTTACATTCCCACCAATAGTGAAGAAGGGTACCCTTTTCTCCACACCCTTTCCAGCATTTGCTATTTGTTGACTTGTTAATGACAGCCATTCTTACTGGTGTGAGGTGGTACATCATTGTAGTTTTGATTTACATTTCTCCAATAATTAGTGATATTAAGCATTTTTTCATGTGCCTGTTGGCCATCTGTATATCTTCTTTGGGAAAATGTCTGTTTAGGTTGTCTGTGCATTTTTCCAGTTGGTTTGCTTTGGTTTTTTTTTTTTTTTTGCCGTTGAGCTATATAAGTTGTTTGTATATTTTGAAATTAAGCCTTGTCAGTTGCATTACTTGAAACTATTTTCTCCCATTCCATAGGTTGTCTTTTTGTTTTTCTATGGTTTCCTTTGCTGTGCAAAAGCTTGTTAGTTTGAACTAGGCCCCATTGGTTTATTTTTGTTTTTATTTCTTTTGCCTTGGGAGACTGACCTAAGAGAACATTTTAAAATAAAACTAATAAAACATGACTATCTTATTATTCGCTCATGAGATGCTTACGAGTTCTTAACAGTATTTTTTGGTTATGTTGTTGCTTAAAAGTAAGTTGTCCTAATATCCTGTCCTTTGTTAACTGTTTTGTATTCTCCATCGAGCGTGCTTTAGTGACAATTCACTCCTGTTGGAAGACAAATTGTATCCACTACTACTATCTATTTCATAATTAACAATCACTTAGTTATTCTAGAAGTCCAACAGCAGCAACAATGACATCTTTGTACTTGCAAAAAGCTTACTTTTCAAACTCCTGACTCTTTTTCCCTAAAACACTGACATCATAGTAAAACATTGTTCTCCCTGCTTTGGATTCGAATCTTCTGATAAATTTGAGAAAACTGAAGATAATGAAAGAGGACATGTTAGTACAAGTTTGCAAGACAAAAAAAAAAAGTCTTTGCTTGGACGTCTTTATTTCTCTTGCTTAAATAGATAGAATCTATTGTTCCATGGTCTTATTTTCTCTTTTCCTATACCAGATTATTCTTGACACTTAAAATGTAATTTCTTTTTTTTGCATTTTATGGCTACACCCGCGGCATGTGGAGGTTCCCAGGCTAGGGGTCTAATCGGAGCTGTGGCCACTGGCCTGCGCCGCAGCGACAGCAACGCAGGATCCAAGCCCCGTCTGCAACCTACACCATAGCTCATGGCAACGCCGGATCGTTAACCCACTGAGCAAGGGCAGGGATTGAACCCGCAACCTCATGGTTCCTAGTCGGATTCGTTAACCACTGCGCCACGATGGGAACTCCTAAAATGTAATTTCTGGCACAATTTACCTTCCATGCTCTGTGTTCCAAATACTGTACTATTATTAGAATACCTTTACTTTCCAGGATCTTTTTTTTTTCCTTTTTCAGCCACACCTGTAGCATATGGAAGTTCCCGGGCCAGGGACAGAATCTGAGCTGGAGCTACAACCTATACTACGGCTGCATCAAGCTGGATCCTTAATCCACTCTGCTAGGCCAAGGATCTAACCAGCTCCTTCACAGAGACAAACCAGATTTTAAAGCTACCGCACCACAATGGGAACTCCAATTTTCCAGGATCTTTTATCAAAGCTCATCAACATTCTTGATCATGACTATTGTTATTATTATTTTTAGAACGTTTTATATTTCAGAATTTGGTTTGTTTCTCTATCATTAGTAACTAGTCCCACAATTAGTATAGAATTCTGCTTTTATTGAAAATTTACTCTGATAAATCCGAGGGTGAGGCCCCTAAAAAGCAAAAAAAAAAAAAAAAAAAAAAAAAAAATGAGATCGAATGCAAGATCCTTGATTCAATCCTAGAAATATGAAATAAATACATCAACTACATAGAACACTGCTGGGGAGATTGGAAAAATATGAGTGCAGAGTCCATCTTAGATACTAGTATTGAATCAATGCTAAATTTCTCCAGAAATTATCTTGTGGTTATGTTGGAGAATGTCCTTTTTCTTAGGAGATATATGCTACAGTGTTTAAGGATGAAGAGTCATGATGTCTGCAATAAATTCTCAAATGGTTCAGCAATTCCTATATATCCAGGAAGGCAGTAGAGAAAGAAAAATAAAAAGGAAGCAAATGTGAAACAATGTTAACCATTGGTAAATCTAAGTGAAGGGTATATGGCTCTTCATTGAATATTCCTGCACCTTTTTTGAAGGGTTGAAATGTTATAAAATAAAAGGCTGAGGAAAACACATTAAGCTAAAATCTTGCATTTTCAGGAAAAGAAGTCCAGAAGTTAATATACTAAAATATCTTCTTCAGGCCTACAAGCAAATGCAAAGGACTCCATATATATGAGCCCAAGTATGACTGTAAATTTAGGTAGGATCAGCCTAGCAGACCTTGCTCTATAGAGCAGAGTACATTGATCTGTACGTTTATTTCAGGAGACTTATTTATATACAGATATATCATATTCAGTTTTACGTATAATTCTATATATTATATATTCTCTATATCATTAGAGATGCTGTAGTCAAGTATATCCAATTTATAAATAAGTAAACAGAGGCCCAGAGAGGGATGGTATGTACCTTGCCCAGGGTCACACAGCAACCTAGTGACAGAGTTGGATGTAGAATCTAGGAGGTTCCCTAGCCTGGGAACCTCTTTATGCTGCAGGTGAGGTCCTAAAAAGACCAAAAAGAAAAAAAAAGAAACCATAGAATTTGCTAAACTGGGAGTTCCCATTGTGGCTCAGCAGGTTACAGACCCAATGCTATGTCTGTGAGGATGCAGGTTCAATCCCTGGCCTCACTCAGTGCGTTAAGGATCTGGCATTGCCACAAGCTGTGGCATAGATTACAGAAGCGGCTAGGATCCAGTGTTGCTGTGGCTGTGGTGGAGGCTAGGCCTGCAGCTGCAGCTCCAGTTGGACCCCTAGCCAAGGAACTTACATTTGCTGCAAGTGTTGCCATAAAAAATAATAATAAAAATTTGCTAAATTATTTCAGTTCAACAAAATATTTTTGTTTTGTGAGTAAGAACTATCTTTTTCTACCAACCCTCTGTGAAAATGAGACCACAGGGCAGAAATGTTCATAGCTCTAAAACCTTAAGCATGTAAGATTTTTGGAAACTAACTAAAGACAAACCTATAATAGGAAATTATTACAGCCAGAAAGCAAAGTTTGTGGCCAAGTGTTTCCTTATGTAAAAGTGACAAGACAGAAATAACAGATCCATCGACCTACACCAACTGGAAAGAAATGATTCTTTGTTTTCAAAATATTTGAATAAAATTTTTAATTACCGCCTTTGAGATGTGGTTTACTGTCTAATGGAACTTTAAAAGATCAGAAATTTAGGAGTTCCCTTCGTGGCTCAGTGGTTAACGAATCCGACTAAGAACCATGAGGTTGCGGGTTCGATTCCTGGCCTTGCTCAGTGGGTTAAGGATCCGGCGTTGCCGTGAGCTGTGGTGTAGGATGCAGACGCGGCTCAGATCCCGCGTTGCTGTGGCTGTGGCGAAGGCCAGTAGCTACAGCTCCTGTTAGACCCCTAGCCTTGGAACCTCCATATGCCGCAGGTGCAGCTCTAGATAAAGGCAAAAAAAAAAAAAGACAAAAAAAAAGATCAGAAATTTAGTAAAATTCTGGTCAAAAACCTTTTCCTACCACTCTACTTAATGTAAATAGTGATGTTTTTATTTCAAGCACCACAAGCTTTTTTGAGCTACAAATATTCCTTAAGTATTTCCACTCCAGTTTCTAACTTGAATTACAAAATACCCAGGAGTTGATCTCTGTTGTTGTTTTTGCTGTTGAACCTGTATTGAAACCCAAGCATTGCACCTCTTTAAAACCCTTGTTGAATGTATGTCTGTCATTAGTAAGAAAATTCAGGACTTAGGGAAACAGTGACAGTGACATTATGCCTGTGAAAGGGTGGTACCCAATATCCCCTCTCTCTTTCAATCCTCTGTGAAAATGAGCCTACAGAGCAGAAGAAATGGCAATAACAACATTATAGCCCAAGTGACCTTAAAAGCAAGTAAACCCTATTATTTGAATGGAGTAATGGATTGGCCTGAGCATTATTAGCCTGGATATGACAGAAGTACACTTCCTGTTATAGCATCAGAGTAAAAACCTTAACAGCACTGCATTTGTCTCCAGCAAACAAAAGGGAAGTGATGTACAATGAGAATGCTGTCCTCTGTACAACTTTTCTTTCAGAAATATTTCATATCAGAAAATGGAATCTGACATAAATTAATTTGCTTCGTTATACAGTCTCATTCCTCCAATCCCTTAAGGTTGCTCCTCTCCCTCTCTCTCTCTCTCTCTCTCTCTCTTTTGTTTTTTTTTTTTTTTTGGCCAACCTGCTGCACATGGAGCTCCAAGATTAGGGAGATCCAAGGCACAGCCACTAACTAAGTGGAAACTTCAGCAATGCCAGATCCTTAATCCACTGTGCTGGTTGGGAGATCAAACCCGAGTCCCAGCACTACCCAGATGCCTCTGATCCCATTGTGCCACAGCAGGAGTGCCAGGCTGCTTCTATTTTGTGTGAAGTACCTTACAAACCCTTTCTTGCCCTTGGTAATGAAGATCCTGGCTTTTCCCTCTTGAGGTATTATGACCACCTTCTCTGCAAAACATGAACATATTTGATATGTGAACAGTGTATGTATTTCCTTTCTTAAGTAGTATCCTAGCATGGCTTAATTGTTCCTAGCTGAAAGGATGAAATTTAACATTTAGGCATAAGGTACCATGGATGGAAATACCTTACACCTGGTGCCAATCCACAAATTCTTACTCTTTCTGGGGAAAAGAAGTCATTTAGGCATATGTATGGCACCAGAATCCCAAGGCAATGAAAAGGACTTTTTTGGCTCTATTAAAAATAATTTTATTCACCCTCAGCTAGGCAAACCCAGAGGAAGATTAGGAGATAAGTTGCCCACATTTATCATCATACTTTCAATCAATACACTCACTAGACATTTCCCCTGACACTCTATTAAACCAACCCCCTCTACTAGGAAGACAAAACTCTTTAAATAGAAAATAAGTAGACAGTGATGAACAGCAATATTATCCCTGCCTACAGTTTAAGTTCCCAGGACTTCGGTAAACTTTTGAATCCTCCCTGCTCTGGATGTAAAATTGCATTTCCCTGCTCTCTGGGGAAGACAATTCAGAGGACTTGCTCTCTCACTGGAGTTTTATATCACAGTGCAGAAGAATGACTCCTTATACTTATAGAATGCATAGACTACAATGGACTCAGACTGCCATCAATATGGGCAACCCGACCTCATGAAGTAAGGAATTAGGTTGCAGCTGAGGTCCAGCTTCTTGATTCCAGGCCACTGACTTGAATATACATGGATATCTTTGTGGGTCCTGACTTCAAGGGTGGTATATTAATCAGGGTTCTCCAGAGAAAGAGAACCAATGGGAGAACCAATGCATATGTATATCCACTAGTGGCTCACCAGGCACTCAAATTCATATGTATATGGGTACAGAGACGTAGTGTAAGGAATTGGCTCATGCAATTGTGGAGGCTGAGAAATCCCAGAATCCCCCACTTAGAAGCCTGAGACCCAGGAAAGCCAGTGGTATAGTTGCAGTCTGAGTCTGAAGGCCTAAGAACCAGAGGGCTAATGGTGTGGGTTCCATTCCAAGTCTGAAGGCCTGAGCACCAGGAGCTCCAACGATCTAAGTCCCAGTCCAAGGGCAGGAGAAGAATAATGTCCCAGCTCAGTAGTCAAGCCCTCAGTACGCTGAATGGTGCACATCCACCCTGAGAAGAGCCATCTGCTATACTCAGCCTATGGATTCAAATGCTAATCTCATTTAGAAACACCCTCACAGAATACCTAGAAATAATCTTTACCAAATATGGAGCACCCCGTATCCTAGTCAACACATAAAATTAACCATCACAGCCAGGAAACTAATATGTATTGACAGTGCCAGGCACTGTTCAAGGTGCTGTGACATAAATATGGACCATGTCTCTTTTGCTGAGCATGACATTCCTAGCATCCAGCCTAGTTCATAAGCTCAGAGTGAATGTTTGCCAAACGAAGAGATGAATGAAAGGACTTCGTGGAATTCTTAAAGCAACCCCATCGGGAAGACAAGGTAGAGCATATCCTCATTTTACAGATGCAGAAATTGGGGCTCATTGAGTTTAAAAAGCCTGTCCCTTCATTAGAACTTGGAAGAAATGTTTTCTAGATAGCTAAGCATCTTACCAAATCACAAGAGTCAAGCAAGATTCCTACTGACTAATAAAAACATTTAAAATACTAGGACAAGCCCATGAAATTCAACATCCTGACTCTTGTTCAATAAACTGACCCCCCCCCCCGCCCCAAACACAACCCTCTATTTTTTCTTTGTATGGGGTGAGAGAATAGCTTTCTGTTTTTAAGCGAAAAACTCAAGATATTTTCTTTATAGTTTACTCAACACAATGACTTCAGATGTGAAGATCATGTAAAACATCTTTCGGGGAGTTCCACTGTGGCTCAGTGGGTTAAGAACCCAACTGGTATCCGTGAGAATGTGGGTTCAATCCCTGGACTCAATCACCGGGTTAAGGATCTGGCATTGCCTTGATCTGTGGTGTACTTTCAGATGCAGCTCAGATCCTGCGTTGCTATGGCCGTGGTGTAGGTCGGCAGCTGCAGCTTTGATTCGACCCCCAGTCTGGGAACTTCATTATGCAGCAAGTGCAGTACTAAAAAGACAAAAAACAAAACAAAAGGAAAAAAAAACCTTTCAAGAAGGTAACTGTACCATGTGACAGTGTTGTATTTGCCCTAACACTTTTGAATGGGATAGCAGCTATTACTTATCCCATTTTACAGATAAGGAAAGCACAAGCAACAGGCTACAAAGCAGTGAGTAGAATCCGGAATTTCTTCAATCCCAGTATTTCCCCCTATATCACAATAATCTGCTAGTATGTTTCCCTAGAATTCTTGACTGAGCCTCAATGATGACTGTGGAATTATTTTGTCTGACTCACACAATGTTATTAAATTTGGCAAATTAAAACTCAGGAGATATCTTATGCTGATATGAATTTTTTTTTTTTGTCTTTTTGCTGTATCTAGGGCCGCACCCGTGGCATATGGAGGTTCCCAGGCTAGGAGTCTTAACAGGAGCTGTAGCTGCCGGCCTTTACTACAGCCACAGCAACGTGGGATCTGAGCCGCGTCTGCAACCTACACCACAGCTCACGGCAACACAGGATCCTTAATCCACTGAGCAAGGCCAGGGATCGAACCCATGGTTCCTAGTCGGATTCGTTAACCACTGAGCCACAACAGGAACTCCAATGCTGATATGAATTTCTAACTACTTTTATAAACCCCAGGATTTCCCTGGCGATGCAGTGGGTTAAGGATCTGACATTGTCACTGCAGTAGCTTGGGTCACTGCTGTGTTGTGGGTTTGATGCAGCCTGAAAAACCAACCAGCGATCTGGGAATGCCATTAGACTACTATGATCACATTGTCTTCCTTTTACATTGTGCTAAAGTCTACACAACCAAAAAATGACCATTTTAACCATTTTTAGGTGTATAATTCAGTGACGTTAAGTACATTCACAATGTTGCGTAACTTCCATCACTATCCATTTCCAAAATTCGTTCATCATCCCAAACAGAAACTCTGTACCCATTAAACATCACCTCCTCATTCCCCCTCCTCCCCACAGACCTTGGTAGCCTCCATTCTACTTTCTGTCTCTATTTATTTGCCTATTATAGGTACTTCATCTAGATGAAATTGAACGTATTTACCCCTTTGTGCCTGGCTTATTTGACTTAGGACAATGTTTTCAAGGTATATGCATGATGTAGGCTTCATTAGAATTTCATTCCTTTTTAAGACTGAAAAATATCCTATTGGATGTATGCAATGCATTTTGTCTATCCATTTATCTGTTGATGGATACTTAGGTTGTTTCCACCTTTTGGCCATTCTGAACGATGCTGCTATGAACACTGGTGTACAAGTATCCAAGCTTCTGCTTTCAATTCTTTTGGTATACACCTGGAAGTGGAGTTACTGAATCATATGGTAATTCTTTGCCTTCCACTAGGGAATATGGGTGGAAACATTTAAAATTTTTGAATGGCTAAAAACTATATTATCCTCACATTTGATTGGTAGTTTACTTGGGAGCAAAATTCTGGGTTGAAAACATTTCCCTTCAGGATATTGAGGCATTGCTTGATTTGCTCTCAGCATCCAGTTTATAGAGAAGCCTAATGCCGTTGGGATTTCCAATCCATTATATAGGATCTGGTTTTTCCTCCCTGTAAAGTTTTTTTATTTTATTTTTTTTACTTATTTATTTTTTTTAGGGCTGCACCCATGACATATGGAAGTTCCCAGGTTAGGGGTAAAATCAGCTGCAGTTGCTGGCCTATGCCACAGCCACAGCAACACCAGATCCAAGCCGCATCTGCAACCGATGCCACAAAGTAGGACAATGCCAGATCCTTAACCGACTGAGTGAGGCCAGGGATTGAATCACATCCTCATGGATACTAGTCAGGTTCTTAACCCACTAAGCCACAACAGGAACTCCTTTAGACTTTTTAAAAACTACTTAAAAAAAAAAAGAGCAGTTTCCGGTTTATAGTAAAATTACGGGGAAGGTACAGCGATTTCCCGTGTATCTCTTTCCTTTACATGAACTTTACCCTATTATTAACATCTCCACCAGAGTGGTACATTTGTCACAACTGATGAAACTACACTGACACATCATCATCAGCCAAAGTCCATTAGGATTCACTTTTCATGTTGTACATTCAAATGTATAGTGAGTGGCATGTATCCACCGTCTACCCTGAAATTCCTCTCTGCTCTGCCTGTTCATTTTCCTTTCCCTCTCTTTTCCAACCCTGGCAACCACGGATTTTACAAATTAAACCTCCTGAATTGCTCCTCTTGTGGTCCTCTTTTCTCTCATATCTTCTCTTTGCCTTAACTTCCTGGGGGATTTCTTCAACACTGTCTTTAAACTCTTCCATCAAACTTGCTTCCCAACTTTTAATTTTCAAGAACTACTTCTCGTTCTCTGTCCCATTTTTATGGAATCTCATTCTTATTTTGTGCATGTGTTGTATTGGTTCCTCTCTCCAACACTTTCCTTAGTCGTTTTCTTTCTACACTCTGTATCTTTTTATTTCCCTTTCTTTATCCCTGTACCTCAACCTGCATTGTCTGTTCTCTGTTTTTCATATTGGAGGCTTTCCTCCTATGTGTGGTTCTTTGACTGTCTGTTCATATGAAAGAATAGGGCAGTAACAATCTTATTGGAATTTCCAGGCTCCAGAGGAGATTGGTGCCTGGAGAGCTTCATCACAAGGTGATGAGTTGTCAGATGACTTTGTCACCAGCACCTATAAATGCTGGTGTCTGTACATCTTTTCTTCTGGGGCTGTTTAACTTCTGTAGAGAAGAATCCCTTCCCAGGAGGGTGACTGGGGGGAGAAGAGAGGTGTCAGTTTGACTGCTAGCATCCTAAACGTTTATCAAGGTGAGGGTTGCAAGGATCCAGACCTATTGAAGGTTTCAGAGCACCACACGATTACTAAGCTTAGTAGGGTTGATAGAACTTTTTTTTTTTGTCTTTTTCTCAATATATATTTTCTCAGCATGGAAAATTTCAGAAGCTAAAATAACTACTGCATATTTTAAACAGGGGAACAGGTTGGCCTTTTGTCACAATGAAACAAAATATTCTTGAAAAAAAAAAAGCCTGCTTTTTCTGAAGTTTGCCAGTTTCGATGTTTTTCATGCCCCAGAACTGCTGGTAACAGCCCAGCATGCTAGGGGGAATAAGAAAGTCTGCATCTGTCTGTGTATGTTGAAACTCTGAAGCTCAGCCAAGACATGAAGTCATTTTAGGGTCTATAAGATGGAAGTAAAAGCTTTGAACAACATTAAATTGTAACAGATGAACTGGATTCCAACCAAAAATACAGATATCTTAACAATATTGTGTTCACAAACAAATGTCTACCCTATTGTTCTGAGAGGTTAGAGAAATGCAGATGGAGGCTGAGGTTTCACTTGCTGCTGCCAACCACAATAGATGTAATAGAAAACAAAAGGAATGGGTGTTGGAAGGGCAGAAAGAAAGCAGAGCTATCTAAACACACCTGCAACCAAGTAATTACTCAGCAATGTAAAAATATTGCCTATACAATATACTCCAAATCAAAAAGAACTTGAATCTTGATTTATGTATCATAAGGCAACTGATAATGAGAGACTTTTTTTTAAATCATAATTTGATCAACATTTTTTAAGTATTTAAGATTTTGGAAAACTCTTCAAATGTTATGTTTTGTTCTTTAAATTTTAAAGACTGAGAATGAGTTTCCAGAGACGGAAATTTGACCCAGGTATGCTTAGGAAAAGCAGGATATTTAGACTCTCACTATTCTCTTTTGGGTTACTCCAAACTTCTATATAAATGTAAATATAAATATATATATATATATATATATACACACACACACACACACACACACACACACACACACACACACACTCATGGCATATGGAAGTTCCTAAGCCAGGGATCGAACAGGAGCAGCAGCTGTGACCTACACCACAGTTGTGGCAATACCAGACCCTTAACCCCCTGTGCTGGGTGGTAATAGAATCTGTGCTCCAGCATCAACCCTAGACACTGCAGAGACAATGCCAGATCCTTAACCTGCTGCACTACATTGGGAACTCCAACTTCAATATTTTTTAAGGATAAGAAAAATGATACAATCTGAGCCTTTTATTCTAAGGTGGTCCAGGTGGTTTAAACAGTGTTTAATCACAGTCTTATTCTTTTGAGACACATGGCCCATTTAACGTCCAGAAAACTGTTGGCACAGGATTTGCATGCCATCTTCTCTTCAGATCACTGAAAGACAGTTTCCTGGAAATTTATCTTCAGTTAATAATTAAAGACCCACACAAACATTTATGCACCAGGAATGATAATAGCAAAAAAATAGAGGCTACCTAAATATCCAACTGTTAGGGTCTGGAAATGGGGGGGGTAATCTAAACTTAGAAAAAGAAAAAAAACATAGCCTGTCAGCTTGCTAGAGTTTGACTTATTGTGTTTATTGTTTACTGCCTGTATGTAGTAAGTTTAAATGACAGTATAAAGGCACATAAAAATATCTGAGAGTAAAGTGAAAATCCAGTTGTCCTTGGTCATCTGGTTTACATGATGCCAACAATCTGAGATTGTTGGACAATATATATTGTACTGTCATAGAAACTGTATAACATGCATACTGGAAAGTACACAGATCTTAAAGGTATAGCTAGATGAATTTTACGCATGGATATATATGCACATATCACCATCTAATCTGACGTACAATATTTCCAGTTTCCAGAGAGAATCCTTCCTGCCATGGATCTCCTCAATCAAATCCCATCTCAAGTTCCGCACCAGGTAAGCTCGATTCTGACTATCCGGTGTTTGTTTTTTTAAATATTGACTGGACAGCTAGATTTCTCCAGTTATAAGAATGCTTGGTACCAAAATACTTGGGCTTAATGTTTCATTTTTCTTCTGTATTGTTCGGTCCCAGTACTACACCCATGGTGGGAATCAATTTCTATCCTGGCACTTCCTCTGTCAGTTTCAGTAATTTTCTGCAAAGGATGAGGAAAACAAAAATTTCTCCTCCTGTCCTTTTATCTGTTGGGAACAACTGATAGATCTCTTCACCTGCTTTAATTTCTCTTTTAAGTGGCGGAATAAGAACCACAGAAGGGACTATTAACAGCACACAACAAAGGGCTTAATTAACAACCTCTTAGATGACTTCAAAGGAGTGCAGACTTTATTTTAAGAAATAACATGAAATACATAGTTGGTAATATAAAAAGTCTTAAAAATACTCATGGCTTTTGGCCCAGCCATTCTATATCTAAAAATGTATTCTGAAGAATATTTAAAGATGTGTGCAAAGATTCACCTACAGGGAGTGAAAAATTGGAAATGAACTAAATGCCTTGAAATGCGAGAATGTTTAAATAAATTATAGTACATTCACAGATGGAATACCATGCAGTCCTTAGAAATGAAGCTATTTAAGTAAATTTATGAACAGAGGACCTCGGTCAGGACATGTTAAATGCGAAAAGCAAGTCACAAAGGGTGTATACAGTAATATCCCATTTTTGTCAGTAAAAGGCTTTGGGCTCTACCACTCACAGTCTGTGAGATCTTAGATAAGTTACTAAATATCTCCAAGCCTCAGGGTAAATTATTTTACATTTCTATGTAAAGATAATGATAGAAAAACACAGTGTCATTATGAAGATTATATCATATTTGACACATTTATGCATTTTGTTAGCTATGATTAATGCCAATTTATTAGTATTAATTATATATTATTAGTATATTAACATACTAACATACACAGATTTTCCTCGACTTACAATGGGATCGTGACCCAGTAAACCCACTGCAAGTTGCAAATACTGTTAAGTCAAAAATGCACTTAATACACCTAAACCTACCAAGCACTCTAGCTCAGACTAGCCTATCTTAAAACGTGCTCAGACGACTTCCCTGGTGGCCAGTGGATTCAGGATCCTGTGTTGCCACTGCTGTGGCTTGGGTTTGATCCTCGGCTTGGGAACATCCCCCTGCCTTGGGCACAGCTACACAAAAAGAAATGTGCTCGTAACACCTACATCAGCCTACGGCTGGGAAAAATCATCTAACGCAAAGTCTGTTTTATTAATAAAGTGTTGAATATTTCATGTAGTTTATTGAATACTGTACTGAAAGTAAAAAACGGAATGGTTATGTGGGTACAGAATGGCTGTAAAGTCGATTGTTCACCCTCGAGATTGCGTGGCTTGCTGCCACTGCCCAGCATCATAATCGGTGTAAGACGGCATATCACCAACCCAGAAGATCAAAATTTGAAATAGGGTTTTTACTAAATGCATATCACCTTTGCACCACTGTAAAGCTGACAAATCGTTAAGTTGAACTGTTGTGATTCAGGACTATCTGTACTTAAATCTGGAGTTCCTAGCAATGCAGGATCCTGAACCCACTGTACCTGGCTGGGGATTGAACCTGAGTTCCAGCACTCTAGAGACACCAATGATCCTGTTGCACCACAGAGGGAACTCCTGTATTTACATCTTAATAATTAATCATTAATACAATAATTGTATGTTATTTTTGTAACTTCCATACTTAACCTTTTTTTTTTTTTGGCCAAGGCTGAGGCATGTGGAAGTTCCTGGGCCAGGGATTGAACCTGTGCCATAGCAGCAACCTAAGCCGCTGCAGTGACAACTGTCAGATCATTAACCCGCTGCTCCACAAGAGAACTCCCTCCATGCTTAAATTTTTAAAATGATATCTAAATATTTTCTCCCTATAATAGCAGAAGTAGTGCCTTTGAAGCCCTAATCCATTTATTGTATTTCTTCTCACCTACTATATCTATAAATTTTGGATTATTTTAGACTGTCAATAAATCTTAGTAAAAAAAAATTACACGTTACAAAACCATCCTGAACCCAAGATTGCAATAATTTACAACATAAAGATTAGGCTAAACATTAATTTATCTTTTAGAAAATAATAAACATACCCAGAAGGGATTAAGAGTTCATAAAATTTCTTCTAGTTCAAGACCTGTATTTAACATTATTGTTAAGTGACAGAGGTGGGGCTTGAACCGTTTTGTTGACTACATTCTTCAGCTTGGTTTTCTAAGAGCAGGCATCTAGCAATTACATGTAATAAAGTCATCAATTAAATGTTGTTGATAATAAATCAGAAAATTGCTGAGCTTCTTAGGAAATAAGGTGAATAAAAATAACTTCTGGATAGCTAAAAATAAGCAACATTACTAAGCAAAATTTTTTTTTCACTTGTAGCTATTTTAGAGGCATAATGACTAGTAGAGGCAGTGCATTTTTTAAAAAAGTTCAACTAAAACACAACATATAAAGTTCAACGTCCTTTTGGAGATTTTCCCCCCTAAATTATTACCAATAAGGCCTTTTATTGGCAAATTACATTAAAAAAAAAGTCTTTGCTAACCCTCCCACAGATTTATTCACCTATCTGGCAAAAGTTACACATACCTTTACAACGTAAACATTTTTTGTGTCCTTTTGAAGGTTTTTTTCAGTCTGAGTTCTCTTTTGATCTTTTTTTACTTTAGATTTTAAAGGCCTATCTTTCAAATTAACCAACCAGTGGGAGTTTTGTACACTCTTTTCATTTTCATTCTCTGTTCTAAGAGTAATTCTTCATAACTTGGCTGATCTTGTTTACTTGCTAATGCAAATGACATATTTAATTCTGATCATTTTGTTTTTCTCTATCTTTTCTATTGTCTGACTCTTTCCTTACCTTAATTTCCAAATTGATCCTCCATGTTTTTTTCTGAATATCTGTCATTTATCTATATCTTTAAATTGTTATATCCCTTATAGATAGATCTCTGAGTAATCACACAATCTTTCACCCATTGATAAAGTGCTTTAAAATGTGTTACATTTTTAGTACTTTCCCATGTTAAAATATTTAAAGAGTCTCTACTTATGCTTTATAATATCACTTCGCTATATACAATGGAAGAAACCAGATTTTTTTTCTATGTAGATAATTTCCATCTCATATACTTCAAATTTACAAAAAACTGCCTTTACCTCTATACACCAGAACTCCTCAGAAGCCCCAAGTCAAAACATTGGATCCTTCAGAAAACAGCAGAGAATTGAGGCTATGAGAAACAGGAAGGGTCAGGAGAGCTAATTGTCCCACTGGCTACCAATATCTTCGACATTTTTAAAAACACCAATGATATCTCTCTAGGACAATTAAGGGGTGTTAATCATAGATGCCTTGCAGTTGACCATGAGTTTGACAGCTTCCGAATACCTAGCAGAGACATCAGGACTAAAGTTAGGACTTGAAACTCTGTGTCTAAGAAAAAAGGAAACTGTCCGTTGTTTTTCATTCCCTTCTTGTTCCTCTTCTTTCTTTTTCTCTTCCTCACTCCTTCCTTTCCCTGTTTTGCTTCCTCTTCTCTCTTGTACCTTATCGCTCCTTTCTCCCAGGACTCCGAATGGGGCTGATTCTAGCAGAATTGCTGTGAAGGTACAGTTTTAATAGTTAAACAGACTTTTTATTGGCTACCTTTGGAGCTTAGCCACCAGTTGTCACATTGCTGCTATGGGAAAGTATTTCTTAGCTACAAAGCCAAACAAAGAAAACAATTAGTGAAAAGAAGGAACACAAACTTATTTGTAAGTGGGAAACTGACTTTTTGTTGTTGTTTTTCAGCCTTGGACCCTGCATTCTCTTTTCAAGACCTTGCTCTCCCCAACTAAATATTTTTGCTTTACATTTCTTCAAAATCAGGTAAACCTTTCAGTAAATGCTTTGGAATTTCACTCAGACCTGCTTCTGTGTGGGGTGCACTGCTGTTACTCTCCTCTCTCTTACTTATCAATGAATCTGATTTTACTCCTTCTGGGCTGTTCTCCTTTAGCCAGATTCATTGTGCAGTCGATTTTGGCCTCAGCTTTTATTACATGGGTCACTTTTGTCCTCCTTCTGTTCCCGCTGCTGTACATCAATCCTTGTCATGGCCTTCTTCTGGGCACACACATCCAATCCCCTTGTCATATCAATATGAATAATTTTATGTCCACTCATTATCTCTTTAGTACTTTGAAGTGCCATCTCTATCCTCTGCTGACCGCCTTATTTTTTTTTAACATGTATTAATTTTTAAGACATTTCGCTTTCTCTTGACATCATTTCATTTTATGAAACAGGCATACCTGAAAGAAGTTCTTTTTCTCTTTGTTGGTTAAAGTTCACATTTCTCTCTCTGGTGATTTTTAAGTGCACCAACAGACTCCACTGTACTCACTCTCCATCCCTGTTTCCTTCCATCCCTTCTTACCGCTACCTTCCACACAGCGGTCTCTCTTTTTTGTCCCTTTCATTTTGAAGAAAACTTTTCATGCCCCCACATGTGTTTTCCACCAGAGTTTTGGTCCCTCTTACTGTCAGGACAGCACCAGCTCTTTCCTCCAGAACTACACATACTAAGACCTATGACAGCCACTTGAAACATTTTGCAAAACCTCCTTTGCTTGTGTTAATGTGTTACCCCAGAATGTCTTACTCTATCTGTAATGTCAAGCCTGGACAAGAACACTAAGATCTTGGGCCATCCAAAGCTCAGAAAGGTGTTAGCGTCTGTCCCCAGCTGTTCTCACCTTACTTCAGTAGGAAGTGGAATGGTCATTTCTTCCCTGGAACCTGTGCCCATCAATAATGCTGAGGGCTGCATTAGCTTTTAACCTGTAAATTGATAGCCTCCTGGGGCTAACAGAGAATGGAAAAGGTCAAGGACTAGGGAAGTATGAAATGTTTTGTTTGTTTAAATGCCAAGATGGGGAAAGGCAAGACTTGTTTTCCATGTTAAGGGTGACCATGTACTGCTGGAAATGGGAAGTGGTAGGAATCACAGGCATTCAGAGTACGGGAGATAAAATGGTAAAGAGACAGAGGCATAATTTCCTCTTTAGATCTCTTCTCTAGCAATAAACTGTCCTTTTTTATCTCTTTGTCTTTGATTCTCAGGTGTAGTTTATAATGGCCTTCACTTTCTGTTTAAATAACACTATGACTCAATAGTGTATTACCAAAGTTGATTGCCGCTGAAGTCTTTACCTTAATGTACACTCAAGTACGGCTTAATGATATCCCAGTACGATACTATGTGCTGATAGGCCTTAGTTATGGTTATTTTATTCCTAATTAGCACATTAATTTAGGTTTTTATATTACACACACACGTATTCCATTTAAAAGTTCTTTTTTCCCCTTTATTCAAAGTAAAGGAGGCATTATGTTTTGCATTTTATTTATTTATTTTCCCTTTTTTTTTTTTTTAGAGCCTCGCCGGCGGCATACAGAAATTCCCATGCTGGGTGTCGAATCGAACCTGCTGCTGCCAGACTACACAACAGCTCACAACAATGCCAGATCCTTAACATACTGAGCGAGGCCAGGGATCGAACCTGCATCCTCATGGATACTAGTCAGGTTGGTAACCTGCTGAGCCACAAAGGGAACTCCCTACATTGTATCTATTAGGCACATGCCATGTGCATCTCACATTATGTATGGAGTGCCTAGCACATCGCCTGGCAATCCCTTTTGAAAAAATAGCTTTGTTGAGATTTAATTCACATACCATACAGTTCACCCATTTAAAATGTATGGTTCAATGTTTTTCTCGTATATTTAGTGTTGTACAACCATCAGCACAATCAATTTTAGAACAATTCTATCACCCCCCCAAAAGAAACCCCACACCCCTTAGTTGTCACCTCCCAGACTCCTTCCCCAACTCCCTTACAGCTTTAGCCAACCACTCATCTAGTTATCATCTCTATTGACTTGCCTATTTTGCACATTTTATATGAACAGAATCATATAATAAAATTTTTTGTGACTGGTTTCTTTCGTTAAGCATAGTATTTTCAAGGTTCAATCCACATTGTAGCATGTATCAACAGTGTGGTCTTTTTCATGGCCAGGTGATATTCCAGTGTAGGGATATACCACATTCTTTGGATCCACTCATTACATGGTAGACATTTGAACTGCTTCTACTTTTTGGCTCTCATAAATAACGTTGCTATGAACATCCACACAAGTTTTTATACAGGCATACATTTTGATTTCTCTTGGGTATATACTTAGGAGTGGAACTGCTGGTTCATGTGATAACTCTATGCTTAACCTTTTGAGAAACTACCAGACTGTTTTCCAAAATGGCTGCATCATTTTACATTCCCACTACAGGGCTATGAAGTTTTCCATTGCTCCACATCTTCACCAATACTTTTTATTTTCTTTCTTTTTAATTATGGCCAGTCCAACAGACATGTAGTGGTATCCGATCATGGTTTTGATTGCATTTCCCTGACGGCTAATGACGCTGTATATCTTTTCAAGTGCTTATCAGACATGTGTATATCTTTGGAGAAGTGTCTACTTAGATCCTTTGTGCCTGGCACATTTTAAACTCTCATTGAATTTCTCAAATAATTAGATAAATTATAAAATTTAATTACCATTGAAATCAAGTTAAATAGATTTTATTATCTCAATTTTGAAGACAAGGATTAGAAGGTGAAATGATTTACCCAAGGCCACATTGAAGGTCAGCTATTTAGGCCTTTGGATTCAGCCTTTCTACCACTGGGGCCAAAATGCTTTGGGTTATACCCTTACCATTTATCTGCAAAGAACACAGTCACTGTGAGTAAGTGCCACTGATAATAGCTACTTTATATCTTCCCACCAATTCCCATAAAAGCCTGAAAATCAGAATACTTGTACTTGGCCTTGAATTAATCTCTCTGTTCAGTACATTTCATTCTTGTAGAGTTAATTTGTTAGCTGTCTTTTTTTTTTTTGGTTAGTTTTTCAAGGCACATTTCAAGTGATTACAAACTGAATTATTTAGCTGGTTTCAGAGATAAGACTCAAAGAGAACAGTTGAGTCCCATTTTCTTTTAATTTCAACATTTAGAGGAAGACCATTCCTAGAGCTGTCAAAGGTCACTTAGAAAGATATATTTATTTTCTGACCAAAGAGTAACGTTATTGGCATTCATAACGTCTTTGTTTTCAAACAGTATACATTATGAATTTCTAGTGCCTAGCCCTATAAAGGAAAAGAATTCTCTTTCAAGACTGAGTTATCAGGAGTTTCCGTCATAGCTCAGCAGTTAACGAACCAGCTAGTATCCATGAGGATGTGGGTTCAATCCCTGGCCTTGCTCAGTGGGTTAAGGATCCAGCGTTACCATGAGCTATGGTGTAGGTCACAGATGTGGCTCAGTTCCTGCATTGTTGTGGCTATGCCATAGGCCAGCAGCTTCCACTCCAACTGGACCCCCTAGCCTGGGAACTTCCACATGCTGTGGGTGCAGCCCTTAAAAAAAAAAAAAGACAAAAAAGGGAGTTCCCGTCATGGTGCAGTGGTTAATGAATCTGACTAGGAACCATGAGGTTGCGGGTTTGATCCCTGGCCTTGCTCAGTGGGTCCACGATCCGGCGTTGCCGTGAGCTGTGGTGAAGGTTGCATATGTGGCTCGGATCTGGCGTTGCTATGGCTGTGGTGTAGGCTGGCAGCTACAGCTCCTATTAGACCCCTAGCCGGGGAACCTCCATATGCCGCAAGTGCGGTCCTAGAAAAGGCAAAAAGATAAAAAAAAAAAAGACTGAGTTATCACAGTTCCCATTGTGGCTCAGTGGGTTAAGAAACTGACTAGTATTCGTAAGGATGTGGGTTCGATCCCTGGCCTCGATCAGTGAGTTAACGATCTGGACTGTTGCCGCAAGCTGCAGCATACATAGCAGATGCGGCTCAGATCTGGCGCTCCAATTCAGTGCCTAGCCTGAGAACTTCCATATGCCTCATATTTGGCCCTAAAAAGTGAAACAAACAAACAAACGATTTGAGTTATCTTCATAAAGCTAATGTCTTTGGCAAACCCCATCTAGTGCCCCCAAACATTGATGAATCATTTCTAGTTCACTCCTTCACCCTCCTGAGTGTTGCCTCCTCTTCTTACTAAAGTTCTAGAAAGGTGGTGGGTTTTTCCCTGAGTTACAGAGTTTGCTGCAAGCAGTACTAAGTTCAGTCAGCAGCAGCCAGTCTGGGTTCGTTGCCCCAGAAGTGGCACTACAACATTGCATGTTTTCTGCCCTGCTGCCTGCCCACAGGGGCTGAACCGTACAGATGTGGAGCAGCCCTGGAAATCTGCCAATGTAAATGAATGGAAACTCTCATCATTTGCCCACATTGCACCACTGACTCAGGTGTTGAACTGAATCCAGGTCCAATTTTACCTCCTCTGGCCTTTCACTAAATATTAAAGGACAGGGGAGTTCCCGTTGTGGCTTGGGGTAATGAATCTGAATAGTATCCATGAGGATGTGGGTTCAATCCCTGGCCCTGCTCAGTGGGTTAAGGATCTGACGTTGCCATGAGCTGTGGTGTAGGTCGCAGACAGAGCTCGGATCTGGCGTTACTAGGGCTGTGGTACAGGCCAGAAGCTGCAGCTCTGACTGGACCCCTAGCCTGGGAACTTCCATATATTGTGGGTATGACCCTAAAAAAAAATGGAAAAAAGAAAAAAGCAATATTAAAGGACTACAATAGACTTTTTATGCTCCTCTCTTACTATGGACTGGCTGTGATGCAATGGGTTCTTTTCAAAGACCTGAGGTGTGTTATTAGAGCTTTGTGTTTCTCCTGGATATATTAAAATTGCTTTAGTCAAAATAAAACTCAGTTTCATTATAGGCCAAGCCTCAGGAAAAGCGATTGAACATCAGCATGCATAGGACACAGAGGGTGGTAGTTTTCTGTAGGAAGATATTAGTGTGTTAAGTGCACTGCTCCAGGGGATGGTGTTTGTCAGATGATGTTTTAGCTACTGATTCAGAGTCAGAATCCTATGAGCTCTAGGATCACAAAACTGGCCAGTCTTAGAACTGCCTAGTACTTCCGAGGCCATCTCATCTAGCCTCTCATCCAATTGTCTCAGTTACGACCCTGAGCAATGGCCGTCTAGTACTCCCTGAAATATTTCAGTTGATGGAGACTTCCCTTCTTACATGCAGGTGGTTCTATTTCACTGCTTGCTGGAAACTTCTGGTCCTTCGAATGTTCTTCCTTATCCTGAGATTTTCAGAATATTCCCAGATGTTTCTTTTCAAAGGAGGTCTTTTATTCCAACAATAATATTGTGAGAAAAGCAAATGGTACAGAAGATAAATCATTAAGCTTCCCACTTTAAAATGTTCAATGGGTGGTGAAATGGCCAAATCCCAAAAGCTAACTCCCAGACCAACCATAAACCAATCACTCCATCACATTCAATCTCAGGAATTTAAAGATGCTGAAAGCACGAATTCTGAGCACTGTGTTATAGAAAGTGTGTGTTCTAGGTTCTTGGTCTAGGCAAGGTCTTAGATTGAAGTTTTACAAAGTTATGTCATAATTACCAGTAACAGAATTTATGTTATAGATTAGAAATTTAATAGAAAACATTAAAATTGAGTTAAAATGCCTAATTCGCTGTAATTTTGGCTGATGAGCCTGGCTTTGTTCTTTGACAATATTTTGATTTATTTTCACTTATTATGGAAATTTTACTTTGATTTCAGGCAAATTTATATACAAATTAGACTGATAGACGACAGCATATATCTTTCTCTTCTTATTTTGTTTTAATCTCAAAAGATTCTAGGAAATAATTCAATATTCCTTCCTAAACAAACTATTTTGAGAGATTATAATTTCTGGCATGAGGTTGCTCCTGCCTTTCACTTCTATAATAACAGTGAAATTACATTTAAAATTTTATTGTTGGGAGTTCCCGTCGTGGCTCAGTGGAAATGAATCTGACTGGTATCTATGAGGACGCAGGTTTGATCCCTGGCCTCGTTCAGTGGGTTAAGGATGCGGCATTGCCGTGAGCTGTGGTGTAGGCCAGTGGCTACAGCTCTGATTCGACCCCTAGCCTGGGAACCTCCATATGCCATGGGTGCAGCCCTAAAAAGCCAAAAAAAAAAAATTATTGCCAAAGTAGCTGTTTTTGATATTACTATGTCTCGTTTCCCTTTGAATTTGAGAGCACCATTGGAAGTTTTCAGATTGCTCTTAGGAAAAGGGCCTCGGGAATCACAGACTCCAGTGAGCAAGGGGACTTCTGAGAGAGTGTGCCCATGCATGCTGGTTCGCCCTGCAGACATCATGTCCAGTTTAACCTTGGTCCTAGCAAAAATGTACTGGTTTTTACAATAAATTTTATGGTCTCCCCCTTAAAGCTCATTTAGTCCAATATTCTCATCCTAGAGAGGCAAGAATTGAAGACTGGGGAGATTAAAAGGCCTTCACAAGATCTCGCAGAGCAGGCTGGCAACTGAGCAGGCAGGACCAGCATCCACCACTCCTGCCTGTAACCATGACACTAGTTCTTTGACCAAAGCAGGTTCCTCCCTTCCCAAATGATTGTTTGATTTCTGGGGGACATCTTGTGAGGCCCTGTAAGGCAGATTACAGCAGCAAGTTTACACCAGATTGCAGTGATGTGCACTAACAGCCACTTCAGCTCTGGATACTCCTTACTCCTGAAGAACGGGTTCAGACCATGCTTGTTTTCACCCTCTAGTCTTCCAAGGCCAACTTCTTTCACACGAAAGAAACTTATTTTACAAACTGTTAGCCATGGTGGCTCCCATTTGAATCACCTCTAAGATCTTCACATCTCTTTTTATTCAGGTAACTCATGTCAGAAAATAATTCTTCTTTCCTTTTTTTGGGGGGAGGGGGTTAGGGATGCACCCTCGGCATATGGAGGTTCCCAGGCTAGTGGTCTAATCAGAGCTGTAACTGCCGGCCTACACCACAGCCACAGCAACGCCAGATCTGAGCTGTGTCTGTGACCTACACCACAGCTCACGGCAACGCCAGATCCTGAACCCACTGAGCAAGGCCAGGGATCGAACCCTCAACCTCACCGTTCCTAGTTGGATGCGTTTCCACTGTGCTACGATGGGAACTCCAGAAAATATTTCTTCTAAAGGTGTACCTAAATATTGACTACTGTAGAAGTTAAACAAGAAAACTGGCTGATGATTTTAGGCCGAAGAGATGAACAGCTATGGCCAGAAGACGAGGTGTGAATGAACCAGGGTAACGGAAATGATGGCAGGTTTAGGCTTTGAGGCAGAGTGTTAATGGCTCAGTTGCGGTGGGGGTCCCTGGTGTGAAGTGAGAACTCCTTATGTCAGTGATAGCACAGAAGGTCTCATTTAATTAAACAAATCTTAGCCTTGCCTAAAAAGAAATCACTTCTCTCTGCTGATAGTTTCTTCCTTTTTGCCCTGGCTTGGATTAATAAGTAGTTTGATCTTTGCTATAGCATTTACACTTATACAGACATTTCTTGCAACTAATAGGAAAAGCAAGAAACTTCCTTCAACACGTCCTTACTGTGTGTTTGGCCAGCCGTCTGAGGCTGTTTCCCATGGCTGCAGCAAGGATGTACTGCAGCGAGGACACCCACAGAGGAGGGACCTTCTCTGTTTCCCAAAGCTACCACTGGAACCCAATCTGTCCAACAGTATTGCAGGCATTGCTTAGAGGTTGGAAAGGAAAGAGTGGTGTGTGTGTTTCGCAGGCCTTTTTATTCTTCCAAATCTGGTCAAATACAAGATTTGTTATATTTAGGGGGCTCGGTTGTTTAAATGATCACTGAGTATTAAAAGAATTCTGGAGCATCTAAACCCCTGCTAGGTCACTCACTGCTGTTGTGAGAACAAAATTTTTTCAGCTGCCCGACACTTCCACTGCCAAAGGGAGTAAGCAGAGAATGGTTTTCTTTTCTGGACTGTAATTAGGATTAAACTTCCCAACTGGTGGCAAAATAAATAAAAAATGACATGTGCCTTTGTGCTGGCCATTTCCTCTGCCTGCAGAGCCTTTCACCCCCATCCCTTCCCATTGGTCAAGACCAAGCTCTTGACACTGAATCTTGACTTCCTCAGGTGGAAGTTATCACTCCCTCTCTTGAAATTCTACAGCACTTTGTCTCTAGCTAATGTTTATGACCTTATAATCTGTATGCCTCATTTCCCTCATTAAAAAAAATAACAACTCTTTGAGAGAGGATTTGTCTTATGCATCTTCTGCCCTTCACAAAACCTAATGCTTTGCTTGGCATATAGTATGTGCCTAGTAAATATGTATTGAATCAACAGTTAATAAATTGAAAATGTTTAGGAGTTCCCTTGAGGCTCAGCTATTAAGGATCTGGCATTATCACTGCTGTGGCTCTGGTTACAGCTGTGGCACAGGTTGCATCCCTGGCCCGGGACTTTTTTTGTCTTTTTAGGGCTCTACCCATGGCATATGGAAGTTCCCAGGCTAGGGGTCAAATCAGAGCTACAGCTGCTGGCCTACACAACAGCCACAGCAATGCCAGATCCAAGCCATGACTGTGAACTACACCATAGCTCTCGGCAATGCCAGATCCTTAACCCACTGAGCGAGGCCAGGGATCGAACCCACATCCTCATGGTTACTAGTCTGGTTTGTTTCCGCTGAGCCACAGTGGGAACTTCAAGACTCAGGAATTTTTGTACACGATGGGTACGGCCAAAAAAAGATGTCCAATAATAAGAGAGATGAATATTTATTATTTCCTCTGAGTTTATTTTATTTTATTTTTTTGTCTTTTTATTGCCGTACCCATGGCATATGGAGGTTCCCAGGCTAGGGGTCTAGTTGGAGCCATAGCCACCGGCCTACACCAGAGCCACAGCAACTGGGGATCCAAGCTGTGTCTGTGACCTCCACCGCAGCTCACAGCAACGTTGGATCCTTAACCCACTGAACGAGGCCAGGGATCAAACCCACATCCTCATGGATACTAGTCGGGCTTGTTAACCACTGAGCTGCAACAGGAACTCCAGAGTTTATCTTTTTAATCTTGTTGATACATAAAAGGGGAATTCAAAGGAACTTTCACTTAGGTGTCTTCATAGGCCAGGGATGCTGGTGGCTGTCATATGAAAACTACAAGCAATTCAGTTATTTGAGGTCATACAGACAGCTTCCCATTCACCCTAAAAACATAACTAACCCAATGTTATTTGTTTTGTTTTGTTTTGTTTTTTGTCTTTTTAGGGCAGTACCCACAGCACATGGGAGTTCCCAGGCTAGGGGTTGAATCAGAGCTGCAGCTTCTGGCCTATGCCACAGCCACAGCAATGACAGACCCTTATCTCACTGAGTGAGGCCAGGGATCGAACCCGCATCCTCATGGATACTAGTCAGGTTTATCACAGCTGAGCTACAATGAGAATTCCCAGAGGTTATTTGTTCTGTTGAATGTCTTTATTGAACCAGTGTGTTTAGCTTGGACATGTAAGATCTGGAAGATGCTCATAGTCCCTCTCATGTAGTAAGCAGAAAAATGACATTACATATGTTCTAATCTTTTGCATGATGCTTTTTACCTGTTTCTTCTTGGTTTACTATTTTGTCAGTCTTTTAGGTAAGACTAGCATTTTTACCCTAATTAGACAATGACACATCATTATGCACTAATTTGTTAACCTATGTTCACAAATCATTTAATTACCACTGTTGGCTTTGATGTGCTGTTATTATTCAGTTATGGGAGTAAATGATTCGACAGCTAACAGGAAGACACTCATTATTTTCTGGGAGATGTTGTTGTTATTTTCAGTGTTTTAAAAACACTTTAATCAAAACTTAAAAAAAACACTTTAATCAAAACTTTTAAGAAATCTGACAGTGTTCTTACAACAGTAGTAAATAAATAAGAGTATTCATTGCTGTAATGTGGACAATTATTTGGGAACCAAATCATAGCTTGTGAATTTCACAATGAATAGATTTCTCAAAAAAAAAAAAAAAGAGATAAACTTTTCTTTTCTTCATGCCAATGCACAATCTCCCATGATGGTATACTTTTGCAATTTATAAAACGCAGCTTCTAATATTGATTTGTGAAGCACTGTAATGGCTGGGGACAAAAGGCAGCAATCTCCTTCCTATTTGATGCTATATACTATCACTCAAACCTTCTTGATTGTTTAGTACTTATTCTTCGTGATAAGCACCCCAGGTCACTGCCACATCCTGGAAGCCATAGGTATCTTGGGGTTCTTGCCTCGGCTTTTTTTTTTTTTTTGGTCTTTTTTTTGCCTTTTCTAGGGCCGCACTCACGGCATATGGAGGTTCCCAGGCTAGGGGTCTAACGGGAGCTCTAACAGCCAGCCTACGCCACAGCCACAGCAATGCCAGATCCGAGCTGCGTCTGCAACCTACATCACAGCTCACAGCAACGCCAGATCCTTAACCCACTGAGCGAGGCCAGGGATCAAACATGCAACCTCATGGTTCCTAGTCAGATTCGTTAACCACTGCGCCACGCCGGGAACTCCATGCCTCGGCTTTTTGATGATTACGGAAACAAAGTTGCCAGGTGTGAATTCCCATCAGGTTTCACAACTGCTTCTGCTTCCAGGATCAATAATATCATTATGCATTTATGTGCAAACATCAAAATTACTCTAAGCAATTAAGTTCATACCTTTCCTGTACTCCACCACTTATAACATATCCTAAGGAAGGGGGATGTCTGTCCTATTATTAAGAGATATCTATATGACCTTGTAATGATAATATTGACCATACTGTTGCCATTTATCACATAACATATGCATGCTCAAATTGTTATTTATCTTTCAGATTCTTGTCATTTCCCTTCGAGGACACTGCATTTCTCTAGGGCTGAGACTGTGCCTTCTACCTCTTGGAATTCCTGTATTACCCAGAAAAGCATGTGTACAGTGTGGTAGGCTCTCAAAGAGATGTTTGAGATTGGTGAGCAATAAAAGCGATTTAGGGAATAAAGTCTCCTTTTCCCTTGTAACTCTAGGTATGGGTTAAATTGTTCCTATTTTCCCATTAGGCCAAAATACCCTCTTTCTAAGCTTTTCCTGAGACTTTTTGGTGGCATTGCATGCTTCTTTGGAGTGAAAAGTCACTTTTTAACTGCAGAAGACTACACCAAGTGAACACTAATCCAAGGCATAGAAATGCAGACCTTCCCTTCATCCCTTCTGTTAGGATTAAAGAAAAGCTGATCTGGTGGTATGTTAGTATCCTCTTTTATCTTCTATCAATAGGCTGCTTTGACCACATTTAGTTTCCTGACAGCTCGCATCTTCATTTCCCCCAGAACAGCCAGTGAAGTGATACGAACAGGTAGGTTTGAAGAGGGCCATCTAACTCTTGAAAGTTTTGATGGGAAGGCTCTCTAACAAGCTGTCTGTCCTCAGTGGTATTGGGCATAATCTTTGAGAACAAGAGCGGGGTAATGGCGCCATGACTCCTTCAGACAAAGGCACACAGACTGGGCCATCTTACCAAACTGCCTGGAGTTACAGGAATGGCGTGGCTGCCCGTCATCACTAGGGAAGTATATATATTTCATTCAAGTGTAAAGTTTTCTTTTTGGGAATAATTGACCCCCTGGAACTGTACTTGGAAACACTTTTTTTTTTTCTTTTTTTGGCAGTGCCTGTGGCGTGTGGAATTTTCCGGGACCAGGGATCAAACCCAAGCCACAGCAGTGAACCGAGCCGTAGCAGTGATAACACTGTATCATTAATCTGCTGAGCCAACGGAAACTCCTGGAAACACCTTTGAATTATGCTTTTTAAAAAAATTCATGAGCCATGAATAAGACGCATTCTCCTTTCTGTTTTGGTCACCTTACCTGGGCTTTCGAAAAGGATGCTGATGCTTGTGGCTCCTGAGATGTCCTCATCAGAGTAGCCTACTGACCCGATCTGGTCTCTCTTGTGCCATTTCTTCTCCATGAGCTCCTCCCCTCAGGATCCTAATTTGAAGGCAAGTGGTGGTATCAAAACATTTGACCAATCTCTTCTCCTATGAAGGGAATGTTAATGCAGCAGGGGACAGCTTTTACCTGGTCCCTAAACACAATTAAAATTATTGCTCCAGCTGTTAAAATCTAGTTTTCCTTTTGTCTTTTTTTATTAAAAGATAAATTCCTCAGTTGAAACCAGCTAAATAAATAGACACTACCTATTCATAAATTTAAATGAAAGATTATTCTGGGTGTTTCAAGGAAAGGCACAATCAGGATTCTTTACGTATTCTTATTTATTTATGTGGTGGGGTTTTGACAACTTCCTGATTACTTCTTTCAGTGTTATAAGCTGATTTGGGGCCCTTGCCATTCAGTCTTATCTTTGAAAATGCTTATGTTTGGAAACTTTTCACAGATTAACTGAATTAGCTGGAGAACTTGCTAAATCTCTTGGTTTCAATTCAACTGAAAAATCTGCTTGCCACTGAAGATTTTCACTCTCTACAAATTCATCGGCAGTGTCAACAGGGACAGTTACTTACGGTAGAGGGACCGAGATTCAGTCCACATATCTGAATCCTCAGAGAGGGGGTGATAGTTAAAATGCACATTCTCAGGCCCCCATCCAGGTTTCTGAAAGAGCATCCTAGTTTGGCAGAACCTTAGACAAGCAATTGGGTGGCAGGCATTTATTTGGGGGTCCGAGGAATGGCGACAGGGAAGGAAAGAAAAGGTACATTAATTAAATGAGAAGTTATCACTGTGGGCAAGTGGGACTCACTTTGGAATTCTCCCACCTGTTAGTGAGAAAGCTGGAGAATTTATCTACCAATATGCCTGTGCCTCATTGGTCAGAGTTTGCCCTTGGAAACATTAGTTCCTGACACTTCTGGCCTGCCTCGTGGGTGCACACAGCAGCTTCTGTGACCAGAGAAAGCCATCAGGCAGAGAATCACAGAGGTACTGAGGCAGGACACTGTCTGTGCACAAGGAACTAGTCAAGAAGCTGCGGATAATGCAGGCAAGGCACCACATTCTACAGTCAGAATCTCTGGACATGGGGCTTGGGAATCTTCATTTTTAGCCCCAGATGATTCTGATATACATAAAAATATGAGAACCGCTGCTCTAAAAGGCAGCTGGATCAGGTCACCCCCTTGCTCTACTACCTTCAGAAAATTCAGAGCCCTCAGCAGGGCACGAGAGTCCTCCAGGGTCTGACCTATTTCAACCTCTACAGCAACATCTTCCACCCCACTTTTCCTCCCCAGACTCTGGATCCAGCCGTCAGATTGCTTGCAATTACCTGAAAACCAGGCTGTTTTTCACTTCTTCCTTGTGCTCATGATATTTCAGTTGCAAGTAACAGAAAACTTGACCAGCAGTGACTGAAATAAACAAGGTTTTTTTGTTTTTGTTTTTGTTTTTTTGAAACATAGCAGAAAGTCTGGAGATGGGCTGCTGCTGATTCTGGTTCCATGGATCAGTAAAATCTGACTCTTTTGGACTTTCAGGGTTTCAAGGGGCTGCTGCAGCTCCAGGTATCATGTTTCAATTCCAGTCTGGAATGAGTAGCACCAACTAAGGAAAAGCTTTCCCAGAAGAACCAGCAGAATTCCCTTAATGTTTCATTGGCCAGAACTGTGCCACATGGCTACAAGTAGCAGTAAAGCGGGAAGTAAATTTTAGCTATTCCAGGCTCTATGGAAGAGGCAGAAAGTCAGATGAGGGCTGGAAAATTGGAAATGGGTTTAGGTGAATCCTTTCTCATCCTGTTTGCCTGGGAGATACCTATTTAACATTCAAGATTCATTTTTCTCCCGCTAATACTTTATTTTAAAAATTTTCAAACTTTCAGGAAAATCGAAAGAAGTGTTCAGTGTACACCCGCATTCCTACTGCCTAAAACCTATAACTGATATTTTACTTTATTTGCTTTAACGCATCTCTGTCTCTGCATTCCTCAATCCTTCTGTCTTATTTTTTAAATGTGATTCAAAGTAAGTTGTTGATATCAGTACACCACCACCCCTGCAATGCTTCGTTATGTATATCATTATCTAGAGTTCACTATTGGCTTAGAGTTCTTTTTTAGGTAAAACTTATATGCAATGAAATGCACAAATCTCAAGTGTACCATTCAATGAATTTTGACAAATGCATGTACCTGTATAAACAACCCCCTATCAAGATATGCAATATTACCAGCACCCCAGAAAGTCTTCTCACATCCCTTCCTAGTCAAGGGAAGTGCCACACACCCCACTCAAAGGCAGCCACGGTTCTGATTTTTTTCATAGCAGATTAGTTTTGCTTGTTCTAGAACTTCACATAAATGGTCTTTAACAGTATGTACTCTTTTATGTAAAGCTCAAGACACTTTGAGATGCTTAAAAATCAACTCCTTTGAATATCTTTTGTGCATGTACAGATTTTTGAAATAGCAACTGTAACTTTTTTTTTTTTAACTTGTTGTTTATCCATTTATCTTCCCCTTGTACTGTGATTCCTTCAAGGGCAAAGATCTTTTCTATTCATCTTTGTATTCTTATCACAGCTCCCGCAGACATTTAATAAATGTCTGTTGAATGAGCTAATGAAGGAATGGATTAAAGTTACTGGATGGTAGTAGCTTAATAGGAAATTTTAGTTCATTTCCCTTCTTTCGGTATAGTCCTTACCCCTACTTCATTAGATTAGCTGTGTGGGCATCAGGCAGGGCTATGCCTCCATCTCTCGTGTAGCCTAGTGTTTAGCATGGTACTTGGCACACTGCCTACACTGTTTTGAAGGTATATATGTATGAATAATTCTTTGTGTACCTGGGCTATAATGATTCTCCTCAGTGGGTTCTTTCTCATTAACAAGGGGATCCATTACTCAGCCATTAAAAGGAACGAAATAACAACATTTATAGCAACATGGATGGACCTAGAAATTATCATGCGAAGTGAAACCAGTCAGACAATTAGACAGAAACATCCAATGCTACCACTTACATGTGGAAACTAAAAGGACACAACGAACTTCTTTGCAGAACAGACAATGACTCACAGACTTTGGAAAACCTTTGGTTTCCAAATAAGACAATCTGGGAAGTGGGAGGATGCACTGAGGGTTTGGGACGGAAATGCTATCAAATTGAGTTGTGATGATTTTTGTACACCTATAATTGTAATAAAAATTATTAAGAAATGAAAAAAAAAAAAGGGCATCCAAGAGCCTTTGCTGAGCATGGGAAGACAAGGTGATGCTTTGTCTTCCATGGACCACAGATTCTAGAGCTATGCACAGCTATGGGAAGCATATGTGCTGTGTGAGCGTATGCACAGCTATGCCATGTGAAGCAGGCAGAGAGGGTCTTTGCCCAGCCTTGACCATGATCATCCATTTACTTGTAGGCTACAAACCCTGTGGTGATAATGCATGCTGAGGTGTTAGCTGATCACTGAGATGGGGCCCATAGGGGCTCCCAGTGTGTTCTGCATTTGAATTGGGAAATCTGGAGGTCTCCCACTCTATGGAGGGGCATGCCCTGCTATGCTTCCAGGCAATTTGCATTTCTCCCCAGTCCAGGTCCTATTCCTGGATTGCCCATTAAGACGGGGTACCACCCTCTCCATCTCCCCCTACTCCATTGCCTCTTGGTAGGATTTCTTCATCCCATCCTCAGATTCTTCACTTCATGAAGGAAATAAATCCCAAAGTGAAATGCTTCTTAGAAAAGATAGCTTTCTCCAAAGGGAGACTATGCACTTTAGACAATATCTAGCACCACATGTATGAGGGTAAAAGTAGCAGTTTTCCTGGCTACTCCCTATCAGATGGCTTCCTCCCTTCCCAAACACTATGCCTCCTTCTGCTCATCTTCTTTTTACTAACCCTTTTGGAGCCAAGGTCCAGATTAGACCAGTGTGGCCTCACCTTGTCTTTTACACCAACAAGGATACATTAGTTTATTGACAGAACCTGAGTCCTGCTTAAGAAAACGCTCCTGCAGCCAGTGACCTGAGCATCAGACCCAAGTCCCAGCCCTGACTTTGCCACTGACGTTCTGTATTACTTTAGGTAAGTCACATCCCTGCTCTGAGCCTCAGTTTCCCCAGCTAGGCAATGCCCCAGATTCCATCTAAAATCACTGCTAGGTCTAAAATTGCCTGAGCTATTCAAGAGTCAGGTTCAATTTGATATGTCAAATTTAGGTTCCACATGAAAAAGACCTCAGCTGGCAGATCAATAAGGATTCCAGTGAAGTCATTTTTCACTTGTGAGTCCTTCATTCATCATTATCTTCCCTAATCATCTCGTCTCTAGGGCCGGCCCCGGGCCGACAGTTCTGTCCAGCTGCTGCACAGCTCTTGCTCTTCTGGATGGGCAGCAAACACTAGAGGAGGCAACCCAACTCGGATTGGCCTGGCATGGAGCGAGACGGAAGTATTAATCAACACAGAAGTGGCTGCTGGCAGGAGATCAGAAGAAGGCTTTGTCCAGGCTCGTTGAGTGAGGAGTGCAGCCGTGGACTGAGGCGGTATGTTAGGGAAGGTGCAGAGCGTGAAGGCATTCGTTTGGGGGCAGCCACCACAGTTTGCTCTGTGCAGGGGCAGAGTGACTGGAACACCTTGTCTGTACTAATGAAGCATGGAGCACCATGTGTTTTGTGTTAATGCAGAAAGCTAACTAATGGATTAACTTGGACAGCTTGTCTTCTCCAGGTGAATGAAGTGGTGACTGTAAATGGAGGCCAGAGTGTCAGCCAGCTTTGGGAAGGGACGCCAACAAGGACGGAAACACAGAGGCCTCACTCATGCAGCTTACCGGAATGCCTTTTTCCAAACTATAAGCTCAGACACAGAGCTGTTCACCTGTTACACACCATCCGTTTCCAGACTATGGTTCTTAATTAGAGGAGATATTTTGGATGCATATCACATCCCATGTCTGGTAACAGCACAGCTTCTCCACTACCTACTGCATAAAGTGACTTCATAAGGAATATTTCAAAAGCTGGAGTGCAAAGGGAAAAGTGGTTTTCAAAGGGAAATGCAGTATAAGAAAGAATTGAAAGAGGAAGTCAAGCATTAATCTTTATCGGGGCATCTCAACCATTTCTTTACTACATGCTGTTATTAAGCACAAATGTACCTAGTGGTTTATGGAAAACTGATAGACGAACATTTAAGTGATTAAAAAGGGATAAAGCCAGGGGCATTTATGCCTTCTACACAAGGACTCCTCACTTTACTGAAGATTGCCTTCAGGATTTCTTTTTTTTTTAAATAGCAGCTTCTCCGAGCACTTAAAATTCGATCTGAAGTAGGTCCCGGGAGGGGGGACGGGGAGGTTGGCATCCTAGGGGTGTAGCGACTGCCTTAGGGGCGGGGGTGCCTCCTGTTCCACCTTGCCCCCCCCAGTGAAGCCGCAGGATTTTCCTTATATGATTGGGCCCCGGGGCTTGGCAGCGCCGCTGGCCCGGGGCCTGAGAGGATTATAACACGTTTCTGGCGAGGTGGGGGCCGGGAACGGGGGGCGGGGAAGCTGAGGGGCAGCTAGTTTGGCTAGGGATGAGGGACGTTAGGGATGCCTCTGCCGCTGTAACTGTGAACCCTGGTCGATGATGACGTGACCACTGCGCAATCTGAGATCTCGGAACCAGGTGATGGAGTTTGTGCTAATGATCTGAGACCGAAAAAAAAAATAAAATAAAATAAAATTCGATCTGATTTACACACCTCGGTTGGTTCTATTCTAGCTCAACCTAGGTTTAAACCTTCTTCCTAGAGGCAGGAGAAACGCCTGTTCCCCCCCACCCCCCCTCTATATCCCTTCTCTCCCTATTTCTCTTCCCATGGAGCCATGTCATCAACTGAAGACTGAGTTTTCTGCAGAGACTTGCACTGAATGCCAGGACTAGAAGGGCTGGGAGATATAATAAAATACCAAATTTGATGAATGAAAAACACAGGTCCCAGAGAGGTGAAATGACTTATTTGTGATTATCTAGCAAGTTAGTGCTACTTCCACTCCACACTATGATCTCCTCACCGAAGTCCCTTACTTTATACCTACCCAGCCTAAACTGTATCCCTAATCCCTTAGACTTGTTAAGGAATTGTGCCCAGAAAAAAGCAAACCCCTAGCCCAGAGTATTAATACGCAACAGCTATCATTCATTTTCAACCTAGTGAGAATTGGTTTACCAGGTCCTTTCTCAGTGTAACCCTCTATAAGCATTTTGGGGGTGCTAAGTAGTGGAGACAGAGAACCAAGAGGCCAGAGGACATGGGGTCAGCCTAGAAAGTCAAGCTGGAGTGGGAAGCTTGAGAGCAGCTTGAATGCTTAGAGGAGGGAGCAGCAGAAGAGGAAGGTGAGATAAACTACAACACAAAGTTTACTTTGCTTATCACATATTTTCAAATTCAGACGCAAAACTGGCCTTCGTTATTTATTGTTACACTGCAGTTTTTCTTACATGTGCCTTCAAAGTGTGCTTCAAAACCAACTCTGAAACTGCTGTCTAGTTCTCCATATCCTCATCTCCTACTCTCTTCAATTCATAGCAAGCTGGCCTCTGACTCCCAATCCTAAGGTCACCAGTGACCTCTATATTCCTAAATTCAATGGATATATTTTTCTTTTCTTTTCTCTCACTCCCCTCAGCTTCCCGCCTTCCCACCTTCCTTCCTTCCTTCCTTTTTAGGGCCATACCTTCCTTTTTAGGACATATGGAAGTTCCCAGGCTAGGGGTCTAATTTGGAGCTACAGCTGCTGGCCTACACCATGGCCACAGCAACACCAGATCCCAGCCGCGTCTGTGACCTACACCACAGCTCACAGCAATGCCAGATCCTTAACCCACTGAGTGAAGCCAGGGATCAAACCCACATCCTCATGGATACTAGTCAGATTCATTTCCACTGAGCCACAGGGGAACTCCTCGATGGATGTATATTTTTCAATTCTTATATTACTTAACTTCTTCGCACCACTTGACAATTCCCTCATTTTTGAAAATCTGTTTATCTACCATGAAACCATGTCCTCCTGTGTTCCTCCTGGCTTTCAGGCCACTCCTTCTGTCCTCTGGAGACTCACCTTCTCCTCTCTAGCCATTAAATATTGGAATTTCCCACAGTCCTTTCCAGGACCATCTTCCTGGAAAGTTCCTCCAGGGATAGAACCCAAGCCCCTACAGCGATAAATAACACTGAATCCTGAGACACAAGGAAAATCCTTCTTCTCACTTTAGAATCTCTCCCTGGGCAATCTCTTCTAATCCACATCTATGGCTCTAATTATCACCGACATGAGAATGACTCACAAATTCGTATTCCTAGCCCAGACTTCCATGTTCCACCTCCATAAATCAACTCTACTTGGCCTTCTCATTGGATGCCTTAGGATCACAAACTCAGCACATCCCAAATCAAACTCATGATCTCTGTCCCACAAATCTGGACTTACAGTATCCTCCATGGGGCAACCATGGGCCCATTTGCAAAAGCCTGGAACACCTGGGTCAGCTTTCTTCATACTCGTCCTGTATTTAATCCATTCTCCAGTCCCATCAAGTTTACCTACTAAAAACCTCTCAAATCTCAAACCTCTCCAACTTTACATCCACAGTCCACTCTCCTTCACTTGAACTTCTGTAGTCATCACCTGACTATTCAACCGACATTCACCTTGGCCTCCCTCAATGTGTTCTCTATGTCTTACCTGAAATAAGACGTCTAAACCACGGACCAAATTGTTTCCCCCCCGCCATAATTAAAGATGTTTTATGCCTTCTCATCGTCATTCGAATTAATAGTTTAAAACCTTTCATGCAGAAGCAAACTTTCTGGATCTGCACTGAGCTGCATTCTTCTTCCATGCTCCACCATCCTGTCGCACTGACTTCCGGTTGTCATGTTGAGCTCCTCCGCGTCCCAGGGCTTTTTCACACTACCCTCTCTCTGCCTGGAACATCAATCCCTTCCCTTTCCATTTACTTACCTCCTGTCTCCTCAAATCATTTTACTTCCCCAGGAAAGCTCTGCTGGTCTCCTTGAAAAGGCCAAATCCCCATATTCTAGGTTCCCAGAGTAATATATTCTCTTTTTCATTAAAAACCTGGCCTGTTTTTTTAAAAAACCTCACATGCTCCTAAAGCACATGGATTATACAATGTTTTCATGGAATATGTGGTTAAAAGCGCTATCCCGTTCAGTTCACATTTTACATTTGTTGGTATGATTACTTGATTGTCCACTTCTTTCACTAGACTGTAAACATTAAGAGGTTAGATTGCATGTGCTTTTTCTTTTTTCTTTTCTTTTTTTTGTCTTTTTGCCTTTATCTGGAGCCGCACCCACGGCATATGGAGGTTCCCAGGCTAGGGGTCTAACAGGAGCTGTAGCTGCCAGCCTTCGCCACAGCCACAGCAACGCGGGATCTGAGCCGCATCTGGAACCTACACCACAGCTCACGGCAACGCCGGATCCTTAACCCACTGAGCAAGGCTAGGGATCGAACCCGCAACCTCATAGTTCTTAGTCGGATTCGTTAACCACTGAGCCACGAAGGGAACTCCTGCATGTGCTTTTTCTTGACATCATTATTGTTCTTACTCCTCCTACTCAGTGTAGTTTCTGCCACACAATAAGCACGCTGTAAATACTTGAATATCTTATTAACCATACGCTGGTTTTCTTGTCTGGAAAATGGGAATGTGACTATGAAAGCAACATGGGTTTGGGGCTTAAGACAGAATAGAATACTATACTGAATATGCTTTAACAAACTAAGGGTGCTATCCAAATGTTAAAGTGAATTATTGACACTAATGAAGGAAATGGGTTACCCACATTGATCATGAAAGGAATACACTAAAACCGTTTTACCCCATCTCCTAAATGAGGCAAAAATGGTCTGCTATCATATTCTGAAAGTTTGAGGACTTTCAGCCTCAGAACTGAAACTTAACAGACCTTACATGACTCAGATTTGGACTCTTCAGATAGCAGATGTGATGGACAGTTTCTCGGCTGATATAATCTACAAGATAGGAGACAGCTACCTGGGTCTTGAGATTGTTCTCTTGGTTACATAGATACTCGCTGGGTATAGATAGTTTAAGCACTTAAACTCTGTAGATAAATAGAAATTTGAGATTACATTCATTCTCCTGTCAATCTGTAAGCAAATGTGACCTGAAAGGCTTTATCCCTCCGGCTATGTATTATTTGAAAGCTCACTTCATCTCTCTCTGTGTGTCCATGTTCTTACCTATAAAATGAGAATACTAAAAACTACCTTAACTATCTAAGGGTCACTGGGAAAATCTAAAATAAACAAGTGAAATTACTTTGTAAATCATAAAGCTCAGCATAGGTGCAATTCATTCTTGTTAACAGTAATTGTTGGCATGATTATTATCAACATTTGACATGCAAGTCATACTTACAAATAGCCACAATGATTAATTAAGTCACGGTGTTCATGGTCAGACACCTGCTATGGAACAAGACACATCTTTCAGATGACTTGGAAGGGAAAGAACAATAATTAGGAATCCAGAATGTTTCTAGATTTAGCATTTTGTTTTCCCCAAATGGCTCTTTTCTGTCTTTCTGAAGAGTTCTGCTGTACTACTAAGAGGAATGGATTTTTCTTGGTCAAAAATAAATACGATAACTTGATAAAGGCAACGTAAGACTTCAAACCGAATGGTTGAATGCTCTCAGCATCATTTCAGCTGGTGATCCCGAGTGACACTCTGGCCCTTTAGCCACACATTCCATTAAAACACTGAACAAATCACGTGTTTTAACCACACATGCCAGGTTTGGGGAATAGGAATGTCTTTAATTATGAAACAGTTTGCACATTTGCTGGGTGCACACGAGGTGCTATTTTATAAATGAACAATTATCAAGAAAGAAATTTAAAACATAACACGAGAGATGAATCTGGAGTACAATAGGAGAGGAAACAAAACTGTTTGAAGAGAAAAGCCTAGAAACCCTTTGGGCTAAATTCTGGTGGTTTAGAATTTTGCACCTGTCAGTGTCTTTTATTTGCTTCAGTATAAGATATTTCTTCAGGCTTATGGACAGCTCTGAAATTGCAAAATACGCATGGAAGCACATTCATGGAAATGTAATCTTGTCTTCCCCTAGACCTGTAGGGACTATGAGCTATACTGGGGCTCCATATGTCAGAGAGTTGAAGAAACCTGAGCTCTCTGGGAGAAAAGAGACCATGGAGGAGGAGCTTGGATTCAAGGGCGAGCATGCAAGAAAAGTGTGAGGTCACATTTTTAAGTAAATGGAACAACTGCAAATAAGTATACTGTTTTCAAGGATGTGAGATAATAATAAAGACAGGCAGCTGATCCAAACTCCCTGGGGCAGCAGAACAAAGGAGGAAGGCAGTGTCCTTTATTAAAATGCAACCACGGCATTGCAGGTTAGGCATCAGGAGGAACTAACTGTTGGCAAAGTTCTGTTCAGTTCTGAAAACATCAGCACTGTAGTTTGAGGAAATTTTCAACTATGGAATAGAATAGCACTAGGCCAGTTTACTTTGGAGACTAGGGGATAAAAAGGAGCCCAGACTGTTTCCTCCTTCTTCTAAACACACCAGCGTGAGTGAATTTGTATCCGGGTACCTGGGTTTGAAACCAGATCTACCACTGATGAGCTGTGTGACCTTAGACATGTGACTTAATCTCTCTGTGCCCCAGTTTCCATCTTGGTCAAACAGGCATGAAAATGACAGAATGTTCCCTCCAGGATTGTTGTGAGGATTAAATATGTAATTAAATATGTCACATGTAACACCTTCCAGGAAGAAAGCACATCATATCTGTTAGCTATTATTGTTCTCATTGTTATGTTAGTATTCCTACTTGCCTTTTTTCCCTCCTCTCCATATACCGTCTACTTTTCTCTGGCCCCAGTCACATCTACACTCTCATCCTCACGTACTTTCGGTGCCTGTCTTATATTTCCACCTCTGGATATGTTATATCCACTTGAATATGCTGCCCTCCCCTCGAACCCAAGGTGGCCCAAACCAGTGTGGCATTTCCCACTTTAACTGACTCTTGTCCCCAAATATCCAATAGCTGTCACCGATAGGCCCTCACTTTAATTTGGACAAAGACTTTATAGTCTTCTTTGACTCTTCCCTCTTGTTCATCACTGCTATTCCCCCATTCCTTTAAAATGCCTTTTTGTTTCCTTCATGGCTACTCTCTCACCGGTCCCTTGACTTTAGCAAGAGAGTCTTTTCTCCTCTACACATCCGCCGCCACCCCCACTGCCAGTGTATCCTAGTCTACACAATCCAATCACTTTGCTAATCTTTCTAGAATTCCATTTTGCCTTGGTGAAAAAACACTGACTTCTGTCACTGAGTCAAATTCAAATTTTTTTTTTTTTTTCTTGGATGCTGGAATGTTTGGTATCTGGGTCTGGGCAGTACATTCACATTGTATGTATTAGTCTGCTAGGGCTGCTGTAACAAATATCACAGACTGGGGAGTTTAAAGTACAGAAATTTATATTCTTACGGTCCAGGGCTAGAAGTCTGAGATCAAAGTGCCCTCAGGGTGCCTTCTTTGTGAGGCCTCTCTCCTTGGATTAGAGGTGACTATCTTCTCTCCGTGTACTCATATGCCTTCTCTCTCTCTTTTTTTTTTTTTTTTTTTGACTTTTAGGGCCGCACTTGCGGCATATGGAAGTTCCCAAGCTAGGTGTCGAATTGGAGCTGCCACTGTTAGCCTACACCACAGGCATAGTATCTCGGGATCCGAGCCATGTTTGTGACCTGCACTACAGCTCATGGTCACACTGGATCCCTGACCCACTGAGCAAGGCCAGGGATTGAACATTTGTCCTCAAGGATACCAGTTGGGTTCGTTTCTGCTGCTCTACAAGGGGAACTCTGGTCTTCCCTTAAAAAAAAAATTTTTTTTTTAATTAAGGTATAGTTGATTTACAATGTCCATTTCTGCTGTATAGCAAAGTGACCCAATTATATATATATATATGTATGTGTGTATATATATATATACACATATATACACACACACACACATATATATACATATATATATATATACACACACACACACACACATATATATATATACACATTCCCCTTTTTTTTTCTTTTTGTCCACCCCACAACATATGGAGTTCCCAGGCCAGGGATCAGATTAGAGCCCCAGCTGTAGCAATGCCAGATCCTTTAACCCACTGTGCCAAGCTGGGGCTTGAACCTGCATCCTGGCCCTACAGGGATGCTGCAAATTCCGTTGCACTACAGTGGGAACTCCACGTGGTTTTCCCTTTATGTGTGACTGTGTCCTAATTTCCTGTGCTTAAGGACACCAGGGCCCACCCTAATGACCTCATTTTAACTTAAACACCTCTTTAAAGACCCTACCTTCTTTTTTTTTTGTCTTTTTGCCTTATCTAGGGCCGCACCCACAGCATATGGAGGTTCCCAGGCTAGGGGTCTAACAAGAGCTGTAGCTGCCAGCCTTTGCCACAGCCACAGCAACGCGGGATCCGAGCCGCGTCTGCAACCTACACCACAGCTCACGGCAACGCTGGATCCTTAACCTACTGAGGAAGGCCAGGGATCGAACCCACAACCTCATGGTTCTTAGTTGGATTCATTAACCACTGAGCCACAAAGGGAACTCCAAGACCCTACGTTCAAATACTGTCACACTCAGAGGTACTGGGGGTTTAGGACCTCAGCATTTGCATTTGAAGGAGATGCAAGGCAGCGTATAACACTGTATGGATGTAAAAATTCATCAAGCTATAATCTCAAGATGCATGGACTTTACTGTATCTATATTACACATAAAAATTTTAAAAGTTGACAGCAGTAATAAAAATATAACTTCCTTTGCTTGACCTTGAACCCCATTTTCTCTCACCACTGTCTTAGACAAAGCCTCTCCATTCTTTTCACTTCCCTGTTCTCTCCACGCACTTACTTACTCATACTCTCATCACCATCCTTATTTCTGTGCCTCTACTCATGCCTGTTCTTCTCTCCATAGCTATTAAAATCTATCATTCAGGGGTCAGCTCAAATTCCATCTCCTGCAAGCATAAATTTTTTTTTTTTTTGGTCTTTTTAGGGCCACATCTGCAGCATGTGGAGGTTCCCAGGCTAGGGGTCAAATCAGAGCTGTAGCCGCTGGCCTACACCACAGCCACAGCAATGCTGAATCCAAGCCTCATCTGTGACCTACACCACAGCTCACGGCAATGTCGGATCCTTAACCCACTGAATGAGGTCAGGAACAGAACCTGAAATCTCATGGTTACTAGTTGGTTTTGTTTCTGCTGAGCCACGACAGGCACTCCTGCAAGCATAATTTTTTTTTTCTTTTTTAATTCAGCAAGCATTTATGGAATGTGTTTCATGTGCTGAGCCCAAGGTTCTTGGGATGGACAGTGAGGGACCTGCTCCTGGCCCTCAAGGAGGCTGCTGTCAGCTGGGAAGACAGATGAGGAATAATCAGCCAGCACTACAGTGGGGAACATGGAGTATCTTAGTCGGCTCATGTTGCTATAACAAAATACCAGAAAAATGGTGGCTTAAACAGACATTTATTTCTCGCGGTTCTGGAGCCTG
Source organism: Catagonus wagneri (assembly GCA_004024745.2). NCBI lineage: Eukaryota > Metazoa > Chordata > Mammalia > Artiodactyla > Tayassuidae > Catagonus > Catagonus wagneri. The sequence continues at coordinate 4,164,186 of PVHT021183583.1, forward strand.
GGAAGTTCAAGATGAAGACACTGGCAGTTTTGGTTCCTGGTGAAAGCCTGCTTCCTGGCTTGCAGACAGCTGCCTTCTTGCTGTGTCTTCAAATGGCATGGCAGAGAGAGAGAGCTCTGGTGTCGTTTCCTTTTCTTATAAAGGCACTAATCCCATTATAGGATCCCTACCCTCTTGACTTCATTTAGACCTAATTACCTCCCAAAGGACCCACCTCCAAATACCATCACATTCCAGGGGGTGGGGTAGTGGTGGTGGTGGTTAGAGCTTCAACATATCAATTTTGGGAGGACACAAACATTTAGTCCATAACTCAGCGCATAATGGGAATACAGGGCGGGGGGGGGCACCTAACCACATGGAGGATGTTTCTTGGTGGCACGTTGCCAGATACCAGAAGAATGAGAAACAATTGGCCAGATGAAGAGATGAGGAGGGAAGATGCATTTACGCAGAAGACGCTTGCAAAGTCCCCAGGATGAACCAAGGTCTTGCAGACTAGGGAACTGCAAGCAGCCCAGTGTTCCTTGGGCACAAAGGTGTGAGAAAGAATGATGTGGAAAGAGGGTGCTGAGGCTGAAAAGCAACCACAGGAACAATGCATGGACTTACACTGCAGGCAGTGGTGGAAAACTGAAGAATGAGAGTTGGTCAAAATTGCAGTTTAGAAATTTCTGTCTGGCAATGGGGGGGAGACGAATTAGGGGTGTGCTACTGGAAGTTTTCCCTAAACTCATTGCATCCTAATTTAGACCTCAAAGCTATTTTTGCTCCCTGGGTCCTAGATTTCTCCCTCTTACCCGCTTATAAGCTTGTTCAGAGCAGGGACCCTGTTTTGCCAAGTGCACAGATTAAGCTCTCCACAAAAAATGCCAAAGGGATCCCCTTCTGATCTTTTCCTTTCATCACCAAGGTCAAATGTCACTACAACACTTTTCTTAAGGAATGTTCTTTCCATAGGATTATTGCACTTATTTTATTGCAATCTCTTGGGCATGTCCAGAAAATGGTCTGATGTCAAATGCAGAGGTTACAGAGCTGTGGGCAGTGGCAGTGAGATGTAAGCGAGGCTCCTCAGTCCTTAATGTGCACACAGCCCACATTTAACATGAAAACCTTTTTTTTTTCTTTTCAGGGCTAAACCTGTGACATGTGAAGTTCCCAAGCTGGGGGTTGAATTGGAGCTACTGCTGCTGGCCTATGCCACAACCACAGCAACACCAGACACCAGATAAGAGCCACATCTGTGACCTATGCTGCAGCTGGCAGCAATGCCAGATTCTTAATCCGCTGAGCAAGGCCACGTATCAGACTGTATCCTCATGGTTACTAGTTGGGTTCTTAACCCACTGAGCCATAACAGGAACTCCAGCAGGGGTCTTGTTAAAAGGCAGATTCTGGTCAACAGGTTAGGGATAGGGACTTTTTTGGGGTAGATATTAAAATTATTTTTCTATTTTTAAAAAATGAGAATTACAGTAGTCTGTCTCATAAAGAACATTTGTAATACATAACAATCCATAAAGCCTCATGGTGAGGTAGGAACATCTTTGGACAACACCTCACAGTCATAAAACATTCAAAAAGTTAGATAAAATGTTGCAGCACTAGAGAGATTCTGCTTTCCTGACAAACTCCTTGGTGATGTCCTGTACTAAGTCCACAGACCACACTTTGAAAAGCAAAGGTGTGGAGGGAAGAACTCCAGGCTAAAAATCTGATGGTCTCCTTTGAGTTCTTCTTTGTCGGTTAAGTGGATATGACAGAGCTGGACCAAGTCACCGCAATTCCCTTGGGCCTCAAACTTCATCTTTAAATAAGGAATTTGTCTTGTTGATCTCTGAGGCTTTTTCCAACTCTAAAAATTAGTCTGTGATTGGAGAAGTTACATTTGGCAAAGACATTTTGAGAATCTTCAAGAAAAGAGGTATGTGAATTTAGTCCATTATAGTTATTAATGTTACTGATAGAGGGACCATGGCTTGAGTTCCAGTGGATTAAAAAAAAAATAATCCTTTAATCCTCCTAGCATAGTCACTCACTACTTGGCTTGACACAATGTAGATTATTGCTTTGAATGCACTGGGCTAAAACGAAAATCTCAGGTGGGGATCCTGATGCATTTTATACTCCATTTGCAGCCACGCTGTCCGGCATGTCCATTGTAATAACTTTTCAATCTCAAAACAAACCTCCACATGCTTTGAAATACACTTTCAAGGAGTTAGAGGCCAAGCTCACATTCACCATGGTAGTCAGGAAAGAACAGGTGCAACTGAGCGTGGATTTTTGCATGTAAACATCTCTAACTTGGGATCTGGTTGATGGTCTTGGCACGGCTGCTCTACTCAGGTGCAAAGGTAGATGATGAAGAGGAACATGATCTCATTTGTTACGGATAGCTATTCCTGACAGCTTGTTGGAGCCACCACGCTAAAGGCCAATAACCAGGTTAACCATTTTGTTCTTTTTTTCTTTTTTAAAATATGGAGTATTCAAAACAGTGGCAGGGAAGTCAGAAAACAGCATCACAAGAAGATAAAGGCAATACGTTCTTAAAATTTTTTTTATTATAGTTGATTTATAATGTTCCGTCAATTTCTGCTGTACAGCAAAATGACCCAAGTTATACATATACTTTCTTCTTTTCACATTATCCTCCATCATGTTCCATCACAAGTGATTAGATGTGTTCTGTGCTATACAGCAGGATCTCACTGCTGAGCCACTCCAAATACTTACTTTCAAATGTAGTCCTCCCCTTTGGAATTAACAAGCCTTCAAGTGGAGGAACCTCCCAGGAACATCCTTAGGACTGGTTGGTTTCACTTAATTCTGACAAGGCTGATAGAAGGAAGATGGGAAAATGCAGCTCGAGGGGTGGAGGTGCCAGGTCTGGGGCTGTGCGCATGTGTGTTGCAGAGAGGTGGGCAGAGGTGGGGGAAGGACAGGACAGAAGGCTGTGAGGTGGCTGACTCCAAAATTATATCAGCAAATCTTAAAGATTACTCAGCTCACAAACATATACCTTAAATTCAAATCCAGCCCTTAAAATTTTGGTCTTTTTTAACGAGAGTTTAAGGCAGTGTATGCAGTTGTAAATATTGATATATATATATATATATATATAAAATAAGGAGCTCATCTATGACTCAGTGGGTTAAGGAGCTGGCATTGTCTCTGCTGTTGCGTGGATTCAGTCCCTGGCATGGGAACTTTCACATGTCACAGGTGCAGCCAAAAAGAATACACACACACATACACGCACACATACATACTTGATAAGGAGTATTCCTTCTGCTCTCCACCAGCCTTCTCAGCCTACAGCTGTAAGCTGGGAGAATGGTGATACGACAGTACCAAAAGTGTTGTTACCTGGTGTGTTTTAGGAAAGGCTGCCTACCCCATAGCTTCCCATGCAAAGACTCCTAGCTGATCTTGCTGTCTAGACTCTTCTGGAGGCTGCCTGTTCAGCCCCACAATCCGACAACTCCAATGCTCAGACAGCTACCTGCTTTCCCTCTGCCCGGACTGTTGGCCTTACCTGTATGTGATACTTCTCCTGCTGGGTCCCTATCAGTTCCTCTGGGTAGTGCAGCCTCTAGGTCTTGCCTGTGATTTCACCTGTAAGTTCCATGCCACCTGGGGCTGGGGCTGGGGTTGGATGTTGCTTTTGTCTCTTTCCTTTGCATCCTGTCCAGCCAGAATGTGAGTTCAGTTCCCTTCTCCTTTCCTAAATTACAGAGCTCATCCTCTCTACCCTCCTCCCCTGCTCCCACTGCTCCACTTCTATTCATCCAGTCCCTTCCTTCTCCCTGGATTTCAGTTGGTTAATGTGACTTCGAGCTTATGTTTTTTCCTTAAAGCTTTTGCTACAAAAACAAAAACAAGCAAACAAAAAAAAACCCAGAGAGCAAAAAACTTCTCCAAAACCCTAACAAAGAAGGGCTTTTTTGGGCAATATCAGAGTGGGAAAAGACTCATGTATATATCTTTAATTTCTTCTTATGCTATCTTAGCTTCTGGGTGTTGAGATCTATAGAGGCAGTGGCTGGAATTAAGGCAGAGCTGGTGCACTCTAGATACCTGTGAGCTCACAAACTGTACCCTTCAGCTCTTAAGCAAAATGTGAAAGCACTTCACAGATGCAGACTCTGGGAGAAGCCCTGGACTGGCAGTCAGACCAAGAGGGCTTGGCCCTTTAAAGCTGTAGGCCATCATTGCACTTTTCTGAGCCTCAGTGTCTTCAGCCACAAAACCAGCAGTCATTCCAGGAATAAACCAAGATACTGCTAGTGAACATGCCTGGTATGTGTCTGTCCAGAACATATTCATCCATTCACTTTATTTTTCTTTTTATGGCTGCATCCAAGGCATATGGAAGTTGCTGGGCTAGGAGTGAAATTGGAATTGCAGCTGCCGGCCTACACCACAGCCACAGCAACGCCAGATCCGAGACGCATCTGTGACCTACACCATAGCTTGAAGCAACGCTGGATCCTTAACCCACCGAACAAGGCCAGGAATTAAACCTTCATCCTCATACCCATTCATTTTTCATTTGTTTCTCCTCTATCAGCAAAGCAGAAGCATTGACCCTTGGCCGGTTTCCAGAAAGCTTTGCTGTTTGTCTACCTTTATAGACATACTGAACACGAGTCATTTGCACAGGGACGTTTGATGGAATAAAACTGCAGGCAGTTGTCCTGAGGAAGGAACTCTACGAGGGGTGTAGTTCTACTTGCCAGGCCAGATCGATACCCCACCTACCCTGCTTAGTCTGGGCACAGTCAGATGGGGGAGCTTTGTGGTGATTCCCACAGGCTCAAGAGAGGTTCTGATGTGCCAAGCTTGGTACCCTCTCCCCAGTGCCACTCCTTCAAGGATGTCGACATGGCAGCTAAGGGCAGGTACACCTGGGTTCAAAACCTCCTTTACCACTTGCTGTCTACGTGAACTCACACAACTCATAGCAGAGCCAAAATCGATGTACAAAGCTCTACTGTATCAACCCAGTATTGGTTACTGGGGATACAGCGGTGAACACAAAATTTGGGTTTCTGCCCTCAGTGGTCAAGTGGCAAACTGCTTCACTGCTTTGAGCCTCAGTTTTCTTATTTGTAAAATGGGGAATGATAATAATACCTGGCTCAAAGGTTTGCTGTAAGAGATAAATAGGATGACAGCTAAGGAGCTGAGAACATTACCCGTCACACAGAGGCTATTACAGTTTGACATGATAGCTTTGGTTATTTAGCACAGCCCTGAACACAGGTGTGAGTTTGTTTTCCTGGCACTAGAGAGCCATGTTCCAGGAGCTAACTAAACTAGAATTTCCTTATGAAAAAAAAAAAAAAAAAAACCTCTACATATGTAAATATGTTTAGATTTATTTATTTATTTGGGGCCGCACCCAAGGCATATGGAAGTTCCCAGGCTAGGGGTCAAATCAGAGCTGTAGCCGCTGGCCTCCACCACAGCCACAGCAATGCCAGATCCGAGCCGTTTCTGTGACCTACACCACAGCTCACGGCAACACCAGATCCTTAACCCACTGATCGAGGCCAGAGCTTGAAACTGCGTCCTCATGGATGCTAGTCCCATTCATTTCCGCTGCACCATGATGGGAATTCCCAAGATATCTTTAAATAAATGTGAGGAAGATGGAAAACTCAAAATGGTGGCATTGGAGGAAAAAAGGGAGAGACTATTCAATTATTTGATTTACTTAAACAATTATGCATTACTTTCTGAGCAAAAAAAATTCAGTAGTGTTTTAAAAAGCAAAACAATTTTAATTAACAAAGAATGTAGCGAATCTAGTGTTAAATATCTGGCATTTTTACTGCAGCAGCTTGGGTCTCTGTTGTGGCACAGGTTCCATACCTGTCCTGGAAACTTCCATATGCCTCGGGTATAGCCAAAAAAAAAAAAAAAAAAAAATTTAGCCAATGCCATCATGGGGGTCAATCAATCTACTAGATGAAATTTTCTCCTCCTAGAAAGTGGACAAGTTTCCTAAAAGCAGCCCCTCTATGTTGATCCCCCTGCCGATCCTGGCCCCAGCCGCAGGCAGTGCTTGCTGAGCCCAGTATAAAGAGCTAGTGCTACTGTTAGGCTGTTTCCTCCCGAAGTCTTCGCCAGGCTAGAGCTAGTCCGGTAATGATAATCATTATCAGCTCTGACAATCCGCAAAGATTAAGGGAAAAAAATCGAAAAGTTGCATGTGCAAGTTATATTGTGTGTCTTAATTTAAAGCCATGATGAAACCACACAGCACTGTAGCCTACTGCTGTTTATGAGAGGCAATTATTAGAAATGCCAGTTTCCGTAGTACATGTTTGTGCCCATAAAGATGCAGTACAAACTGACCTGTATGGTATCCTCTAAACTCCAGATTGCTCTTTTGCCAGGATATCTTAATTTCTCCCAGTTCCCAGACCAAGCAAGACAAGTGACAAAGAGCTATTTGCTTTCTTGGTAGAGTAACAGGATGTCCCAGAACAGTTTTCCTTGTGGGCGGCAATGATCCGGCTGCCAGAGCTCTTGGCTGGAGGGGAAGGCTGAGGTCACAGTAGGGAGCAGGGCTCAGGCAGTGGGTCAGGCTCCCATGGGAGCACCTGGAAGACCTTCTGAGCCCTCCAGGGGCACCCTCACGGGGAGGGGAACGTCAACAGGGTCAGAGGTCTGACACTTATGCAGGTGGAATTTAGCACTAGATACATCTGGGATTATCTGCTGAAGTAACATTCTTTGTGCCTCACATTGGTAAAACCTGGGACGCACTTGGGATTACAATAAGAAATGTGGGTCCCTTTCCTCTTTGGGGGGTGCTAGTTCCTAACAATTGTTAAGCCCTGGAGTAGAAGTGGGAACTGTAACTTTTAGACCCAATATTTCCACTTGGCCCACCTGGGCATGGGATCAAGGTCTTCTAGAGATCCATGTTCTTCCCTCCCTGTCCCTCGTCATAGATCCAACAGCCAGTGCTCCTTTTGTGAGACAGGAGGACAAAACCTCCCTCTGGCCCTGGCCAACCTTGTCTTCCTTCAGGTGACCAGGTCTCTTTTTTTACCTCCAGTTTCCTTTAGACCTGGGCACGGCTCGTTCCATTACTCTTCCTTTCTCCCTTCTCTGCCCCAGCCTCCAGCACCGGGGCCGGGAGGAGGATCTGGGGCTATTCCACGGTTGTGTGGCTTCACCCTCATCTATATTCTGCTGACCCCACAGCCAATCACCCATTTCAAAGCACCAGGGTGAGGAAGAAGTTAAGAGCTTATGAGCTCTAGGGGAACCCGTCAGCTTGCTCGGGTTTGCCTTGACCCTTATGCTCTGAAGCATTTCTAATTCCCCAGACTTTATATTTCAAATGAACACAGGGCATGCAAACTAAGCCCTGCTTTTTATTTTGCTGGGTTTTTTTTTGTCTTTTTGCCTTATCTAGGGCCACACCCGCGGCATATGGAGGTTCCCAGGCTAGGGGTCTAACAGGAGTTGTAGCTGCCGGCATATGCCACAGCCACTTGCTGTGTTTTTTGTTTTTCTTTTTGGCTTGCCCTGCAGCATATGGAGTTCCCGGCCAATCAGATCTGAGCCGCAGTTGCAGCAATGCTGGGTCCTTAATCCACTGTGCTGGGCTGGGGATTGAACCTTCATCCCAGTGCTCCAGACACACTGGTTGAGCCTGTTCCACCACAGCAGGAACTCCTAAGCCCTGTTTTTGATCCCCTCCTTGACCCATTGGTTTTTCAGTAGCAGGCTGTTTAGTCTCCATGAAGTCAGTTTTATCTCATTTCTTTTCCTGTTGTTGATTAGTTTCATGCCACTGTGGTCAGAGGAGATGCTTAAAATAATTGCTATTCTCTTAAATTTGTTGAGGTTAATTTTGTGGCCCAGCATATGGTCAATCCCAGAGAATGCTCCATATGTACTTGAAAGCCCTGTTGTCGATACCACAACATTCATGCTCTCATCACCTCTGGGGTGGGTAAGGGAAAGCATACTCGTGCAACCTTTCTGCAGAGCCTCAGAACATCTAAGCTCTTTGTGAGGGCAACTCCCAGGCTGTGTGACCACCATTCCCTGCTGCCACAGTGTCACTCACCGTGGGCCATTGGCCAACAGCTAGTATGATAGCTTCTGTAGCTCAAGATCAAGAGTGTCAGGAGCCTTCTAACTTGACTTTCTCTCCATTACGGGAGTAATTCACGGCAGGAGAGGAACAGGCTGCACCAAGATCTTGCTCCCAGACCAGGGTTCAGAGAGAATATTGAGCTTGCCTGCTATGTGCTCTGAGGCCAGACAACCTCCCTCCAGCCACAGTCAGCCTGGCCTGAATACCAAAAAGTAGTTTCATAACGTTAGTAATTTATTACCTCCTTTTCCTATATCAGATCACTCCCAAATGGTTATCTTGACGTTTATCTTATATCCTTCCTTTGTCCTTTGTCTTATCAACTGGGGAAAGGTAAAATGTTTGTAGCAGACACACACAAGTGCTTGGGGCTGGATATGAGGCTGAGCATCTCAGATATTAAGGTTTGAGGGTTTTGACTTCTATGTCTGAACGTTAGTGTCAGTCTTCACTATTTGACCTCTCTAGGCCAGTGATTCTGCTGCTCTGGGGACGACACTTTGACAATGACTGGTCTGAACTTTTTTTTTTTTTTTTACACCACACAGAACCAACTGTAAGTAACTTTTGTTAGATTCTCTATCTCATGGTCAAATTGAAAAGGCTAATTGCCCTTTTATATATTTAATCACGATGAGGTTGATCAGTAAGTGTGACAGTTAGGCTTGAACGAGACTGCCTGGAGTTTTCAGATCATCTCATACCTAGGACCTCAATCAATACTTACAAACTAGTTTTATCTTTTGCTAGCAGTTATATTTCAGAAGTATACCTCTTCCTTGGACGAAACTAGAAATCATAATGTAATTACTACTCTCATGCCAAGGAGAATTGTGATAAAAAACCCACGCCTGGGACTTCAATATTACAGAGTCAAACATGTTCTAAAATACTTTGAACAGGTAAATCACAGCTCTGTAAAAATTTACCTTATATAAATAACCAATAATACAATATGAAAATACTTTTGCACAAGCTGTTCACCATGACATTACTTAGAATGGTGAAAAAATTAGAAGCAAACAAAAAATAAATCATAGACAATATAGGCAGAAGAGGGCATAGCATATATCAAAAATCTGCACTATCGTCCCATTTTTTCCATAAATTGAAAATGCCTAAAATAAAGTATTATTAAAGTATTGTATATTCAACTTGATGGATTCTTGTGTGCAATAATTAGAAACAGTATCTATGAAGTTTGTAATAATTTAGGAAATTATTAAGCCAAGTGAAAAAAGAAGCATTTAATGCTACGTAGCTTTTTTAAACAATGTATATTGGAGTTAACTTCCATAATGCAGTGTGAGTAGCTCTGCTGATCCTTTCCCCAGTGAAAATTATTTAAAAAACAATAACCTGAATTATCTTGAAACTGTTTAAAGTCACACAGCAAATTAAGAAACAATTATTCAAGAAAATCTACAAAATCCCAATAAGAACAGTGAGAGTCTGTGGGATTTGAGTTGTTACCTGCTTCTTCTCCCTGCCTCCTACTTCTTACCCCCACCCCAGGTCAGTGTGACAGAAGCAGTACTCTGGCTGGGTGTAGCCAAGAGCATTTTCCCAGCTGAGGCCTTCTTCACCTCCCGAGGACCAGCAGCCACTAGCACGTCTCATCTCCCTGGCTTTGTGTCGTGGAAGCTCAGTCCAGGAAAGAGCAGCCTGGTCTTCCTTCAGCCAACCTCTGCTTCTAGGGTGGAAGCTCTACCCAGGGCATGGGTAAAGACAAAGACAAAGAGAAAATCTTGAAATAAGCAAGAGAAAAACGACTCCTTTCAAGGAAAACCCGATAGTAATTGTTGCTTCCTCATCAGAAACCATGGTGTCTGGAAGATAGTGGGATGACATATTCAAAAATTCAAAGAAAAAAAAAGTCAACCAAGAATCTGACATCTAATAAAACTATCTTTCAGGAATGAAAGTAAAATAAAGATATTTGCAAATAAATAAAAACCAGAATTTATTGTTATCAGGTATCCCTTATAAGAGATACTAAAGAAATTTCTGAAAGTCAAAAGTGAAAAGCAAGTGACCCCAGGCAGTAGTTCAAATACACACACACACACACACACACACACACACACACACACACGCACACATGGAACACCAATAAAAGTAATTATGTAATTATAAAACACAATATAAATGCATACTTTTCTCCTTTCTTCTCTTAATTGCTTTAAAAAGCAATTGCATAAAACAATATGTTAATAATATTCTTGGGCTGATAGCATAAAATGTAATATATTTGACAATAACAGTACAAAGGAGACAAGTGGGAGCAAAAGCTGTATGTAGTAAGAAACAATACCAGATGGTTTCTCAAATGTATAAGGAACAAATCAAAAAAATCAGAAATGGAAAATAAGGTTAATATAACAAACTCTTTAAATACTCGTTCTCATGTCTTTCATGAGACTTTAACATGCAAAAAAGTATATAACAATAATTATAGAAATGTATTGGGTTTGTAAGATATACGGATGTAAGATATCTATCAACCATAGCAAAAAAAAGGTAGAGGAGGGAAGAGGATATATAGACATAATGTTTTTATATCTCATTGAGATTAATCTGAAGTAGTTTCTGATAAGATGTATATAGGAAGCCACTGAGCATTACGAAATATTAAAAGTATGTATAGTGACAGAATCATTGAAAGGAGTTTAAATATTTTTAATATTTAGAAAATATTAACGCACAAGAAAGGAGTAAAGGAGGACAGAAGAACAAAAATTACGTGAGACATATAGAAGACAAAAAGTAAAATGGCAGACGTAAATCCAGTGGTATCAATAACAACATTAAATGTGAATTGAGTAAATGATTCTGTTAAGAGCAGAGATTAACATACTGGATAAAAAACAGATCCAACTATATTCTGTCTATAGGACACACACTTTTTTTTTTTGGTCATGCCTATACAATGCATATGTTCCCAGAGGGATCAAAGCAAAGCCACAGCAGTGACAACACTGGATTCTTAACCATTAGGCCACCAAGGAACACCAACAGGACACACACTTTAGATTCAAAGATAATAACTAGGTTGAAAGTAAAAGAATGTAAAAAGATCATGCAAATAGCAGTTATAATAAAGCTGGGGCAGCTGTACTAACATCAGACAACATAGATTATTAAAACAAAAAAAGCTGTTAGAGATAAGGAGGAAATTTTATGATAAAATAGTCAATCCATTGGGAAGATTTAACAATTTAAAACATATATGCATCTAAAACAGAGTCCCAAAATATATGAAGCAAATACCTGACAGAACTGGAGAGAGAAACAGAAAAATCAGTAATTGTAGTTGGAGACTTCAATACACTACTTTCAATAATGGATAGAACAACTAGACAGAAGCTCATGAAGGAATAAAGAACTTGAACAGCACTATCGAAAACAAAAAATCAGGCTCAAATTAGTAAAATCAGAAATGAAAGGAGTGAGAGAACTACTCAGTTTGGAGAAATAAAAAGGATTATAAGGGAATACCAAGGGCAACTGTGTACCAACAAAGTAGATAACTTAGATGCATAGACTAGTTCCTAGAAAAACACAAACTACCCAAAGTGACTTGGGAATTGGAAAATCTGAATAGAATTATCACAAATAAGTTAAATTAGTAATCTAAAAACTTTCCACAAAGAAAATCCTGAGCTCAGATGGTTTCACAGCTGAATTCTATCAAGCATTTAAAGAATAATTAATGCCAGTTCTTTACAAATTTTTCCAAAACATGGGGGGGAGGAAACATTTCCTAACTCATTCTATGAAGACAGTGTTAGTGTTACTCCAAACCATGCAAAAACACTACAAGTAAAGAAAACTACAGGCTAATTCAACTATACTTTAACAAAAAAAAATCAACTATAATACAAACAAACAGACAAACAAAACCCCACAATAGTATAGAGTACAACTAGTTAAAGGAAAAAAAAAAAAAAAACTGCAGGCCTCTAGCTCTCATGAGTATAAATAGAGAAATCCTTAATAAGCTATGAGAAAACAAAATCTAGCAACACATAAAATTAACTAGGCATCATGACCAAGTAGGATTTGTCCCAGGAATGGATGACTGGTTTAATATTCAAAAATCAATCATCATAATATACAATTTTACAAACTAAAAGACAACAACTATACAATCATCTCAGTAGACACAGAATAAATTTTTGAAAAAACAACCCAATACCTCTTCAAAACACACTTCACAAACTAGGAATAAAAGGGGAACTCCTCAGACTGATAAAGTGCGTAAAGTACAAAAACTCACAATTAACATCATACTTAATGGTAAGAGTATGAAGTTTTCACCCTAAGATCAAGAACAAGACAAGGATGCTTGCTTTTATAACAATGTCACATTCAACACTGTACCAGAGATTCTAGCCAGGACAATTAAGCAAGAAAAAAACAAATAAACTGCATTCAGATTGGAAATAAAGAAGTAAATCTATTTCTCTTTGCACATGTTATGATTTTGTACATAGAAAATCCTAAGGAATCCACATACACAAAAATTATTGAAAATAATAAAGGAGTTCAGCAAGGTTACATGGTACAAGATCAGTATAAAAAACATAAATTGTACTCTATGCAATAGCAATGAAAAAAAAGGAAATAAAGAGAGTTCCCACTGTGGCTCAGCGGTAATGAACCCGACTAGTATCCATGAGGATGCAGGTTGGATCCCTGGCCTTGCTCAGTGGGCTAAAGAATCCAGCATCACTGTGAGCTGTGGTGTAGGTCACAGACATGGCTCGGATTCCCAGTTGCTGTGGCTTGGGTATAGGCTGGCAGATGTAGTTCCACTTTGACCCCTAACCTGGGAACTGCCATGTGCTGCAAATTCGGTCCTAAAAAGAAAAATAAAAAGGAAATTAAGAAAATAATTTCATTTACATAAGCATCAAAAAGAATAAAATATTTAGGAATAAATTTGGGAAAGAAATGCAAGACTTGTACTGAAAACTATAAAACACCATTGAAAAATTAAAGACCTAGATAAATCAAGACATCCATGTTCATAGACTGAAAGACAATACTCCCCAAACTGATCAACAGATTCAATACAACTATCAAAATCCTAGACTCCAGAGTTCCCACTGTGGCTAGTTACAAATCCGACTAGTAACCATGAGAATGCAGATTCGATTCCTGGCTTCACTCAGTGGGTTAAGGGTCTGGCATTGCTGTGGCTATGGTGTAGGCTGGCAGCTGCAGCTCTGATTCGACCCCCAGCCTGGGAACTTCCCTATGCCACAGGTGCGGCCCTAGAAAGGAAAAAAAAAAAAAAAAAAAAGAGAGAGAGAGAGAAAAGAAAAAAAAATCCTAGATTTCTTTCAGATATTAACAAATTGATTCTAAAATTAATATGAAAATGCAAGCCACAATGGCCAAAACAGTCTTGAAAGAGAACACATTTGGAGGACTCACAGTTCTCCATTTCAAGACTTAACTAAATAGCTGTTGTAATCAAGATAGTATGATACTGACATAAAAATAGAACTTTAGGTCAATGGAATAAAACTGAATCTGATTAAAAACTCAATAAATTTTACATCATTTAAAAAAAACTGAATCTAGAAATGCATCCTTACATTTACATTCAATTGCTTTTTTTTTCTTTTTATGGCTGCACCAGCCACACCTATGGCATATGGAAGTTCTAAGGCCAGGGGCAGGATCAGAGCTGCAGTTGCTAGTCTATACCACCGCCACAGAAATCCGGGATTTGAGCCTCATCTGCAACTACACCACAGCTCATGGCAATGCTGGATCCTTAACCCACTGAGTGAGACAAGGGATCGAATCCACATCCTCACAGAGACAACAATGGGTCCTTAACCCACTGAGACATAGCAGGAACTCCTACAGTCAATAGATTTTTAACAAGATGCCAAGATAATTTAATAAAGATAATCTTTTTAACAATGGTGAGGAGGCGACTGGATATCTACATGTGAAAGAATGAAATTAGACCCATTCTCTTCACATACACCAAAATTAACTCACAAAGGATCATAGACCTAAATGTAAAAGGAAGAACCATGAAGCTCTTAGAAGAAGAAAGGAGTAAATCTTTGTGACCTTGGGTTAGACAAAGTTTCTAAAATATGACACCAAAAACAGAAACAATGAAAGAAAAACATAAACAGGACTTCAAAATTTTAAATTTTGGAGTTCCTGTCATGGCGCAGTGGAAACGAATCTGACTAGAAACCAGGAGGTTGCGGGTTCGATCCTGGGCATCGCTCAGTGGGTTAACGATCTGGTGTTGCTGTGAGTTGTGTAGTTTGCAGACGCGGCTCAGATCTGGCATTCCTGTGGCTCTGGTGTAGGCCAGCAGAAACAACTCTGATTGGCCCCCTAGCCTGGGAACCTCTGTATGCTGCAGGTGCGGCCCTAAAAAGACAAAAAGCCAAAAAAAAATTTTTTTTAAATTTTGTGCTTCAAAGAACACTATCAAAAAAGTGAAAACACACATATGGGAGAAAATATTTGCAAACAGAGTACCTTGTAAGGGTTTTGTATCTAGAACATAGAGAACTCATACAATTCAATAATATAATAACAAATAACCCAAGGACTTGAAAAGATATTTCTGCAAAGCAGGTATCCAAGTGACCAATAAGCACATAAAAAGATGACCAACATCATTAGCCACCAGAGAAATGTAAATCAAAAACTACATACCGAAAGACTACTTCATATCCACTAGAATGGTTATAGTAAAGAGGACAGAAAATCACAAGTTTTGGCAAGGATGTGGAGAAACTGGAAACCTCATCCATTGGTAGCGGCACTATAAAATCATACAGACACTTTGACAACTGTCTGACAGGTCCTCGGAAAGTTAAACATAAAGTTGCTATAAAACCCAGATGCTCTAGTCGTAAGTTTACATTGTAGAAAATTAAAAGTTTGTGTTCACACAAAAACTTGTCCACAAATGTTCACAGCAGTATTATTAATAATAGACAAAATGTGGTAACAACTCAAATGTTCATCAACTGATGAAGAGATAAATAAAATGTGGCATATCTGGAATTTCTAGCATGACTCCCCTAAGATGGTAGTGAATATATCAAAGCTTTTTGTTTCCCATTTCACAGAAAATAAGGAACTTTCTAGAAGATTCATAACAAGTTATGTGAATTTTAGAAAGTTCCTCAACCTTTGTGTGCCTCGGTTTCTTCTTCTGGAAAGCAAGGAGAATAATACTACCAACTTCTGAGTTGTAAGAGAATTAAAATGATATACTATGTAAAATCACCAAGTTTATTATGGGTACATAATAGGTCCTCAATAAATGTTAGTGGAGTTCCTATCGTGGCTCAGCAGTTAACGAACCCAGCTAGTATCCATGAAGATACGGGTTCCATCCCTGGCCTCGTTCGGTGGGTTAAGGATCTGGCGTTGCTGTGAGCTGCGGTGTAGATTGCAAACACAGCTGTGTGTTGGGGTTGTGGTGTAGGCTGGCAGCTGCAGCTCCAATTAGAACCCTAGCTTGGGAACTTCCATATGCAGGTGGTGTAGCCCTGAAAAGCAAAAAAAAAAAAAAGGGTTAGTTTCTCTTCCAACCAGAGTTATATAGAATTATATTAGAGGTCTTTATTGGGTAGTTTGTTTAGCAAGCCTTCTTGGTTGCAAGCAATAGAAACAGTATAAACTAGTTGAGGTCAAAAGATAATTTTTTTTGGCTCATGAAAGACAGCTGGGAAAAGGGAGGCAGGGATGTTGTGGAGGACTGCGCGAATGGCCTCAGGGATGCCGTGTCAGGATTCCAGGGTCTCCACAGGATTCTCCCCATTCCTTGCCTCTCTGTCTCCTTACGTCTTGGATTCATTATTCTTTACTGGACTCCGGTTTCTTCCACATGGTGGGAAACATAGCCTCTGGTCCTTCTGGATTCATATTCTTGGACTGCACTGAGAAAAGACTCTTTCCCCTTGGCTAAAAAACTTTGATTTCCCCAGCTTGTACCACACATCCACTCCTGAGGCCAGCTGGTTGGTACTAGGGTAATAAGATCACCAGCTACTACTAGAGCTATGAGGTTGGAGTTGAGTGGGTAATCGATCCTTAAAAAAAGAGGTGTGTTTATTGAAGCAGGTGTGGGAAAAAAAATGGGTCAAACACTGGCACTTGCCCTTGTTAGCTTCTGATGAAATGGAGACAGTGTAAGTCCTTAGGACCCATTAATGGTATTTCAGTCCCCATTCATCATCTTGGCTGGAAAACCCGGACAGTGAACAACTTACACAACTGTGCCCAGCGGTCCTTTGCTCCTAGGTTCCCACCTCAACCCCAACGAGTGTCGTATGAGCAGGATACTCAAGCAGGCTCTCTGAACAAAAAGTCTGTGTTTTGGGATGAAACACCCATCCTAAAAGGGAATACCATCCAACTAGGTAGACTATAGGAAGGGGTTAGCCAGAGAAAATACGAAGCTACAGGGTAGAAACTGGATTAGAAGGACCAAAGCTCAAAACACAAGGATGTCAGCTGATTTCAAATGGATTTGTTAGGTAGAGGGCCTAGCCCCTGCTGCATCTTAGAGGAATCCCAGGACCTGCTGTGAGCAAGGAAGGCATTGCATGCTGCAGCCCACCTTGTCAAAACTGGATCCTCACAGGACTGCGATAATCACCCAGTACCTCCACCTGAGAGCAGTACAAACAAGGGCGTGGTAAGCAAAGCCCCCACACCCCAGCCTACTGGTCATGTGCACCCTAAAGAGGGTGGTCTAGAGTAGGGAGCCACTCCGGTGGCTAGAAATGCCTCTAGAGGCATTAGTAGTCATAGCAGCACCAGCAGCAATAGCAAGGGAACCCCTAGAAATGGTGAAAAATTCCCTGTAGTGTCATCTGCCTTCTAAGTGGAGTTGCCCCCAGGAAAATAAATGGGAAATTCCCACTGGTTAATAGAACCTCTGGTGCCCATTTGTAAGTGTGATTTTACAAACTCCTCCGGGGCTTGCAAAGCTCTCCCTAAATTTCCTTTCAACAGTGCACTTTCCCTTTCTTTTAGATGTACACCAAAAGAGCCAGGCTGCCCGAGAATGCTTTCCAGGTCAGATGGTTGGCTGCCTCTTCCGTTTAGCTTAATAAAGGACACCATCTTCAAAGGACCAGGAGGCGAGTCCATCTGGTGCCTCTGATTGCACTGGTCAGGGGAGTTCCAGCCAAGTCCCAAGCCTCAGCTCTGTGGACAGTCAGCTCATACCACCCAGAATCTACATCTGGCTGCCAAATGCACCTTGCTCTGGCCACCCACATGCACGGGATCCCATGAGCAACAGCTTCAGCATTCTCCTGTCTGAACAAAGAGGATGATCGCCACCAGCCGGGCTATTGTTCAAATGGCATTGGCATCAAAGGCCCCGGGGCCAACTCCCCTTTGTCTGTCAGCTGCTATTCAGAAGGAAGAGAGAAGAAAAGCCAACCAATAGGTTTCTTGGAGAGAATCATCTGTGGACGTGGGACGTTTGCTGTAGTGCTGCGCTAACGTGATTCTAATAACAACTTGTAAAGCTACTTAACTTGGAGAACCTGACCAACACATATTCCAAAATGTCACGGTGCCTGGTTCTAAACGGGCATGCTGTTTCTCAGACTTAAAGCTGTTAAGAGTTGAGTCATCCTCGCCTGCCTGCCTGCCTACGTGTAACAAGGTCCGGGCACAGTGGTTCTGGGCAGGTTTTCACACAGTTGTTAACCCTTTCAGCCTACATCAGTGTTAAGCATATGTCATCTTCATGGAGAGCAGACTTGTGGTTGCCAAGGAGGAGGGGGAGGGAGTGGGATGGACTGGGAATTTGGGATTAGCAGATGCAAACTAGAATGGATAAGCAATGAGGGAACTATACCCAATCACCTGTGATAGAACATGATAGAAAACAATAGGAGAAAAAGAATGTATATGGGTATATAACTGGGTCGCCTTGCTGTACAGCAGAAATTGACAGAACATTGTAAATCAACTATAATAAAAATTTTCTTAAAAAGGACTTGTCATCTTGTCTTCAGATAACACATCACCAAAACCTCTTTCCCAGAAAACTTGATTTTTTTTTTTAACTTGGGCCCATGCCCAGTTCTTGCCACCAATAACAATGGGATCTAGATACCTTCACCTTTGTCAGCTGTTTTGTGAATTATTCACTTGCACTGATGTATTAAGGGTTAGGCAGGGACAGTCCTCCTTGGCAGGCAGGACTATTTTTTTGTGTGTGTGTGTGGTTCAAGATTTTGTGTTATGAAATGTTTTTAACATGTAGCAAAAGAACAGATAGTGAAAATAGTGAACTTGTGGTTTCCACTCTTGCACTTAAAAAAAAAAATTCAAAGATATGTCTGGTTGCTTGCCTTCCTACCTGCTTCCAGGGGTCACTACCCTTCCCAATGATGGTCATGCCCATGCACTCTCTGTACTTTCACAATCTGGGTCCACCTGCAGCCCTCATTTTATGAGATTTAAAACTCTGTGTACATGGCGTGAGACTATGCAGACTTCTGCAACTAGTAACACTATACTTGGGAGTTGCCCAGGTTGATAGATGGAGTCCTGGGTCATCTGCTTCCACTGCCCTGTATAAATATACCATGACCCACACATCCATTCTTCAGGTGAGAGATGTTTAGGCTGCTTCCAATTTTTCACTGTTACAAATACTCCTGTAGTGAGCATTCAGAGGCAGGAGTATTTTACAAACATTTTTTTTAGGATTGCTGGTGCATAAAAAGCAGCCAGACTTTTAGTCAATTTCATATCATTTAAAAATTTGTAGGGACCATGCACCCTTATAGAGGCACCCAGGATGGATCCCACCTACCACCACTCTTGATTCTGTGCTGTTCTTCTGGGCCATTTTCACATCCATCTCCTGACCTGTGCCTGATCTCTTTAGCATCTGTTTCCTGAGGTCAGCCTGCCTACCATCTCTGATTCCTCGTACCAATTCTCTCTCCCACTGGACTCTGACTTCCCTTGCCCCTTTGATTATAAAATTTCCAGGTATTTTAGGTGAAAACCTCACACAGTTTTGCCCCAGATCCTGTTCCTGTGGCTTAGATGCTCTTGGCAAGCATCCCTGCTGAATTCCTTTGGCCCTAAGAATTGAGATAAGAGGGGGAGATATAGAGAGTTTTCTCTGAATCCCCACCACCTCTCACAGGGATTGGTGCAGAAAAAATGCTCAGTGATTGAATGATTTACTGAATAAAAGGAGAGGGTAAAAAGAAATCTGATAGATGTGGTATAGGGTTGGGGTTACCTAAGATCCTCTAACAATACAAGCAGATTGGCTCTTATTGAATAGAAAATCTTTCATGGAAACACTAGGGCACATAAGCCAAGTTTTTTAAGAGAGTATAATAAATTTGATGTTTCCTTTCACCTGACTGCATTTCTGAAGAATATTCAATGTTCAGCACCCACAAATACATATATACACCAAAACTTCTATTTCCTGAAAAGATACAGAGATAATCTATTTTAGGCACTGCTAAGCTGCTAAGCAATTTAAATAGAAGGCTACCAAGTGGTCTTTTTAAGTAAGCTTTAATTGAAGTATAATAAACATAGGATGCACAAATCACGAGTATAAAGCTTAATGAATATTCACAAACTAAACCCGGATCAGGAACAGCACATACTAGCTCCCCTAAATCCCTCTTATGCCCCCCAGCTCCATCACTACAAACTCTCCCCAAAGGCAACCACCATTCTTAGTTCTAACACTGTAGATTTGTTTTGCCTGGTTTTACCTTTTAAACCAATAGAATCTATACTATGTATTCTTTTTGTCCGACTACTTTTGCAAAACAATAAGTTTCTGAGATGCATCCAAGTTACCGTGTGTGATGCAAATCATTCGTTTTTGTCTCTCTACGGTATTTCATTGTATGAATGCTGTTTGTTCATTTTACTGTTGATGGGCATTTGGGTCCTTCTAATGTTTAACGATAATAAACAGTGCTACCGTAAACATTCCTGTACATGTTTTTAATGGGTGCACATATGCACGTACTTCTTTTGGGCAAACACCTGGGAGAATTGCTGGTGCAATAAGTATGCATATGTTCAGCTTTGATACTGCCAACAGTGCATGTACCATTTAACACTTGTATCAGTAATGTGTGATCAGTAAGTCTTGTTTCTCCTCACCAACACTTGGCATTTTCTGTCTGGGGCATATAGTAAAAATTCTGTGCCCAGTTCTCCAACATGTGATTCCTTCAAAATCACAAGTTCTTTTTCCTTCTGATTCGATTTCTTTCCTGATCTTTCTGTTTCTTTTTCTGGCTCCTCTTCCTTGGCCTACTCTTTACATATTATGTTTTCCCCAAAGTTCTTCATTTGTTTATTCATTCAGCCAACAGTGAGTCCCTACTATTAGCTAGGGATTGTGCTAATTGATGAGCAAAACAGACATGGTCCCTTGCCCTTACGTCCATTGGGGATGCAAGCAAATCTCATAAACAATTTTATAACCACACATAACAATCATTGCCATGAAGGAAAAGAAATTAATGCCATGAGCATAACTTAGGGATTTCATTTGGATGGAAAAGTTGAAAAAAATCCCCTTTGAGGACTGTGAAGTTAAGAAGTTGAGTAGAAAGCAAAGGGGTGGGTGTTGGAGTGATAAAGGATCAGTATATATGAAGTCCCAAAGGGAGGTAAGTACTTGGAGCATTCAGAGATCATGGCAGGCCTGTGTTGGACCCTGGGGATCCAAGTAGCTTGCTTTAAGTCTAGAGATGCAGGCATAGACAGAACATGTGAAGCTTTGTAGGCCACATTAAGCATTTTGTATTTTATTACAAGTGCAATGGGAAAACAATGAAAGAATATAGGGTAGGGTGTTCACCTGACCTGATGGGCCTTGCCAGATCATTCAGCTACTGTGTGAGTGTGGGGTTAGAAAGAAGCAAGGAGGGAAGCAGGGAGACCAGTTGGAAGGCTACTTCAGTCATCCAGAGAAGATACAATGATGGCTAAGATTTGGGCAGTACGGGAGTTCCTGTTGTGGCTCAGCGGAAATGAATCCGACTAGAAACCATGAGGTTGCCGGCTGCCGGTTCGATTCTTGGCCTTGCGCGGTGGGTTAACGATCCGGCGTTGCCATGAGCTGTGGTGTAGGTTGCAGACGTGGCTTGATTCTGGCATTGCTGTGGCTCTGGCATAGGCTGGCAGCTACAGCTCTGATTAGACTCCTAGCCTGGGAACCCCCCTATGCTGCAGGTGCAGCCCTAAAAAGACAAAAAGCAAAAAAAAAAAAAAAAAAAGATTTGGGCAGTAGAGTGGAGGTGGAGAGAAGTAAACACAGGTGAGAGAAAATTGGGGGGTGAGACATCAGAATGGGCAAGATCTGGTCCTCCACTGGAGGTGAGGGATGAGAGGCAGGAGCTGGAAACACGTATCTGTTTTCCAGATTCATGACTTGAACAACTGAATGCACAGAGAAGCCATTCTCTCCTTGGAGGGAGATTAGAGACAGTGCAGATTTGGATATTGGAGGGGTGGGGGGAAGTCACAAGACTTAAGCATGTAACATTTTGCTATGCCTCTGAGCTATAAGGTAGGTATTGTTTGTTGGCTGACAGTTTGTTGCTGAGGTATTTAATTCTCAACAATTAGATCTGTCCCAGGACTCTCCATCACTGAAGATGAGGGACCTCAATGCTTCAGGGAAGGGCAGAGGTAGCTTAAAACAAAGGTATTAAGGATTAGTTTTGCTTTTGAAAGAGATTACTTTAAGCATAGAAAAAAACAACCTTTTTTTCATTTGTAAGGGACAGATTTTGCAGACCGAAGAAAGGATTTGTGATTTCCAAGGAGATGAAACTTGGGAGGACTGAGGACAGAGGACAGAGTTTTTTTTTTTACTTTAAGCTCCAGAGAAGAGAGGATGAAAGTCATGATGCAGAGGCAGCTTCCCACCACACAGGAAGGCAACAGGCTCTTCCAGACTGAAGGAAAGAAAGCACAGTGAGGTTTAGGAGTGTGGACCCAGCAGGGAATTAACAAGAGGGGTAGAAAGAAAAATTGTGAATGTGACATCACAGATACCAGCGAAGAGTAAGTGAGTGCATAGTCAACCTCATCAAATGCTGCCGAGATCAGGTAAGAAGAAAATTTCAGTCTCTGTGGGATTGAGCAAGGTGGAGGTTGCTGCTGGTCTTAACAGAAGCCTCAGTGCCATGGGAAGAGCAGAAGAGACAGAGAGGAGTGGAATGAAGAGTAAAAGGAGATGAGAAAGTAAATGCAACTTTGATGGACAACTCTTGTAGAAACTTGAGTGTGTAATGGGGACAAAAGAAAGCATTGTTTGGAGGATTTGAGATCGAGAGAAGGCTTTCTAAAGATGCAACTTCCTAGACTTGTCTGAGTAGAGATGGATAGGTTGAAGGTGTAGGAGCTAAGTCCCTGAGAAGACAGGCGAGGATGCACATTCTTGGCTGCTAGGGTATGTAAAAATCAGCTGCTCCAATCTCCTGCTGTGGGACGCATAATTGATGGATGGCCTCAGCTGCTGTCCTTCTGCATCCACCCTGCCGAGGCCATGCTTCCCCCGGGCTGTTTCCTGGTAAATGACTAAGCATGGCAGGGCCATTTCTGCAGTAATTTTGGCATGAGGAGTCCCTCTGCCAAAACTTTCTTGGAGCTGTGCTGAAATCTGAGTCTTCTCCAGGCCAATCTTCCCATGCAAGTGCCAGACCTGCCTTACAGTCTGAAGGCTCTCTCTACCTCCTCCTTCTCATCCTTCACAGGCATTTCCCCTAATAAATCTCTTGCTTGTGTAATCCTGCCTACAGGTCTGTTCTAGAAGGACTAAAGTCTCCACAGCAAATAACCCCAAGTCAATCTCTGTCTATGGACTACTCCTTCTAACCATCAGATTTGTCTTTCTAACTTCACCTGGAATATTGCAATGAGTGATCCCAGTTTGTTGCCTCACCATTATACTTCCCCCTTCTGCTGAGTACATTGTTCACACTACTCTCATAGTGAGCTTTAAAAATAAACATTTGCATGTAATGTCTTAAAACTGAATCAGTTTTATTACCCACCAACTTTAAATTCTACAGCGACATCCTGCCATGCCCGTAATACAACTGAAACTCCTCACCATGGCCTCTCTGACATCTCCTAGCACCTTCCCCATGCTGTTCTCAATCGTGCACAATCTATTCCCTCTTGAAACCCTTTCCTTTGGCTATTTCCAGCTCTTCATAAGGCACACCTTTCACTTCAAGTTTCTGCTCCAATGTCACCTCCTCAGAGAGACTTTATCACCTTATCTATAATTGTTCACATCCCCACCGTCATTCTTTATCCCCTTACTCTGCTTCATCTTTTTCTCCACTTTTATCACTCACAGAAATTATTTGGGATCAATATATATTTAAATTATAGAATACTGGTCTTTAAAGGTTCTGATAGCTACATATTATCTAGAGAAACATAGTCCGATAGAAACATGATGTGAACCATATACATAATTTCAAAGTTTCTAGGAGTTTTCTGCTACGTCTAAGTTTTCTAAAATAGCGAGCATGGGAGTTCCTACTGTGGATCAGCAGGTTAGGAAACCTACATAGTGTCCGTGAAGATGGGGGTTTGATCCCTGGCTTTGCTCTGTGGGTTAAGGATCCAGTGTTGCTGTAAGCTTTGGTGTAGGTTACAGATGTTGCTGTGGCTGTGGTGTAGGCCAGCAGCTACAGCTCCGATTTGACCCCTAGCCCAGGGAACTTCCATATGCTGCAGGTGCAGCTACAAAATTAAACATAAAATTGTAGCATGAATGGAGTTTGGCAATTGTGTGCAAGGATGTAAAAACCCCTGATTGGCAATAGCTTTTGGTTGTGGCAAAGGTAATCTTACCTCACAGGGGTAAAAGCTTTCTACCTCATAAAGAAAGCACTGAAAGAAGAGATGTGACCTGGCTTTACCATGAAGTAATTCTACGACCTTGGGCAGATTACTTGGGTCTAGGATGTCAAATAGGTGTTACTTTTCATGTCTTCGTCTATCAATTGAGAGTGGCTGCCTGAAGGTCAGCTGAGGGAAGGATTCTGAGGCTTTGTCTGAGCTTCTTGGGAAACAATGCCTTGATCAATTAGTGATGTCTGCCCTGGGAACCATTAGGAAAATTGGGCTGGATGTACTAATTCCCTCTAAGATGAACTTTTTTTCTCATTCAAAGGCAATAAAGGAATTCCCTGGTTGCCTAGTGGTTATGGATTCGGCATTGTCACTGCTCTGGCTTGGGTTTGATCCCTGGCCCAGGAACTTCTGCATGCCACGGGTGCTGCCAAAAAAAAAGTTAGGGGGAGAGGGTGGAATAACAAAAATAAGTAATAGATTTCTCAGCCCTACATGGATACTATGAAGTTTAAATGGAGAAGGCTGAGAAAATGCTATGAAAATCTAACACAACTCAAAAATATCATTGAAAATATATCCTAGTATGGCCAGGGACAATATAATGGGTTTGTGTGTGCACGTCTGCATGTGTGCCTGCCTTCATGTGCCTATTGTCCCCAAGGGAATAAGGAGAAGTACAGGTCAATGTTTTCCAAGAAGCTGGGTCTAGAAAAATACTCAGTCACGCCAAGCTCAGGATGTGGAAAAAGCTGTCTTGATGAAAATTAAACCACTTGATGAGCTTTTAAAAAATCTTCAATTTGGACTTTTCTCCCCCTAGAGTCAATTTACTACATGTGTGTACGTGCATATTTAATCTATAAATGTTTTCAAAACTATGGTCTTTTTACACGTCATTTTGAATGTTTAAAAGTCTCAATTGCTGCTGCTTTGGGAAGGAGAGTGTCACTTTTCCTCCTTTATAGACCACTTACGGTCTGCCCAAATATATTACTTCTCTCTCCCAGGGCATCTTTCTAAGCTTCTCCCCCCTCTGTAGATGCTCAGGCCACCTCAGTGTATCTGCTATTATTGATTCAGGAAAAGGCTTTGATTCTGCAAACTACAAGCTGTTACTCATGAAACTATGACAACTTGGTATTAGCTACAAATCAATGAACTTTTAAAATGCAGTCGAGGCAACAAAACTCCCTTACTGCTAAACCTTGATAAGCCCACCCAGGAACTGCCAAACCTTTATCTTAACAGCCATGTGATCTTTGCTTCTTTGATAGCCCTTTGCCGCATTGATAAGGATTACACATCTTGTGGGAGCTGTTGTTCTCTCTGGAAACATTTCTAAAGTGGCTACAGGAGAAAAACGA
>PVHT021183583.1:4190586-4234058 GCA_004024745.2 Catagonus wagneri
AAATGCAGTCGAGGCAACAAAACTCCCTTACTGCTAAACCTTGATAAGCCCACCCAGGAACTGCCAAACCTTTATCTTAACAGCCATGTGATCTTTGCTTCTTTGATAGCCCTTTGCCGCATTGATAAGGATTACACATCTTGTGGGAGCTGTTGTTCTCTCTGGAAACATTTCTAAAGTGGCTACAGGAGAAAAACGAATCTCTTTTTACAGGTGGGCTGTACTATGTGATAGGTCAGTATTCTCAACTAAACCCATTCTCAGTGCCCCTTCCTTTTCACCTGAGTCGTTCTTTAGAGACCAAATTGAAAATGGGAACACGGCAGGGAAGGGTCCAAGCTGTGATGAAGTGCTCTCGCATGATACACTGGAGAGGGCATTCAGATCTCTATTTTCTAAGCTCCCTGGCCCTTGCTTCATAGCAGGACTAGTTTCTTTCTTTATTTCTCTCTTAGCCCTTAGTCAATAAAATGTGTATAACTGGGTCCTTGAGACATGCGGTATTTGCCCTTATCCTTATGACCCTTCATTTACATGGGTCATTTTCTTCTAGAGTTTGGCTTCAGCGGAGTTTAGCATAATTTAGGAGAGCAATGAGGACAGCTATTGCAGGGGGACTCTTGGAGGAGTATATAGAGACAAGTACGGACCTCCCATGTGTCTTCTGCCTGCAGCTGGAATGGCCTGAGGGTCCATGATCATCCTTAAGTTGACCCTCTGCCTGTTGCATCTCTGAGTTCCATCTGGTCAGACATTATCCAAGGGACTAAAATTTCCAGTATTTCTGTGTCTTCCCTGTGGACCCTTCTTTTTCCTTCTCTTCCTTCTTGTTTGGGGCAGTAACTGTGCCCTATTTCATATCCCTTTTCTTCACCATTCACTTTGGCCATGGCTGCAGCCCCCTGTTCTGTGCAGGTGAACCTGATGCTCCTGGCTCTGTGGTCCCGCCTACCTATACTTTCAATCCTGGGCATAATTTTATGGGCTCCAGATATTGGGATGCCCACAGTCCCCCTCATGTACTTTCCTCTCAAAAAGTAGGGCACAAACTTTGTGCAGCGTGGCTTGGGAGACGGTAGATACACACTCCCTTTATCTGCAAATAATCTCTCTGTCCATCTCTCCTTGGATGTTCCGTGGACAACCATGAGGTATACTTTATTTATGTTTAAAAAAATTTTTTTTGGCCATGCCTGCAGCTTGTGCAAATTCCCAGGCCAGGGATCAAACCTGCACCACAGCAGCAACTTAAGCCACTGCAGTGACAATGCCAGATCCTTAACCTGTTGTTCCATAAGGAACTCCCTGAGGTGCACTTTACATGGCTTCTCTCAGATCCTGGCAAGTCAAGCCCTGCTTTCCCACACTGGTGAGGAACTCAAGAATTCACCCGCATTCTGGCTTTCCTTCTCTGTTGAACCTCCCTGTCCCCCTCTCCTATCCCTGGGAACACCTCTCAAATTAGCTGCCTGCACACAAGACCCCGTCTCAGGTTCTGTCTTCCAGGGGAAATTCAGGCCAAAATGGTCTAGAAAGCAGTTTCAGATGCCAGAGCTGGAATCACTCTCTGGTCGGTGGACCATAGGGACCCCACTGCCGGGAGTCAGTGGTATGATGGCTCCTGACCTCTAGTAGCACCACTTACTAGACGCTCAGTGGCCTAAGGGGCAGATGGAGGGTAAAGCATTGTTTACACTGTAGCTGTAGCACTTGAACAATGTGGGAACAATGGTAATGATGAGTATTGTAGTTGACATTTTTTTCTCTCTTTTTTTTAATGGCCACATGTGTACATGTAAATTCCTGGGCCAGGGACTGAATCTGAGCATAGGCTGCAGCTGCAGCAATTCCAGATATTTTAACCCACTGTGCCAAGCTGGGGATTGAACCCACACCTCTGCAGTGACCCAGGCCACTGCAGTTGGATTATTATTATTTTTATTTTCTTTTTAGGGACGCACCCACAGCATATGGAGGTACCCAGGCTAGTGGTAGAATTGGAGATGTAGCTGCCAGTCTACGCCACCACCACAGCAATGTGGGATCCAAGATGTGTCTGCAACCCACACCACAGTTCACAGCAACCCACTAAGCAAGGCCAGGCATCGAATCCACAACCTCATGCTTCCTAGTTGGATTTGCTTCCGCTGTACCACAACGGGAACTCCCAACAGTTGGATTCTTAACCCACTGAGCCACAGCAGGAACTCCCATAGATGACTTCTGTTAACTACTTTAGGAACTGTGGTGGGTATAGTAAGTGTCACCTGAGCTAAGCTGGAACTATATTTCCCAGAATTCCCCTTCCTCCATAATCTGGTTCTGCTTGGGCCACGTGATCTCCTGTGAACTCTGGAAGGTGACCTTGTTTATTTTACAACAGAAAAGTGTCTTAGTTCGGTCAGGCTGCTATGACAAAATACCACAGGCTGGTAGTTTAAAAATAACAGAGATTTCTTTTTCTTAGTTAAAGGCCAGAAGTCCAGGAAGAGGGTCCCAGCATGGGCCATTGTTCTGCACATGCTGGAAAGGGCTAGGGAGCTCTGTAGGTCATTTTACTAGAGACCCATCCATTCTTTTGTAAGAGACCTAATCCTGCTTATGAGGGCTGCACCCTCATGGCCTAAGCACCTTCTAATGCCATCAACTGATGATTAGGATTTCACTATGTGACGTTGGGGGGCGCGGGGTCCTGAACATTCAGACCAGGGCAGAAGGTGTGCAGGGTACCAGGTGCTAAAAGCCATTTACGGATGTTTTTGCTGATCTGCTGGCTCATTTTGTAGGTGGGAAGCAGCTGCCAGCCCACAGCTCTTCCAACTTCCACCATATCTCCTCCAGCTTCTCTGACTCCTGGGTCAGACTGCCTGCCTGGCCTATCTTAGCCTTAGCACTGGATGCAGAGGCAACAGCTGTATGTAGTCCATATAACCAGCTCCCACAATTGCACACCGTTGAATCCCTGTAATAAATCCCATTGTCTAGATCATTTCCAGGGGTTCTATCTTCCTGACCAAACCCTGACTGATACAGGAGGCCTGAAAATAGAACTTGCAGGCTCAATTCAGCTGTCAGCTAAGGCACACTATGAATATCAGAAAATCCCCAAGGCAGTTTTTAAAAAGATTCCTCTCCTGCAGCTGCAGGGCAGACAGTGCTGAAACCCAGGCTCAGGAAGCAATTGTAGGGATAGAAATGTTACAAAAGAGACTGAAAGCACAACCTCATCAAGTCCCCTATGCCAAAGGCAGCACCCTGATAGAAGACTGAGTTCTGGCATTAGGATAGACAGGTCTCAGAATCTTGTGCCCTCAGATTCCCCTATAACTCTAGGCTGGCGGATGTAGAATTTCTCCTTTGCTAGTTGATAAGCAAGAACCTTCTCTTGCTTATCAACCTGCAAACCCTCATAAGAGGAGGCTTGTTTTCCTTAAGGGCTTATCGCTCATTCCTTCTAACCAAGAATTACAATCAGATCAGAGAGCAGCCCAAGGGAGGAAACAGCCCCCTGATCCAGTTATAGGACCTGGTTGATATGAACTGGTGAGTCTGAGGGGAAACAAGTAGCAGAATAGATCCTAAGAAAACCCTCTGTTGATGGGATGCCAGCATCTCTGACAAGGGCAAAGAGTCTCTGGATGATTTCCTAAGATTTACCTTCCAGTTCACTAAATTTCTTCTTCCCAGTGTCTAGTCTGTCTAACCTGTTCTCTGATTATTTTTATTTCATGAACTATATTTTTTATTTTCAAATTTCTTTTTGGCTATTTCTTTTTCAAATGTTCCTGGTCTTTTAAAATAATGTCCAGTCTTATCTAATGAATTTTATTCCTTTATATTGAAAAATTAAAACCTTGTTAATTTTTTTTTTTTTGTTATTGTTCTTTAGAGCCACACCCATGGCATATAGAGGTTGCCAGGCTAGGGGTTGAATTGGAGCTACAGCTGCTGGCCTACGCCACAGCCGCAGCAGTGCTGGATCCAAGCCGCATCTGCAACCTACACCCCAGCTCATGGCATTGCCAGATCCTTAACCCACTGAGCGAGGTCAGGGATCAAACCTGCAACCTCATGGTTCCTAGTTGGATTCATTTCCCCTGCACCATGACGGCAATTCCAAAAATTAAAACCTTGTTATTTTAAGAATTTTTTTAAAAAAAGATTGATCCACTTTCTAAATTTCTTAAGGGTGTACATTCTGCAATGTGTTGCCTTTGCTGTCTCTCTCACTTGTGGAGATCAGTTTCCTTATATGATTTGTAAAGATAACTGCTACTTTGAACAGTATGTAATCAAAAAGCAATTTTACTTTTATTTCTACCACCCTTTAAAATTTCCTCATTTGGACTAGTTTTCCACTGCCTTTGGATATAAACTTATACAGGCCTCATACCAATCTTTCGCGTTTAGAAAATAAAAGGTTTTATAGGCATAATCTCAAATATGTATGTCTGGTCCAAAGTAATAATCAGCACTTCATGGAGTTCCCATTGTGGCTCTGCGGAAACAAATCTGACTAGTATCCATAAGGATGCGGGTTCAATCCCTGACCTCACCCAGTGGGTTAAGGATCCGGCATTGCCATGAGCTGTGGTGTAGGCTGCAGATGCAGCTCAGATCCCGCACTGCTGTGGCTGTGGCTTAGGCTGGTGGCTACAGCTTCGATTCGACCCCAGCCTGGGAACCTCTGTATGCTGCAGCTGCAAACCTAAAAAAGACCAAAAACAAACAAACAAACAAACAAAAAAACCAGCACTTCACTAAAGTGCTTCACTAAAAGGCCAAGAACCCTGCCCTTCTGCTGTAGCAGTTCATTCTGGAAAGGGGACATAGTTGGGTTCTTTCCCCAGTTCTTTTCTGCCAGCTCAGTGAGAATATGATTCCAGGTGGCTAGAGGTGAGGGAAACTTTCCTAACTGACCTGTATTGTTATTCGATGGCCCTGTGCTCTTTGAGCCTGGCAAGTATTTAAAGCTGACTTATTTTCCTTGGGTATATGTGTGGTTTCTTCCAAGACTTCCCTTCTCAGCTGTCTCATGCTCCCTTCATCTGGGTGATGAACACGACTTCAGCTGTTTCCTGTTCTTTCCACAGCTCCTAGGGTCTGACGGTACCCTCAGTTGCTCTCTACTGAGACCTGGTCCTACCTGTCGATGGACCTTATCGACAGCTCTCTCTTCTATATGGCCTACATCCAAGACATGGGAGACACACATGCATCTTTTGCCCCATCACATTCTGGAGGGCAGGTTGATCCCAGAGCGTCTGTCCACAGAGCATCCATCAGACTGCTTTTTGCACACTAGATTTCTCAGGTGGGAGTCAGATACTAGTTCATGCTGTCTGCCCTTACTTTCCTCTATCTCTCACTCTCCATTGTCTTAACATACCAGCAGTTCTTTCCAAAAAATTTGTTCACTAATACCCAAGTACCCTCCTTGATTTGAGTGAGAGGTTTAAGAGTCCTCTAACTAGTTCTTGGTCACCTCCTTTGAAATTTCTGCTTAGAAGCCTGACTCACAACTTACTTTGGAACCCTGTATCTATCAACATAGGATACGATGAATAATTTTTTTCTGAGTGCACATCTTGAATGAAAATGGATTTTCTTTGTGTGACCTATGACCTTGGGTTTCAGAAGTTTCCCAACCAGATGGTCCCATACTTGCCCTTTCATGCGTTCCAAGCTGGTGTAGAGACTGGATTCTCAGTGTATGGTTCCTGCCTCCTATAAGTGGTTGTGAACTTGGACTCCACTCCTGCAAATGGTGCCAGCTTGGGATTTCAGTTTCTAGCAGGTGACCATTTTAATATCTGGAACTCTGGGTGGATGATTCATCCTGCCAATCAGCTAAAGATTTTTTTTTTTAGGGATTTCAATTCTTTTATCCTATTTCTCCATTCACCTTGATTCTCTTGAAAAACTTTAAGGGCATCCGAGTGGGTGATTTCTGGTACAAACAACAGAAAATTCAACCCACATTAGCTTAACCAGAAATAAATGAGGAGGATTTATAAGCTCCTATAGAGGCCGGGATTAAGCCTAGTCTCAGAAGAGGATTTTACTGGGCAGAAACAATGGGACTTATTATTATTCCCGTCTCCATTTCTAAGTTCTGCTGGCCCAGCATTGGCTCTGTTCTCAGGTTTTGCTACCTAGGTTGCCCAGGTTGGTACTCAGCTATTTCCAGAACAGTGGTTCTCAAAAGGGGGTACTTTTGGCAAAGCCAGGAGACAGTTTTGGTTGAAACGACTGGGGAGAAGGGGCAGGATGATACATGTGTCTACCAATAGGTAGAGGCCAGGAATATACAGGACAGCTCCCAACAACAATTACTCAGCCTAAAACGTTAGTAGTGCCTAGGCTGAGAAACCCTGTCCATATGCTTTCTCTTCTATATCCAGAAGGGAAGAGAGAATCATCGACATTCCAGAATTCTCTGAAAAGGTCCTGATTGGACAAGTGTAGTAAATGACAGCCACCCTTCTCAAAAGATAGTTTTCTCTCTTTCATAACTAAAGTCTTTTCTCTTGACTTCTCTTTCTCTCCCTCAGCTATGTTGACAGATTTGGTTTCTTTGCTTAAATCTTCCTCCTCATTTTCCCAGCTTCTCTGCCATTAGTGGGTGGAGAAGGGGAGGTGTGGAACACACACATTAAATCTTACTTTTGTCACTTACGTGTACATTTAGTTTACATGGTTGAGAGCATGTTATACATACGCACATACACACACAATATAATATTAAGCATTATATTTTTTTCTCTTGATATTGTATAATAGGTGTTTTCCCATGCCATTAAAACCTCTTTGTCATGAAAAAAATGCTGCATAACAGGTCATTGTATACATAAACCATACTCACTCATTAATTATTAATTTCCCTTGAGTTTAGTGTCTTTCTTAGCCAATTTATAAAATATGAGGCTAGATTCTTTACGTGGCCACTTCTTGGACTTTAGGAGTAAAACTGATATAGGCCAGTGTTTGCTTTCTGTGGACTAGAAGGAGAAGGACAGGGTTTTAACAATAGTTTCCAAATGATTTAAGATTGTACTTTAATTAACTGGGAATTTGTGAAAAATACAGATTCCAAGGCCCTGACTCCAGTCCACTGAATCAGAATCTCCACCTGTGGGAACTGCACAAAGTTCTAATCATTCTGATGAATAATTAGGTTTTGGAACCGCTGGCATGGTTTACCTGCAAGAATAGCTAGCTTACTCTTTACATAAATACTTACTCTTAAATACTAGTTATTGTAATGATACTTGGGGAAGTATGGTGCCGCATGCCACTTGTAGCAGATATTGGTCACTTGTTGTGGCTAGGTTGCAAGTGAATCCCTTTCTATGCTTAGGAAACTGCTCATTTTTGGTCCCTCCCTCTGACGACCTTTTTGATCTCCTCCCTAACCCTTTTCCTCCTGCCTCCCTCCCTTTTTCCTTCGTATGTCCCCATTTGGGCCACAAGCATGAGGGCCCCCCCTCCACATCAACCCCCAGAACCCAGACCAGCGAGTACATGAATCAGGACTAATTTCCAGCCAGGGTCCAAGAACCCATCAGGAAAAGTACCCCCTTAGGGGCAGGTCCCTGAGGGAGAAGGAGGGCTCATCCAGGCACATCTCCCATTTACCACTTCTGATCTGTGTAACTGAAAAAGTTGTAGTAAAGGGTTGAGGGCAGACCCAGAGGGACTCCTGAATCTGACTGGGGAAATCTTTCAAACCCACGACCCCACCTGGGCTGACATCCAGAGCCTCCTCAAAGTCTTCTTAACCAGGGAAGAAAAGGCCACATTCTTTTCCAAAGCCAGAAAGGAAGCAGACAAAGAAAAGAAATAACGCACGCAGGTCATGCTATTTTCAGAAGGGAGACTCAAGCAGTCGCAGATAACGAACCCAACTGGGACCACCAAGACAGTGGAGAAGGGGGGAGGAAGACAGAGGCTGACCTATTATAAAAATATGACCCTAAAGGGAATTCAGGCAGCAGGAAAGAAACCTGTCAATTGGAATAAGATAAAGGAAATCAATCAAGAGCCAAAAGAAAACCCTTCTGCGTTCCTAGAGTGCCTCAGGGATCTATACTGCCACTGACCCTGACTCATTGGAAGGGAATGCAATCCTGAGCTCGTGTTTCATTTCCTAAAGTGCCACGGACATTAGGCATAGACTTCAGAAACTAGAAATAGAACCAGATACCCTGACCTCTCGTCTGGTTGAGGTTCCCTACCTGGTGTTTAATAAGAGAGATGTAGAGAAGGAAAAGTCAGAGGATAAAAAGGTCCAGAGAAAAACCCACTGGCTGTTGCCCTCCAGTGTTCACTGGTTGACATGGGGAATCTGGACTAACGGCCCACAGAAACTCTGGACTCTGTAGGAGCTGCACTCAGCTCCCACTGATGCACAGCAAGCCAAGGAAACTAGGACCCAATCAGTGAGCCATATGTAAAACGAAAGTGACACCGCAAGAGAGAATGACAGACGCTGGCCACTACCCTTGACAGCAGATGGTCCAAACAGATGAAGAATGATGGGGCCAGAGGGCTCCTAAGTTGACACTCCAACAGACCTGCAAGGGCCCCAGCTGACATTGGACATGGGGGAAAGCCAGTTGAATTCTTAGTAGCTACGTGTGCTACTTATTTGGTCTGAACATCAGATCAGGCAAACTCTGTCACAAGAGTGGTAAAATAAGGGTATGTCAGGGAAGGCCCAAGAATGGGTATTCACAGAGCCATTAAAATGTAAATTAGATGAACACAAGCTCCCGCATTCCTTCCTGTATGTCCCCAGATGCCCTATGCCCCTGCTAGCAAGATATCTTACATTAACTGGGGGCAACAACCCACATAATGGGGGACAAACTGGAGGTGGTGTCCCTTTAGACAAAAAGCACAAGAAGATATTGATAATGGCTGAGAACAGATCTCCTGGGACATGGCAAGCTGACCGCCCTGGAGTAAGTCTGGGCCCAGAGGTGGATGGGATGATCTGAAGGAGCCAGCTCTAAGAGAGTCCATTCCAATTCTGGGTCTACGTGGCTCAGTAGAAAATAGTACCCTCTCTGTCAGGAGGCTGCATTGGTCATTGCTCCTGATTTACAGGACCTAACTGACCAGGGCCTAATTCAACCGTGCCGATCAGCCTATAATATCCCCATTCTCCCCATGAAGGCACCAGTGGGGATACTGCATGGTACAGGCCCTCAGGGCAGTCAGTTAAGCCACCAAAGGTATACCCCCTGTAGTCCCAAATCCCTACACTCTGCTGACTCTACTATCTACAAGGACCTGTTATTTTGTCTTGGATTTAAAAGATGCCTTCTTCTGTATTCAATCAGCCCCAGAGTCACAAGAACTGTTTACTGTTGAGTGTTGGACCCAAACATTTAATAATAACAAATACTAGGCTCAGTGGTTAACGAACCTGGGGATGCAGGTTTAATCCCTGGCCTTGCTCAGTGGGTTGGAGATCTGACATTGCTGTGAGCTGTGGTGTAGGTTGCAGACGTGGCTCAGATCCTGTGTGGCTGTGGCCGTGGTTGTGGCTGTGGCTGGCGCCTCTAGCTCTGATTCGACCACTAGCCTGGGAAATTCCATATGCTGCGGGTACGGCCCTAAAAAAGACCAAAAAAAAAAAAAAAAAAAAAAAAAGAACAGTACTACTGGAAAGTCCTGGTCCAAGTGTTCAAAAATTCCCCCATCATCTTTGGGTAAACTTTAGCTAAAGACTGAAAAGATCTATATCTGGAGGAAGGAACCCTCCTCTGGTATATATGAGACCGACTCACTGCCTACTGTTCTAAGGAGGCAGTGCCTCCTCCGGTGTATAGATGACATTCTGATCACCAGCCCTGTTAAGGAGGCCTCTGATAAAAATACTGTAACCACTCTGAACCATCTAGCTAATAAAGGATGTAAGGTGTCCAAGAAAAAGGCTTAAATGTCACAGACTAGGGTGACCTACCTAGTCTGTCTATTCTCACAGAAGCCATTTGCAGCCCCACTTGTCCTAAAATTAGAAGGTAGCTAAGGGATTTCCTGGGGATGGCTGGGTTTTGCTGCATCTGGATCCCTAACTATCTTATCTAATAGCTAGGTCTTTATATGAAAGGTTGAAAGGAAAGGATACTGATTCTTTTCAGAGGGATGAAGGATGTGAAGGGGCCTTTCAGGCACTGAAAAAGGAATTACTTCAGGCCCCTGTCCTGACCCTCCCAGATTTAGCTAAACCCTTTGACCTTTTACATTCAGACAGCAGGGGAACAGCCCTTGGAGTGTTAGCTCAAAAACTGGGATGCCTTACTCATGTGGTTGCTTATTTCTCTGAACATTAGCTCAAACCATTAAGGGGTAGTCTCCTTGCCTAAAGGCAGTATCAGCTACTACAGCTCTTCTAAAGGAGGCTAAAAAGTTAATATTTCATCAGCCAATCACTCTATGGACCCCTACACCAGACTTAGGCTTTAGTAAATTCTAAGGGAACAGAATGGCTCTCCCCCAGAAGGTCAATTCAAGTTCAGGCTATGCTTTTAGACAACCCAGCGGCTACTATAAAACCTGTCACACGCTAAATCCTGCCACCCTAATGCCCACAGAAACAGAGCCCCTGGAGCATGAACGTACAGAAAACACAGACACCATCTATTCCAGTTGTCCCAACCTAGAAAGTGAGCTCCTCCCAAACACAGAGGAGGAATGTGGTTCACAGATGGGAGGTTTATGAAAGAGGGAAAAGTCAGGAAACACAGTAACCTCCCAGACTCCAGTCATAGATGCAAGAAGCCTACCTCCAAGGATTTCTGCCCCAAAGTGGAGTGGATAGCCCTCACTCGAGCCTTAGAACTTGGGTCAGGGACGATCTTAAATGTTTATACAGAGTTCTCGTACATGTTTGCTGTCCTACATGCACACGAGGCTATTTGAGGGGAAAGAGACCACAGAGACAAAACAGGTGAAACATTCTTTATTTTATTTTTGTCTTTTTGCCTTATCTAGGGCCGTACCCGCGGCATATGGAGGTTCCCAGGCTAGGGTCTAACAGGAGCTATAGCTGCCGGCCTTCGCCACAGCCACAGCAACGCGGGATCCGAGCTGCGTCTGCAACCTACACCACAGCTCATGGCAACACCAGATCCTTAACCCACTGAGCAAGGCCAGGGATCAAACCTGCAACCTCATGGTTCCTAGTCGGATTCGTTAACCACTGAGCCAGGACGGGAACTCCAGGTGAAACATTCTTAAGTGTGTACAGTGCAAGCTTAGAAGCAGTACAGCTTCTAAAATAGGTGGCAGTGGGTGTTCCCTTGTTTGTGCAGTGCGTTAAGGTTCTGGGGTTGTCACTGCTGTGGTACAGGTTTGATCCCTGGCCTAGGAATTTCTGTATGTCACAGACATGGCCAAAACCACCCCCTCAAAACCAGCCAACCGAACAAACAAAATAGGTGACAGTGTTGGGGTTACCAAAAGGGGGATGCAGAGGTAATAAAGGGAAACACAGTGGACGCCAACTGTCAAAAGGGCAGTCCTGGAACTAGTAACTGGGCACCTGCCTCTGATACCTCAAAGGCCTGAGCCATCCAATTATTCCTCAAAGGAAGAATTAGACAAAGCCTGAAAATGGAGCCAGCGGTGGCTGGTTAATGAAACGGGCAATATGTCTTTCCCCAAACTGCAGCTTATCAAGATATCAGGGAGACTCATCAAGGACCTTACTTCATACAGGAAGCCCTGTATAATAGGTGAGTTGAGGTCGTAGTAACTCCCGGCATGGAAAGCCTACTCTGTCAGATAGTTTAGATAGGCGCCATCTGCACAATGAACACTCCTAACAGCAGACCCTGCAGAGGTTCCCAGAGAAGGCCCACTCAGACTAGAGGGACGTGTCCTGGAAGACTGGCGGGTGGGTTTCACTGTCTGGCCGGCAGTATGGAACAGTTTTAGGTCTCTCTTGGTGCAAGTAGATACATTTTTTGGGTGGATAGAAACAATCCCTGCTAGAACTGAAACCGCACCTAAAGAGGCTAATGCGTTCCTAAAAGAAATAATCCCCAGGTTTGGGCGCCCAGGAGCCCTACAAAATGACAATGGTCCAGCCTTTGTGTCTCAATGACAAAGGGATTAACCAGCGCCCTGGGCATAAAAGGGACCTTGCACTCAGCCTGGAGATCTCAATCACCAGGAAAAGTAGAGAGATCCAATCAGACCTTGAAAAGAACCTTAGCCAAGCTGTCAGGGAATTCAAGAAAATTAATTTGCTTCTGATTGCCCTGCTCCACATGCGGATAAATTAAAGTTTAGTGTATCTGAACTTATGTGCAATAGACCCATTCCTCGAGTCCGAGAGAAGGGTATTAACCCTCTCAAAATGGAACGACTCAAATGTGCCCTCCAGGTAGGAGAAACAGTGCAAACAGTGAGCAGGTGTTGGCTACCTACCTGTTCTGGCCAGGAGTCTTAAGTGCATCCAAAACCCTGGAAAAACAGCAGCCTGCAAGAGCAGCTCAATGCTAATGGACCCCACTTACTGACTCTGCCCTGAAGTTACAGGGGGTCACTCTGTGGGTGCACCATCCTCAAGGGAAGAGGCCCCTGAGCCCCAAACTCTGGAGAGTCAACCTGAGGCACCAGACCCCTTGACTACCTGGACTTCTCTCTGCCCTGAACTTCTCTTCCAAAAAACAACAAAAAGCGTGGCCAGGGATAATCAGGCCACAGCAACGAGCCTCCACAGCAGGGCTCATTTTTGCCTACAGGCAGAAGACCTAGATACTTTCATTTTTAGGAAAAAATCTGACATGTGACCATTATTCCCCTGTTAATATTTGGGCCATGTATCTGAATTTATCTGGTGTCCAAAAGGTTAGACAAAGTGGTCTCTCAGGGACGGGAACAGTTAGGGCCGGGGCCTGGTAACAAACACCTTTAAGGAGGCCAAGGGGTTGCTCTCCTCTGCCCAGGGCGATGACGACGTTCACACCCAGCAGGAAAGAGTTACAGGTGAGGGACCTGAGCGCACAGCGCCTCTAATGAGTGACGAGCAGGACAAAAGGCAGAGGAGGGGTTTGTCACCAGCAAAGCCCATTAAAAATTCCCACGTAACAAAATAAAATCTAACCTTTTCCTCCTTCATGCTTAGTCTAGTTTCACTCGCTCACGGGGTGGAGCAGGCAGAGGCCTGGAGACTGGAGTTTGTAGTGCGAAAAAGCCGCGAGGACGCCTCAGCGCAAGACGGCGGTAGTGGGCTGTGTGCAGAGGCATTGCGCCCGGCACTGTACAGACAGCACAGCTGCGCGAGAACTCAGTCCGCTGCGAGAACTCCTCCCGCGAGAACTGTGCCTGTTTTCCCCCCCACTCCCCACTGTGGGATCCCTATAAAGCAGTTCTGCCCACAGCCTCTGGGGAGGAACGTGTGTTCTAGAGTGTACCTGCACTTCTCCGTTCTTTGATAGAGGAATAAAACTTCCTTTGCTTCTGAACCGAGCTCCTTTTCCTTCGCTTGGTGCCAGAGACCCCAGGGAGGAGGACATCTGCTGAGGCCTGACGCAAAAAGGTCAGTACCCATAAGATAAGGTCCAACTCCTTTTGTGCTTAGCCTACTTCCATTTCCTGCAGGGGGTGGGTGCAGAGGCCTCCCACCTAACATTTAGAATTAGTATTCCCAGCATTTGACTGACTCTTCAGCTTAGTCCACAGGGTGGAGAAAACCCGCCAGGCCGCCATTGCGGGAGCGTGCCCTGTGCAGAGATGCTGCACTCCGCACTTCCGCCTGGAGGGCCATGAGCAACACCTGTGCTGGGCCCTTGAGAACTTTGCCCCGGCCTCTGCAGACAACCCCACAAAGTTCTGTCCCAGAGAGCGTGTGCTTTACGCTCCACAAAGTTCTGTTTCTGAGAGCGTGTGAGTTCCCGCCTCTCCATCGTTTAATCAAAGACTAAAGCTTTCCTTTGCTTCTGAACGGCAACTGTGTCTCACTGAGGACTGACTCAAAACGGTCCTTAACACTTAGGCCCAAAGTTACGAGAAGACAGGGAAGTTGTGCTTTCTCAGTACGGCAGGCAGCAGGAGGGGTAGCAAAGTGGTGTTCCTGGTGTTAAAGAGGCAGAGGAGGCCAGTCAAAGTGTCTGGAGCTCAGGGCCAGCGTCACTGGTGTCCTCGTTAATGCAGTTCTGTGGTGTGATTTTGGACATTGCTTCTGGAAGCTAAACCTCAAACCTGGTTTTCGGTGCCCTGGTGAGTATATGTGCTATCCTATACCCATAAAATAACAGACAACCCCTCGAACAAACCAAACAACCAAACAGAAAGCCCTTCCTTTTCCAATTGATCTTGCAGTTAGCTCCAGTGTCTGAGCTTTCAAAGACGGTCTATTGTATTTTTATCCAGGGAGGCAATAGGTCCCTATGCACAAAGATGCCTTTCTATTCAGGGGAGAAGTTGTAAAAGCCTGCGTTTTTGCCCTAGAGCAAGGATCGTCTCAAGTTTGCAAGGTGGTAAGCTACAGGGAACCCTTTGGACAAGAAAATATTTCCCTCAAAATGAAGCTAGAAATATATTTTGAATGCCTAGAGCGGTTCTTATTTGAGGCCCTGTGATTCTATCCTATAGAGCCAGGGAAGGAGCTTCCTTTATTTTGGCAAGGAAAATTGGAAGGCCATGGTTCTAGTTGGCTTCCTGGACAGAAAATGACTGGTGGGGACTCTCTCCTGAAGCCTCTTTGGAAACACACTGTCCTCGGATACCCCACTAGGATAAATTAATTAGAAATCACACCCTTAAGAGTTCCCACCATTGTGCAATGGGATTGGTGATGTCTTGGGAGCACTGGGACGCAGGTTCAATCCCCTGCCCGGAACAGTGGGTTAAGGATCCGGCGTTGCCAAAGCTGCAGCTTAGGTTGCAACTGCACTCAGATCTGATCCCTGGCCTGGGAACTCTGTATGCCAAAACAGAAAAAAAAAAAAAAATCATACCCTTAGATTATGGCATGTGGTAACTTGATGGCTGGAACTCTGTAGTACAGCCTATTTGAACACTGACAAATTCCTGCCCAAATCAATCATTTCTCTTTGGCATCATTGAATTTGAGTGTTTTTTTTTCCTTTTTTTCCTACTTTTTAGGGCTGCAACCGTGGCATATGGAGGTTCCCAGGCTAGGGGTCAAATTGGAGCTACAGCTGCCGGCCTACGCCACAGCTACAACAACGCCAGATCCGAGCCGCACCTGTGACCTACACCACAGCTCACAGCAATGGCAGATCCTTAACCCACTGAGCAAGGCCAGGGATCAAACCCGCAACCTCATGGTTCCTAGTCAGATTTGTTTCCACTGCACCACCATGAGAACTCTCTTGAGCTGCTCTTTTTGATGGTGATGAGCCTACTGAGCTGCGTCTTAAGGATCTTCCTGTTGAGAAGCTTCACCCCAGTTGCTCAGCCATCTTTCCTCTTCACTGTGATGGGAGGGTAGGCAATCCATGCATCTGAAATAAGAATCAAGTTTCCTCCTACATTTAAGCTGAAATGAAGTAAGGCTCAAAGTCCTGTTTTTTCTGTTAAAAATTGGAATTTTATCTGGCCTAAGATCATTCCTAGCCGTTCTGATTCTGGCAATAGTATTATGACATAGGTTTTAGGCAGTGTTAATCATCTGGGATTTTGCCAAGACCATCAAATTTAGTGCAAAGACAGCCCCTGTCCATAGAATTGAAGGCTGATGATAGACTAATAAATGTGTTATGAAGTCTTCATTGTTCATAACTAACTCCTCAAGATGATTTATCACATTAAGAAGAGGAGTGTAGACCTGTGGACAAGTTTTACCCCAAATCATTTTTGGTCTTCTCGCAATATGCTCGGTTCAGAGCCTTACTGGGAAGAAAAACATGGAATTCTGAAAATAAATCCAGCAAGTTAAGGAGTCTATAACATTTCATAGATGGCAAGAAAGCTTTTTTGGAGATGGGGTATGTTCCTATGTTCCATCCAAGGGATGTGAAATCTGAAAAGTTGTCTCATACATAATTTTCAGTAAGGATTGGGGCAAACATCTACACTTTGTCTAAAAGGTAATGAGTTGTGTGGTTGTGGAGGAGTTTCTTATACCCAGATATAGAGAATTCTGAAGTCTGTGAAAAATGGAGAGTTCATCTTCAGCCTGTAAGCTCAAAACACTTAACTCTTGCAGTTGTCCTTTCTTGTCTTTCTACAGTTCCTGGAAGTCATATTGTAGGGAGGCCATGCCATCAAACCTATTAAGGCTAAATCCAAACTTCATTAAAAGTAAAATGTTGGCAAATGAAATCGTTTAGAAGAGGCTTTGAATCTGAAGAATTTCTATGTAGCTTCCTTTGTGTTCCAATTGTGATGCCAATTGCCTAATTTTGTTAAGGTTGTATTTTTTCTTCCCTGGCATTCAGATTAAGAGGCTAGGTCATCATTGTCCTGGTGGTTGAGATGTGTCAGATGACAATCAAGAATATGTTTCAACTGCCTCTATGAACAATTGGGTTTTATTATTATTATTTTTAATCCTTTGGACCCAGGCTCTTATTTATGAAAACTTAATATCTGGAATTAATTTTGAAGATATAGTTGTTTACTCACAGCAAGATGGCATGGCAGGAGCACCCATTGTGGCTCAGCGGCAACAAATCTGACTAGGATCCATGAGGATGTGGATTTGATCCCTGGCCTTGCTCGGTTAAGGATCTGGTGTTGTCATAAACTATGAGTTAGGTTGC
Source organism: Catagonus wagneri (assembly GCA_004024745.2). Classification (NCBI taxonomy): domain Eukaryota; kingdom Metazoa; phylum Chordata; class Mammalia; order Artiodactyla; family Tayassuidae; genus Catagonus; species Catagonus wagneri. Next base: position 4,207,335 of record PVHT021183583.1, read on the forward strand.
AGATGCAAATCCAGTCTGGCGTGGCTGTGGCTGTGGATGTGGCTGGCAGATGCAGCTCCAATTCGACCCCTAGCCTGGTAACTTCCATATGCTGTGGGTGCGCCCCACCCAGCCCCCCAAAAAGGTGGAATGGTAAATATGTTTGGGGGGCTCCTACTCAGTGTCTGGTCAGAGCAAGTGCAAACAGCCATGGGCTAGGCAAACAGTCTACCTCAGGGATTCAGAAAGTGTTCATGAAGCTCATATTCAAACAAACTTCAAATATGATTAGGGGTTCAGTTCTTTATATTTTTAATTATTAGGTTAAAATTTCTATGCTCTTTCCATTTCTGTGCTCTTTCAGAATAAGTTAGAAGTTAATTAGAAATATAGGTAACAACCGAATGGGGAACTTGGGTCAACTCTAGGTATAATTAGTGTCTTAAACAGCTTTATTCAGATAAAATATACAAAGTATTTACTTTATTCGTTTAAAATATACAGTTCATGTTCTCTAGTATATTCACGGAGTTATGCTATCATCACCATACTCTAATTTTAGAGCATTTTCACTCCCCACCACAAAGAAACCCCAAGCCCAATAGCGGATACTCCTCATCTGCCAAACCCCTGCCCTAGGCAACTAGTAATTTACTTTGTGTATCTATAGGTTTGCCTATTCTGGACATTTCATATAAATGAAATCTTACAATATATGGTCTTTCGCGACTGGCTTCTTTTACTTAGCATAATGTTTTCAAGGTTCATCCATGTTGTAACAGATATCAGGACTTCATTCCTTTTTTGTTGCTATATAATATTCTGTTGTATGAATATATCATTTTGGTTATCCATTCACCAGTTGATGAAGATTTAAGTTGTTTACACTTTTTAGCTATTATGAATAATACTGCTATGAACACTCATGTAGAAGCTTCGGTGTGGACCTATGTTTGTAATTCTCTTGGTTATATATTTAGGAATGGAGTTGCTGGGTCTTTTGGGGGAACTGCCAGACTGTTTTCCATACTGGCGGTACCACTTTACATTTCCACCAGGAATACATGAAGATTTCACATTGCCAACACTTGTTATTACTTTTAGTTACTCTTAGTTTTTTATGAAGCCTTTTTATTTTTATTTTCACTTTCTGTGCCCTCCTGTGGTTTCCTGACACTCCTATCCACTGGTGCCCACTGTGCTGGGCTGGTTCCTGGTTGCCTCTGGACCCCAATTGCAGTGTGATAACTGGGATTATTGTGTGCAGAGCTTACATTTTAAAATTTCCCCTTCTCCATCCAAATATAACCATCCAATATGCTTTTCCATTATGGCTCTGTTGTGTTTATATATCAATTTAATAAACTCATTTTATTAAGAAGTAATGACTGATCATAGTTGACTATGCTACCTCTCCTTGGAATTCTGGATTTTAAGAGGTGACTGTTAGAGAGTCTATGGGATACCTTAATCTATGACATGAATTATTCACAGCAAAGTTTAGGCAGGATGCTGGAGTTCCTGTTGGGGCTAAGCGAGTAAAGAACCTGACTAGTATCCATGAGGATGTGGGTTTGATCCCAGATGTCACTCAGTGGGTTAAAGATCTGGCGTTGCCACAGGCTGCAGTGTAGGTCACAGACATGGCTTGGATCTGGCATTGCTGTGGCTGTGGTGTAGGCTGGAAACTGCAGCTCTGATTTGTTCCATCTGGGACCTTCCATATGGCCCTAAGGAAAAAAAAAGGAAAAGAAAAAAAAAAACATTAGGATGCCAGGAAATGGTTGAGAAATATGTATTCAGCTGAACTTAATCTGACAATTTATTTCCTTTCTTGAATAGCTCTGTAAAGGTGCCCAGAATTAGGAATTCTTGGGATCAGAAGATCCAGTCCTCTTTCTCCCCATTCTATAGAATCACCTCTAAGATAATGCTGTATATTGTTGATTTGGTCTAACTATAAGTAAAATCATATTTAGCACGTTACTTAGGCAACTTTCAGGAAACTGGAAATAGTTAAATAATTCTTTAGCCGATTGTAGTGGTGTTGTGAAGTTGGTCAAATCAATGAATACAAACTGGGCTAAGTCAATATATTTTCAAAGCATATCTGAAGGGTTCTAGTCTTCTCCCAGAGCTACCACCCTGGACACTGGGGCTGCATTCCAGGGATTTATATGAAGAATACTTATAAACAGAAGATCTTAAAGAATATTTCACCTCTTTTTGAATCAATGGGAAAATTAGGCTTTCTAGCAGTTCTTAGTGAAATCAATAACCTCACTGAGTTGTAAATGCTGTTATTTATGTTGTTGCTTCTCCCCTGGCACCTTCTTGGCTATCTTCATGTGATGGGATTTGGCTCTTCAGATTCTACTCTTCATGAGAAAAGGAGCTGCTGAAAACAAGGTTCCACACTGTATAATTTCTATGGCTTGTATTAATGCAGACAGTATAGTCACCATAAAGAAGAAAAATTACCAGTGGAAGATAAAACTAAAATACTAGTTGCATTACAATCGCATTCTAGTGCTACAATAAATTGCATGAAGCCAATAAAGCAAAACTAACTGAAGATATTTGGCACAAACCAAAAATGAAATGAGAGTCATTATGCTGTCTGCTACAGGGACATGCCTCCATGTAGTTAAAGCAATAAACTATCTGGGAGTAATCTTTACTTATTTTAAATTGCATATTCCAATTGCAAAGCTGTTTCTGGCATTTTTGCCACACTTAACTTTACTGAACTAAGGAAAGAATTACATGTCTGAATAAGTCATGTTCTTACTAAATGTGCCTATCTCCAGTAACTCATAATTCATTTGAGTCATAATATTGTTTATTCTAAGATTAATCATGGTTTTCTGCCATACATTAGCTTTTCTCCAACAGACTGAAACTGAATTGATCCTGAACTCCAATAACTACTTATTTTATCAGTAGCTTCCAATCTGTCCTTACTATGATCCCAGGCTTTTTAGATTTTCAGGATCAATGAGCCTTTCTGATGACTAAAGCAACCCAAATAGGTCAAACCCATTGGGATTTATAAGTGAACTTTTATATAGTGTTAAGTAGTTTTCCAGGAAGACAGATGATCTGAGCTGATGGGTGATTTGCTCAGGTGTAATGTTCTTTTATATGTTAATAGATCTTTTACCTTCAAAGAAATGTTCCCTTGAGTTAGCAACCCAGAAAGTAATCCTGTCTTTAAAAGGATAAGAGTCTACAAAGTTAGATAGAATCTGGTGCATGAATTACCTCAGCAGTATCCTGGGATATACATAGAGTGGGCACCATGGTTGCCTGGATAAACCGGAGATAAAGTTAGGGCTGTTCTCTTGAAGGGCTGAAGATAGAGGAAGGTTGAGAAGTTCGTGGAAGGGAAGCAAGCCCAACAGAATAAACCTGTTTTTGCACTTAGTTGTATTTTGCCTCTTAAAATGTATTAACATGACTGCTTGCATTCAATAATTAAGTGGTTTTTCTCTTCTTTGTTTTTGAAGAGAGCATCGTCATACATTGCTAGTGGGAGTATAAATCAGTGCATCCTTTGTGGAGGTCATTTTGTCAAACATTCATTAAAGGCCTTAAAAATAAGCCTGTCATTTGGCCTAATAGTTACATCTAGGAATTTGTACTAGGGAGATGATCATGACTGGGCTAAAAATTTTGTACAAAAAGCATGGTTTATAGTAGCAACAAGCTAGAAACCACCTTGACATCTCAGAATTGGAGAATGTTTGAATAATTTCTAATAATGCACAAAGGAAAGCATCCTGGCTGCAGCTGTTAAATGAGCTATCAGGGAACTCAGAGGGGAACACTCAGGCTTTGGGAAAAGGTGGATGAAATATTACCTGGAAAGCAGCTTACGAAGTAGCAAGAACAGGATGATGTCCTTTTTTGCTATTAAAATGTGTGTATTTACATAAAACAAATTAAGGCATTGGATTGTTAAGTGTGGTTCTATCTGGTAGTAGTATTGTAAGTGACTTGTTTTCTTTTTTCCCTTGTATGTTTTCCAAGTCTATTGTAATGAATATGTATTACATTTGTAACCAGATAAAAATACGGTCTGAGAAAAATCCATAATGAAATTCATGTATTACAATGATTATTCCAGTGTGAAATACTATCCTTCTCTCCATCTTTAGGCTCAGAGCAGGCTAAGTCTCGACAACTCCTGCTCTTTTCTGCAGGGCCTGCCTTCTCCGGCCCGGCCTCAGCAGCTTCAGAACAACTGCTGTGTGTAGATCTCTGGGGTGGAGGGTCATTTGATCTTTGGGATTTGGGAGAGGGGGCTCTGATCCCATGGGATCATATCAACTGCCTTTGTGGAGAGGAGGTTCATGGAGAGGTTTCTGAAATGTCTTCTGATACTCGTCTCCCAAATCCGCCTCTTCTTTGTTGCCCTGGAAGTTTTGTGGGTGATGGGGAGCCTCTCTTTTGATGACCTTCATGCCCCTTTGAGAGAGGCTGTCTCTCAAAGGGGTATGAATAGTGTCAACTGCTCTAAAGTCAAAGGAACTTAGGTTCAAATTTTGGCTCTGTGCCCTTGGGCAAGTTAGCTTCTCTGCACTCAGTTTCCTCATCAGTGAAATAGATAATTGGAATTCCTCCCTCACAGGGCAGTACTTCTCATTTCATTGCCTTTGACGTGGGTTGTGCTCTGTGTGTGTGAAAGCAGTAGAGGATGTCAGAATATGTCACCCTAGAATATGCCATTTGGGTACATTGATTACTTTAAAGACACTTTGAAGAACAGCAGATGCAAGATGGGAACTGTGACCTTCCTTTCTCTTCTTGAAAGCAGGAGATAAAACTCCCCTGTACTGGGAGGAGAGAAATGTTCTTATCACTAGAGACAGGGAATCAAGGCGGAGAGAAATCTGCACAAACAGACCCTGATAAACTAGCCCACGTGTTCCTAGTAACTTGTCCACAGTTAACTATGCCCAAACCCCTTTGTCCTGTCACATTTTCACCATTTATTACTCTTTTCCAGCCTAGAATCTAAGCTTTGGTCCCTCACTGCTTCTTTGGTCTTTTTTTTTTTTTTTTCTGAAGGCTCTCATGCATATGTAAAAAAATGACTAAATAAAATTGGTGTGCTTTTCTTCTATTGATTTGTTTTATGTCAGTTTAACTCTTAGGTCTAGCCAGAGACCCCACAAGGGAGGAGGAGAAAATATACCTCCCCCAGTGCAGCCCCTGAGAAGTATTTGCTAGTTAATTTCCCAAGAGGACTAATGTTACAGAGAGGACTAGTTACTGGCGTCTGACGTCTTTGCAGGCCTTGTGCTGAGCGTGAGAGCTGTTCTCTCACCGGGTCCTCAGGACTAGTTTATGGGTCGGGCTCTGCCCTTATATTCCCACTTTGTGGATAATGAACTTGAGACTTAGGCGCCCACAACTTCACAGCTATTTAGTGGCTTTTAATCCCCGCTCTGTTTTGTCCTTGGTCTCTGAAGTCAATTACAGTATTTGAAAGTATTTGTTGACACTCAAGACACTCAAGGTTTAGGATTAATTTCTCTTCTAATTAATCATCGCAAGGTCAAAATAATCAACAGTTCTTAGCTGTCCACAAGATGCAGGACACCATGCTGTGCATGTGTAAAATGGACGGGAGGAAAATGTTCTTTGCTATACTCAAGGTTCTTGGTTTCAATCCATCACCTAGCTAATCACTTAAAATAAAAATGGGTGTATTTGCATGAGAAGTGTCTTTGAAATGAATGCAAACGAGCTGGATCGTGGCACATTTAGGCTCTTCCATTATGGTCAGCCATCACTGGCATTAATTAATTACATTTTCTTTTCTTCCAAGGTAACTGTTCTTAAATTTTTGTTACAAAGAGAACTAATTCCATTGTACTTCCATCAAATGTCATCCTTTAAATAGGTAGGATTTGTTTTGCGGATGTTTTACAAACCTTATAATCTTGCCTACAACGTTCCTTTCAGTTTGGCCTGGCATATTCATCAAGTTTTTGTAGAAAGTCTGTGACATCACAACAGGTGTCACCTTAGCTCCCTTCTGGAATCCTTCCAGGTGTTAGGAGAGATATGTTTTTCCAAAAAGATGGGAAAAATCACAACTGTGAGGCCGACTTTTCCTCTCAAAGTGAGGATTAAAAATATCAGCCATCCAAAAAAACTATAAATAAAAAGAACTGATTCACCTTTTTTCCCTCTTTTAAACCAGACTCCTTTTTATCACCTTGTAAACTGGTGACAAAATGAATTGATCTAGTATTTTATTACTCATTTACTGTAAAATATTACACAATCTTGGCAAGTTGATGAGGGACTACATAACGAAAAACATTTCTACAGTAATTCAAGAAACTGAGTATGATGCAGAATTACACGATACACAGAAAACTGGGTGGGCGAACATTACTGCTACTGCTGTACTGTAACCACCATGAGTTAACATCTGTTCAAAAACCTACGGAGTTCCTGTTGTGGTTCAGTTGTTAACCCGACTAGTATCCATGAGGATGCAGGTTTGATCCCTGGCTTTGCTCAGTGGGTTAAGGATCTTGTGTTGCTGTGAGTGTGTCATAGGCTGGTGGCTAATGCTCCGAATTGACCCCTAGCCTGGGAACCTCCACACGCCAACCTTGGTGTGAACCTAAAACGATTAAAAAAAAAACAAACTCAAAAACAAACAAAAAAAAACCTTAGTGTATGTTCAGGTAGCGTAGATCACCATTGTGCAGGGTCAGGGATTGAACCTGCATCCTGGCGCTGCAGAGACACTGCCAATCCCATTGTGGCACAGTGGGAACTCCCAGATTTCTTCATTGTAAAGTTACTTTTATCCCCCCTTTGTATACTTGTTTCTTTGGATGCAAGTCACAAAGTCACACACATGTGTCTGCGTGTGTATGTGTGTGTGTGTGTGTAGGAAATTAAGCTTCATTTGTATGTATAAATTACTTAGAATTCTTCCGTAAGAAAGACTTGTCTTGGAGTTCCTGTCGTGGTTCCGTGGTAATGAACCCGACTAGTATCCATGAGGACTCGGGTTCAATTCCTGGCCTCACTCCATGGATTAGGATCCGGCGTTGTCGTGACCTGTGATGCAGACTGGCAGCTGCAGCTCCGATTTGACCCCTAGCCTACGAACTTCCATATGCCACACCTGTGGCCCTAAAGAGAGGGGGAGAGGGAGGGAGGGAGGGTGAGAGAGAGAGAGAGAGAGACTTGTATTTTAGCCCACAATTATTTATTTAGTAGGTCATTTCTTTATGTCACTATAAACTTGTTAATGTTTATTGGGTTAGCATCCAGTACTGTTGTCTTGCTCACATCAGTACAGTGTTGACCACTGAGGATCTTTCAAATTGGATCCTGTGTTCGTTCGTTTATTTATTTATTTTTAAAATACCCCTATCCTTTAGTTTTTCTGGGCACTATAAAATGGGCTTATCTTGTACTTTCTCTGCCTTAGCTTCAGACTCACTCATATTCCAGGGAGTCCTGGCTCCTTAGCTTTAACCTGCTGGGCCATAAAAGAACTCCAAGCCCTGGTTCCTTTTGCAGGAGAATGATGTTAGAGACCAGGCTGTGGCTACATGGTGGCTAATTGCTACTGGGATGCCCTTGCTTCTAGCCCTTCCAGCTGACCCTTCCAGAGCCAGAAGTATATGTGTATATACCAACTCATGACTACCCACATATCTGTAATGATTCCTGTCCACCTGTGTCTGTATGAAGCTAAAAAGGAGTTCATGCTAATGTCTCAGAATTTAGCACCCGGTGGTTTATTTCTAGCCTCTCCCTCCTGCTTATTTGGAATTTCTCTCAGCAATAGTGATAAACCTGGCCCCTCCCGTCCACCATCAGTTCAATCCCAATATACATGTGAAATGGTTTCGTAGTTTTTATCCTGTAACCCACTGAGAAACAACTTGACGTTTATGTAGACTTCCATTTGTTTTTTACTTTCCATCTTCCAAATTCCTTAGATCGGTGCTTCTTTTCTCCAATCCCCTGGATGCAGTTGTAAAACATCTTGATTACTTTGTCACATTCTGTATTTCATCCTGGGATCCCCCATCTTCTGGTTGATTTTTTTTAAAAAAAATCTGCATATTGAAGTTCATGCTTTGTGATGTAAAACTCTATGGATTTTTACAAATGCAGAGCAAAATATATCCTACTAACCCCGTTCCATACAGAATAATTCTGTCACCCTAATACTATTCTGTGCTTCTCCTTTGTAGCTCTCTTCTAACTCTGCTTCCCCAGTTTTACTTTGCCTAAAACTTTCTTACGGCCCTCTGCGGTTTCTTACTCCTTCCGTGAAGGATGGCTCCAAGGTTTTCTTGTCTCTGAATTCCATCCTTTGCATTCTTATCTTCCGGTCTTATCACACACACACACACACACACACACACACACACACACTGTTATTCACATACATCATTATTAAGGTTCCCATAGTACTTTGCTTTTATTCAATTACAGAATTTAAATTTTATAATTAAATTAGCATTGTTGTTTTTTGTCTTCTCCAGGCCTTAGTCAGCTCCTTGGGACCAGGGACTATGCTTTATTCATTGTTATTTCTCAAGAGCTTGGATTACAGTTGTGTTCATTAAATGTTTGCGATTTTCTGAATTGGATATGTTATAGCTAATATTCAGATTAACCAGCTAATTAAACTGAACAAGTATTTATTGAGCACCAGATAAGTTCCTGGCAGTTTAATAGGGGCTGGCTGTGAGGAATACAAAATGAGCATCCTATTTAAAAATTTCTGTGGGTTTATAATGTCATTGAAACAATAGTTGGTGGTTGATGCTGATGTATTTGTGGTATGTGAAGTTGGGGCTGGGACTGAGGAGGGGGCCTAATTTTTTATTTTGGGCAGGCAGAATTTCAAGGATCCAGAATTTGTATTAGAATATCAGAAAAAGAAATACTGACTCAGAAAAAGAAAAATAATACAGAAGAACCAAGGCAATTAGGCTCTTTCCTTGTCTCCTCTTTTTTCAGGGGTGGGGGTGGGGGGGGTCATGCCCAAGACATGTGGAAATTCCCAGGCCAAGCGAGGAACCTGCGCCAGAGCAGTGACCCGAGCCAGTACAATGACAATGTTGGAGTCTTAGCCTGTGCACCATAAGGGAACTTCTCCAGCCTCCTCTTAAAAGGATAAAGGACAGACTTTGGGGTTCCATGGCTTACCCACCCTGCTATATTTATGCCGGCAAAGGCAGCTAATGTGTGTTGTATAATAACGAATTTGTCTGGTCTTTGTCCTGGGTTCCTTGCACAGAGCTTCTAAAATTGGAATTTCTCAAGTGATTAGAATGTCTCTTTTATACATGAATTCCTCCATCACACTTGAGCTTATGCTAATGAGATGACTTCCTGGAGAGCCCCTAGATAGCTTCAGGATGGGACTGATCCCCAGAAAGGCTGACCAAGTGATTAGAGGGTTCAAATTTGAGCCAGCCTGACCTTTAGGCAGCAGAGGGATTGGAGATTGAGTTTAATCATATTTAACTCAGAGATTTAATCAATCGTGTTTACACAGTGAAACACCAATAAAAACTCTGGGCACCAGAGCTTGGTGGAGCTTCCTGGCTGCCAAACACATCGATGTGCTGGGAGGGTGAAGTGCCATGATTCCCGATTCCTCAGGGAGATGTTATGGAAGCTTTGCATTTGGGACCCTCCCAGGTCCCACCCTATGTCTCTTCATTTGGCTGTTTGGGATTTGTATCCTTTATAATAAAACTTTCATCGTGAGTATAATGCTTTCCTGAGTTTTGTGAGTCTTTCTAACAAATTATCAAGCCTGTCATGGGAACCCTCAAATTTGTAGTTGGTCAGTCAAAAAGCACAGGTGGGGTGTTCCCTGTTGGTCAGGCAGTTAAGGATTTGGTGTTGTCACTGCTGTGGCTCAGGTTCGATTTCTGATCTGGGAAATTGTGAATACCCTGGGCTTGGAAAAAACAAACAAACAAACAAAAACAAAGCACAGGTGGCTCAGGAAACCCTGAAGTAAATCTGACATCTGCGGTGAGAATGTCTGACAGAGGACTGAGCCTTTCACTTGTATTGTGTCTGTATTAACTGCAGGTGGTTAGTGCCAGAATCAAATTGCAGTAACCAGTTAGGGGCAGAACAGAACATGTGCACCATCACTGAGTGAAGGAATATAGCATCAAGAACTGAATTCCAGGCTGGGTGTCAGGGAAAAGTGATGTTTGAAGGACTGGTCTCTTAAGTTTCAAATCATAGCTTGTGTGTTTCTTGGTACTCTTCATATCATGGTGAAGGCAGAAGGATAGGTGCTATAGACTGAATGTTTGCCTCTGCCCCCAAATTCATATGCTACATTCTAGTATCCAGTGGGCTGATATTAGAAGGTGTGGACTTTAGAAGGTGATCAGGTCATGATAGTGGAGCCCTTAGGCCTTTTTTTTCCTTTTTTTCTTAGTGGCCACACCTGTGGCATATGGCAGTTCCCAGGCTAGGGGTGGAATTGGAGCTGCAGCTGCTGACCTACACCACAGCCAGAGCAACTCAGGATCTAAGCTTCAGATGCAACCTATGCTGCACCTTGCAGCAACACCAGATCCTTAACCCAAGAGAGGCCAAGGATTGAACCCACATTCTTACGGAGACTAATCGGGTTCTTAACCTGCTGAGCCACAATGAGAGCTCCCAGAGCCCTCATGAATGGGATTAATGTCCTTATAAAAGAGACTCCAGAGAGCTCCCTCGCCCCTTCCACCATGTGAGGACACAGTGAGTAGACAACCATCTATGAACAAAGAGGTGGGGTCCCACCAGACACTAAATCATTGAATCTGTATTTCTCCCATGGATGGATGCTTCAGGCTTTGGGAACCACAGCCTATGGGACCCGCCCACTTAATGCCTCATATAGGGAGGTTCCTAATTCTTAATGGTCATGGTAGTAGGTGTTTATTTTTTCTTCTTTAAAGGTAAATGTTATTGATATTGATATCTAAATACTGTGTTGCTGAAAATAATTGCATCGCCAAAATCCAGCTTTATGCTGACAGACCTAATTCTTACTTACAGATCAATAAACTGTTATTATCCAAAGTTCCATGCCAGAGTCTGAACACTGCCCTAATTTAATACGACTTAACACAGTTCTCTGTTACATTTCTACCCTTGTTCTGTCAGCTCAGAGAAAATACTGCTATGCTGGAGGTGATGACACCTGGGGTTACACAGGCCTGACTCCTTTGGGTGTGAATTTTGGAGACAAGTTGCAAAGTAGGAAAATATGCCTGTGGGGCCTCTCAGCCTGTTTCTTATTCTGTTTCCTACCTGGCCTTTAGTTCCCATAAGACCTTCCTTTGTCAGGAGAACAGCCGTCTTCCGGCAGGAAATGGCTCAGAACAGTGGTACCTTTCCCAAGGGCATCTGCATTTCAGCAAGAAACCCTTGAACACCTAAAAGTCACCAAGGCACCAAGGCCAGTGTTGGAATGTGCTTGGTGGAAAAATGCCCCAGGAGCAGAGAAGGGTCACAGGGCCAGCATCAGCTAAGCCAGGGTTCAAATTTCAGTTTTACTGCCCTCTGGCTTTGTAATCATAGGTAAATTTTTAACATGGTTCTGGTGGTAAATGAGAGAGCTTCTGAATGTTTCTGAAACTGGTGGCCTAAGACCTTCACTTCGATGTGTCCACTTGGGATGATGAACTGTCTTTACCTCCCACACCACATGCTTCCCAAGGGGCTCTGGGCAGCAACGAACAAGGAATTCTGGCAAGTGAGGGCCAAGCAGGCTCCTCTCTGCTCCTCAGAGGAGGAATAGGTATGAGAATGGGATGACACCTAATTTAAGGTCATTTGTCCACTCACCGTTCTGCCTTCATCCTTGATAATAGGACCTACCTTTTTTTCAGATCATCTAAGGCAGCTGCGGGCATTCCATTTCCCTCTGGTAGATTTAGACTTGCCTAGCAGCTCTCATCACAACTCGCTCTGACCATCTGTTCCAGTTCTGGACACTAAGACCCACAGGACAGTCTGCTGGGGGACCTCTGGAAAAGATAATCTACTCTAATAACAATAGAGATGGGAAGAGTCTGCCTTTCTTGCTGTCCTTCTCTCGCTGGTGTTGTGGGAAGACCTGCATGTAGGATGGCTATAGTCGTATCGTGACCGTGGAGTCAAGGCACGGAGAGTCGCGGAGATGCTGAAACAGCCTTGTGGAGCTTCTTTCCAGGTTTCGAGTGAAATGAATGAAATGATGTCTCTGTCGTCTAAGTCACTCTTGGGCCTGTGTTCTGGTACTTGCTGCTGAAGGTACCTATCTGATAGTCCTGGTCTCAGGAATCTGCATCTTCCCACTCTCTGCCCCTGAGTGTCCTCTCCTAGGGATTTTTTTTTTTTTACTGCGCCTGGGGCATATGGAAGGTCCCAGGCCAGGGATCATATCTGCACCATGACAGTGACCTGAGCCACAGCAGTGACAATGCTAGATCCTTAACCTGCTAGGCCATCAGAGAACTCCTCCTAGGAATTTTTGTGGGATTGTGATAGTTCTAAGAATTTTCAGGCTTGAAATTCCCAGTAGGCTGGGCCCTGTGAAATACACGCATTTTTTTTTAGGGGAAAAACGTTCCTGGAGGAAATCATTCCTGCCCCTTATCTGTTGAGACCACGGAACAAGAGAGCAGGGCAGGCTTCTTAATTGCAAGACCCAGTGCAAAAATAAAAATCTGGCACCCCTAACTCAAAAATTATAAAGATTCTCAAGACAGTGACAGCAGAGCATTAAAACAAGCATGAGGCCCCTCTGAGCGTGGGCCCCTGTGTAACTGTTCAGGTCATTTGTTCACGAAGCCATCCTTGTAAGAGAAGGCAGTGGGGGTTGTTGCCTCTCAATCAGATTCTGGCCACATCTCTCTATTGGGGGTGGGGATGGGGTAGGGGAAAGAAGTTTCTAGTTCTCACTGAGTTGTTTCAGTTTTCTGGTAAGACTTACTCAGTTTTCTGGTAAGACTACCTCTTTGGAACTTATGTTTTCTTGGCCTCCGTCTCTTAATTTTGGCATATTTGTTTTGCTACGTTTCTACTCCAAATTTCTACAGGAGAAAAGGGAAGTAAACTTATTGAGCCTATTTGCACCAAGCATTTTTATATGTATTACCTCTTTTTTTTTTTTTTATCGTCACAACCTTTAGAGAAGTGTTTTATATCCTTGTTTTACAGTTGAGCAGATCAAGATTCAGAGGCATGAAGTGACTGGAGGTGTGGTTGGGATTTCAACCTGTGCTGGTCTCTTTGCAAATTCTGGACTTTTCCGTTTTATCACCCTGCATCTTTCCCCCTGTTGGTTCCCTCTTCCTACTCTCTAAGGCTCCAGTAACACTCTTAGTTTCCGTGAGCTAGTGCCCTCCCTCCCAAGTGAAGTGGGAGCATTATGTCTTGTTCAGCCTTCTCTGTCCACAGCAGGGGATGTTTTAGCAATTACTTTACACTCTGTTTAATCCCATAGGAGTCATTACTCTTGGAGGGTAACAATAAAACAGGCTCATTGGAATTTCCTGAAGGTAAGGCTCTCCTCTAAACAGTTGCATTGTGCTAAACCCTAATGGCAGAGGCTGTTCCTCTCCATGACAACTTTGATGGGCAGGGAAATCCAGATTGCTGGCTGGTGCCAGCAGTCTCTTCTTTTGTCACAGGAATTGGGCCATGTTCTAGGCACCATTACAGTGTGAGAACCAAAGCTGATATATCAATGGCCTTGATAATCACCTTCCCCCAAACTTCCAATCCATCCCTTTGCATTTCATAAATATTTCCTGAGTGTCCACTCTAATTGCTGTGCTGCCTTTGGGCCAGAGAATTGACGTAAATGCTCTACCTTGAAGGATTTCACTGTCTAGCAAGGGAGAAAGACAAGGTGATACATAATATGGTACAACAGCAAGAGTGTGTTCAAGAAGAGGGACAGATTACTTTTCTGCAGGGCATCCAAGAAAACTTTCTAGGAAATGAGATCTCCAGGTTGGATTTTAAAAGGTTAGTAACAGTTTTCCAAGTAAGATAGGAGTGCAGGTAGGGACTTCCTAAGCAGAAGGAACAGTGTGTACAAAATCATGACACAGCATATGTGTGTAATAGTTAGCTATTGCTGTGTAACAGATCATCACAAAACTACATGGCTTCAAATGGTAATCATTCTTGGTTTTGTTTTTTTTTTTTTTTTTTTGAGATATCATTTAACTTCAATTTTTTATTTTTATATTTTGAGTATTTATTCTGGGCCAGGCACTAGGGATAAGCAAGTTATTCTGCTTTCATGGAATAAGAAAATATCTTACTTTTTCTTTTGCTGCCTTTTCACAGTTTTGCAAGTTGATTCTATAAATGATTCCTGGTGAGAAAAGTCAGTGTCCATCTTTAATTTGAAGAATCATCTACCTTCATTGTGCAAAGAAAAAGATAATTTTAATACCACCCTGAAATGTGTGAATAAATACTCAGTGTAAACCTGAGTAAACTATTTAAAATTTAAACATAAATGACTTCAGAGTATAATGTTTCAATAACTCTCAGAATCAACATACTAGAGCTATTTTATAGCTCGAGATCAGTGCTATTTAAATACTATTGCAATTACATGTTCTCTATACATTTTATATATATGTATGTATATATATGTGTGTATACACACACACACTCATGTTTTAAAATTTGTGGGTTTTTTTTAAGTCATAGGTATATTTTCTTAATCTAGAATCACCACCTGCTTTGCAGTTGTTTGACTCTATAAAATCAGAGGCACTAACAGGGACAGCAACCCATCCCCATGGTGCCCTGAGTGAAGACAAGTCAGCTTAGATAGATGATGGACTAAAATCCTATTACCTAAGGCTCCAAGCAGTGAGAGGAACAGCCATTAAAGTAATCATTATTTCTCATGGGTTTTGCCTGTACACTGGTGGATTTAGCCCGGGCTTAGTTGGGAACTGGCTCCACTCCATGTATCTCTTATTCTCTTCCTGGTACCAGACCACTAGCAGGTTTTTTGTTGAAGGAGAACAAGTAGAAACACATACACTGTCAATTGTGCTATATTCAGTTGGCCCAGGGAAGTCACATGGCTGAGTCCATATGCTCAGTCATATGGCTGAGCACGGTGGGGATGTAACTCTGTTCATGATGGATGAACATTGCAAACTTAAAGGGTTTAGGGTAGGGATACAGAGACAGGTGAAGATTTGGGGACATTTATGCAATTTACCAAGGACAAGTTTCTCAAGAGTGACACTCTTGTTGTTTTGGACTGGGTTATTCTTTTCTCTTGTGGGAAACTTTCCTGTGCACTTGTAAGATGTTTAGCAGTGTCCCAACTGCTACCTGCAAATGCTTGGAAAAGCTCTCCTTGAGACCATCAGAAATGTCTTCAGAGTTTCTGAATGTAGTGGTGAGTGTGTGTGTGGCAAAACTGAGAACCACTGTACCAATGTATGTGTAGAAAACTCAGAATGCTCTAAAGTGGTTGGCGTGTAAGATGTAAAGTAAGGGAGTAGAAAGGGGGAGGAAGAGGAGTGAACGTGGCTAAAGACGCAGCTGCAGTGGTAGGTAGGGGCTGATTTTGGGGGTGGGGATTGCGTGTGTCAAAATTAGGAGCTTAGATTTTATCAAAGGACGTCAGATTTGGGTTTTGGGAATGTTGACTCTGATGTGTGGTGATCCCCATCAGCTGACTTTATCGTCCTCGATGTCAATCAGTGGCTGACCTTGGTGCAGGGCTTTTTGGGGGACACAGATGCAGAGCAGTGGCAGCTCTCTTCGTCCCCTAGGGGTGTAAGGAGGGAAGCCACTCACACAAAGGCTCACACCTCCCTGTGCTTCATGTGGCATGGGACAGTGGTTTGTCTCTGCAACTGCCTCAAGATTAATGATAGCCTTTTTCTGAAACATTTTGCTCCTGGGTCTCAAGGAACACTTTATTCCAATAATTTATTTGATTTTCCTCATCAGGGGATGTTGCAGCTGAGTAATAGCATTCGTAGGAAGACTTTTTGCCTTTGAGGGAGCATACACCCTTCTGAATTATACACTGCAATTTAGAAATTACAGTCACATGTAGAATAATATGGTTTGGTATACTTATGAGGGAGGCTGGCATCCATCCTTCAGTTGTTAAAGATCCCTGGGTATTTCTATTATGGTGTAAATTAGCTAGTATTTTTCCAAGTTCATTATTGCTATTTTTAAGCCCATTATTTATTTATAAGGCATTAGAGATACACCCAGGTTCATGGCCTTATGAGAGAAATGCTTGTTGGTTAACTTGGCACTGCAGGTCTTAGCACAGAGGCACGCTTTTCTTTGAAATCAGACTTCTTTCAAGTTGATTTGATGGAAATGGTTTATAGCACAAACTTATGGAGGGCGGTGTCATCTTTCTTTTTCAGTTTTTGTTGAAAGTAGCAGAATCAGGGAGTTCCCCTTGTAGCCCAGTGGTTAATGAACCCGTCTAGCATCCATGTGGACACGGGTTTGATCCCTGGCCTCGCTCAGTGGGTTAAGGATACAGCGTTGCCATGAGCTGTGGTGTAGGTCGCAGATGCGGCTCAGATCCTGCGTTGCTGTGGCTGTTGTGTAGGCTGGCGGCTGCAGCTCCGATTGCACCCCTAGCCTGGGAACCTCCATATGCTGCCGGTGCAGCTCTAAAAAGACAAAAAGACAAGACAAAAAAAAAAAAAAAAGGAAAGGGGCCGCATCCTATGAGAAGGGAGTGCTTCGCGAATGGTGACTTTTGATGGTATAGACAACTGGTTTCATTTTATAATGGGGGATCCATAATACCTTGTGGGACAGTTACTGTTCCTGGGTAAAGTGATTTGTGCTTGAGGGTTGAGATTTGAGATGTGTGGTATTTCTAAGCCTGCCAGAGCATTGTTTTACAAACTTGCTGGATCCCATAAATTACCTGATGTGCTTGTCAAACATACAGATTCTAGGGCCCATCCCAGAGGAGAGGCCTGGGAATCTGTATGTTCACTAAGCACTGCAGGTACCCCTTTATGACTGAGCAGGTTTGGGAAGGACTAGGTTAGGTTCTCAGATTTGGCTCTTCTTTCTAATCACTGCAAAATTTTTCAAAAATCTAGATTCCTAGGCTTTACTTAAGATCTCTGGGGGCAGGGTCCTAGAATCTGTTTTTTCAAAAGCTCTCTAGGTGATTCATTTGATTTAGGTATTACCATGTTGGATTGCAAATTCTACAGTGGTCAGAAGTCAGGTATTCACCTTATCTACCGTTGTCTTAAATCTGCCTAGAACCATACTTGGGGCATAGTAGATACTCAATAAATTTTAGTTTAATGAAAAGAGTCGTAATACATCATAATCTCATGAGTTTATCTATTGCGGTGTTTTCTTCTGCTCTTTTTCAGATGCTAGAAGCATCGGATTAAACATACTTCCTCCCCTGGGGATTTTCTTAGGGAAGACATACGCATTTAACTGAGCTAATGTGCATTAGTTCAGCTGGGGACTCAGGAGGGCCAGCATTTCCATATCTGTTGGGAAAATATTTGGCTAGCAATTCAGGATTTATAAAAACAAAGCAACCCCCAAACAAAAAACTTTCCTTTTTTTCCCCCCACCATATCCTTGATCTAGAAAAGTTCTCACAGGACCTACCCTATTTCTCCTTGTAATCTAATTACTCTGCATGGGAACTGCTTTCAGGGGGAAAAAAGATGCAGACTCCTGGGATCTGGCCAGTAATTTTGGGCAAAACATGTTACTTTGCCTCATCTGTAAAATGGAGATAACACCTACTGCACAGGGTTATGATGAGAATAAAGGTAAAGAGTTTGAAAGTTTTTAGTAAAGTCTAAAAAGTATACAAAGTATATAAGTATATATATATTTATAAAATATTAGTATAATTCACTCTTGGGAGACAGTGTATTACAATAGAAAGAGCTCAGACTGAATTGGATTCACGTCTGTCTATGCCGTCCAACGACAAGCTCTGAGATGCTCAGTTTCCAGCCTGGCAGTTTAGAAGAGTTAAAGGATGAACAAGGAGTTCCCTGGTGGCTTAGTGAATTAATAACCCAGGTTGTCACTGCTGTGACTCGGGTTGCTGCTGTGGCACGAGTTCGATCCCTGACCTGGAAACTTCCGCATGCCGTGGGTGCAGTCAAAATAAAATAAAAGAATGAGTGAGGTGAGGCACGTGGACAGTTGTGTTATAAAAGGAGATAGCCTCAGGGGCATACAGGCAGTCAGTCTGGTTCTGAGGTGCTTATGATGTGGGGGACACAGTAGCTCCAGTCTCCCTGGCTGGATGTCCCTCCTGTTGCCACTGACTTCCTCATCGCTGGATGGGGAGAGAGGGTGGAGGCAAGCTGTTGATAATTGCATTTTTCAAAATTGCTGTACAGTAACATAAATAATATAAAATTCATTTTTTTTTTTTTGGTCTTTTGCCTTTTTAGGGCCGCACCCGCGGCATATGGAGGTTCCCAGGCTAGGGATCTCATCGGAGCTGGGGCTGCTGGCCTACGCCACAGCCACAGCAACACACGATCTGAGTTGCATCTGCGACCTACACCACAGCTCACACTAACACCAAATCCTTAACCCACTAATAGAGGACAGGGGTCGACCCTGCAATCTCCCGGTTCCTAGTTGGATTCGTTTCTGCTGCACCACGATGGGAACTCCTAAAACTCATTTTAAAGTGTACAATTCACTGGAATTTAGTACATTCACAATGTTGTGTAACCAATTACCACTGTCTAGTCATCGAACATGTTTGTCCCCCCCAAAAGAAACCCTGTACCCATTAAGCAGTCTCTCCCCACTTCCCTTAGCCCCTGGCACCACAATTCCACATTTTACTTCTTTGGATTTACCTACTCTGCACATTTCATATAACTGGAATTGTACAATATGTGGTCTTTTGTGAATGGCAGCTTTCACTTAGCATAATGTTTTCAAGGTTTGCCTAGGTTGTACATTAATTGCATTTTACCCGTGAGGAAACTGAGGCTCGAGGGAGGTAAATAGCTTTTCCAAGGTCACTTGGAGCCCAAGCTTTTTGGCTTGGGCCATTCCTCACTTAATGCCCTTCTGACTACCTTGGGTAGGCTTCACCCTGCAGAAAAAGGCATCATGGTCCTACCTGGGTGAACATTGTTACCCGTTCAAGGTTCTTAGTTGAATTCAATTTTATGTGCTATGGAGATAAGTGATCTGTCAGGCTCTCGGTTTGTCCAGACTTCTAAAAATAAACCATAATTCTGGGTCAGCAGCTGTGAGGGCAACACTGAACAATGACAGTGCCTTGGATACATTTAGCCCCAAAGCTTTCGTCTCATCCTCTATTGTGCCCTTACTTAAAACAGTATTTTCCCTAGACTCTGACCCTGGACCAGTTCCAGACCTACGATGTAGGGGCCTGGGGCTCTGAGTGCTGTACAAGTGTGCCATCTGATCCTTAGGAAAGAAGATGCGATTGGGTAGGACCCATAATTCTTTGCTGCAGATGGGGAAACTGAGACCCCCACTGAGGGCTGGCCTCCCCTATGATCTTGGATTTGGTTCCTTTGACTTCTTCCAATGAAGAACGGAGGTCTGAGGCATCAGGGTATGACTTTGCATAAATATTTACATTTTATTACCTACTTAGCTCTTTGAGAAATGGCTCCATCAAAGGTCTATTAATCTATGAGCTCCTGGAGGACAAGGACAGATTGTTGGAGTGTCCTCCTCGCATGTTAAAAATTAGTGACGACGGTAACGATGCTGATGACAATGATGATTAGACTCAGCGCCCGGGCCTGGATCCAGTCCCTTAACTTCTCCGGATGAAGTGTCTTCCTTTGTTAAATCAGGATAATGAGACTCTCCTGCTGTTGTTTGTGAGGCCAATTAACTACTGTCTTGGAAGGGCTCAGACCTATAAACACTTTGTAATCTATTCAAATGTAAAAAGCTTGTTGATGAGGACTTCAGTTCATGAACTTAAACGTACAAAAGCTGGAAAATGCAAACGTTCGGGTCTAAGTGGTGAAGTCAACCCCATCCCTATCTGCTGGTAATCGCTTTTCTAGTAATCCAAACCCTATCAAGCAAGCAACTAATGGTTTGCCTTACAACAAACAAACAAAAGCCTTTACGGAATGAGTATGAATGGGTCTTCAACAAGAAATTTTTCCAGCTATAAATAATGGCTTGAGGTGTTTATGAGTGTGTGTGTGTGTGTGTAAGAGGGGGAGAGAGAAAGAGTGTGAGATGAGTGTTGTTTTGGAGCTTTTTTTTGTGGTGTCAAGGCTAAAATAGTTACATGGCAGATCTGCTTTTGGAAATTATGTCAATTTAAAATACCGCCCCCCCTTTTTTTTTTGGCTTTTGTCTTTTTAGGGCCGTACCTGCAGCATATGGAGGTTCCCAGGCTAGGGGTCTAATCAGAGCTGTTGTTGCCAGCCTATGCCAGAGCCACAGCAACGCCACATTCGAGCCACATCTGTGACCTACACCACAGCTCATGGCAATGCCGGATCCTTAACCCACTGAGCAAGGCCAGGGATTGAACCCGCAACCTCATGGTTCCTAGTTGTATTCGTTTCCGCTGTGCCACGACGGGAGCTCCTAAAATACTTTATAACAAAACCCCTTTCTTAGTCTAATTGGGCTGCTGTAACAATAGCATAGACCAGGCGGCTTGTTCTCAGAATTCTGGAGGCTGGGAAGTCCAAGATGAAGACACTGACAGATTCAGTGTCTGGTGCAAGCCCCTTTCCTGGTTTCTAGATGATTGTCCTCTCCTGGTAACCTTCAGGGTGAAAAGTGTAAAGGAGCTGGCTGGGGCCCCTTGATAAGGTATACGAATCCCATTCCTGAGGGCTCAGCCCATGACCTAATCAAAGTAGCCATCTCTTAACACTGTTATACTAGAGATTAAAATGTTGCATACAGATTTCCAGATGGACATGGGTATTCAGTCTGTAGCAATTCTCAACACAGAAATTCTGTTTTATTGGTACCTGCAGGCTGCTCTCTGCCGAGGCGCAGGCTCACGGAAGGAAAAAGAAGGAGGAGTATGAGAAGGAGTCCTCCTTTCTGGACAACCCTGCAATCACTCCCGTCCACACCAGCACTATCACTCTACCCCCTTGGCCTTTCCTTTGACTAAGCACTACTATCTTTGGTAGTTTCCATAATTTATGAATGCTTTGACATCTCATACCTCATTAAAATGTAAGGACAACCCTATGAAGTTGTCAATGCCTATATTTCCCCTTCGTTTTTATAGATGAGGAAATTGAGTGCTAGAAACGTGACGGTTGCCATGTCCTGTCTTCTTGTTCGGGGTCATTTTTATGACAACCCACACTGCTTCCCCTTGTGGGACAGAAAGAACCTCCCCAGCGATGTTGGTGCTGGGGAACCAAAGGGCACTGGTGTTAGAAGATTTGGTTTTGGACGATCCAACCGACTGATCAGGCAGGGAGGGTGCTCTCTGAGATGCCAGAAATTGACTTGAGTTTGGGGGCTTCCCAAAGCTGTGGTCTGCGGGAAGGCTTATCTTTCTGGAGCCCTTATAGCATGTCTGGCTTTATGCTAAGCTTCTGATGTGCAGCAAAGCCTAGAGGTTAAGCGTGAGGTTTCAAATCCTGTTTTGCCCACTCACCAAGTTAGTTAACAGTTCTCAGTGGCTCAGCTTTCTCTTCTGTCTTTAAAAAAAACTAATAATAGTAATGACCACAGCAGTATGTTCGTCGTAGAGTGACTGTGAGGATGAAATGAGTTAATACATAGAGACTTCTTAGACGCATTCATTTCACATCAGGGATAATCCCAAGGTTGCACAGTGAGTGGGAGGCATGACTGGAATGTGTAACCGTCAAGTTCTTAAACCACCGAGCTTTTCGCCCTTGAGACTACACACTCGTAAGTACCAACACACCAGGCCTCTGATATCATCCATATAGTCATTCAAGCATTTACCCAGTGCTTACTGTGTGCCAGGCCAAGCTAAATGCCCAGAGTGAGGTCTCACCATGAATAAGATGCTGCTCCAGCTGTGGGGCGTACAGTGTGGGGTTTGATGACTACAGCGAGAGAGGGTCTTATGGAAATATCGTGTCATCGTACCGTGACGGCAGGGAGCCTTGAAGGCTGGGGGCCCAGAAGAGAGGCCTCGAACCCAGTCTTGGGAAGTGGGTGACTCCCAAACTGAGTTCTGAAGACGGACCAAGGTCCAGGAACATGTATGGAGTGGGTAGAGGACTCCTGGTGGAGAGAGCAGTCCTGGTGGAGAGAGCAGTCCCCAGGCTCTCGGGGAGCCAGGGGATGGTGCCCTAGGAAAGAGTGCAGGGGAACAGGGGAGGCTGGAGAGGGTTTGAAGACCACATCTGGAAGGCTCGGTGCTCTGGCCATGGAATGCGAGCTGAAGGCAGTGGCTTCCTATCATATTCACATCTAGGAAGTGTTGGTGTCTGCTGTGTGGAGAACAGACGAAATGGGCAGAGTGTCGTTAAACAGAAGAAGGGAGATGAGCTAGCCGTTTGTTATAGAACAGGGGGCAGCAGGGAAGATTAAGGTTGTGGGAATGATGGTGGGGGCTGGAGGAGGCACTTGGCTTTCAGAACCCTCTTGTGTGGCTGGAACAGCTCCACTTATCTTTTAAAAAGACTGCCTTTTGGTGATGTCCTTTGTCCTTCTATTACAGGGAACCAGGTTGCTTGGCAGAAAGCCATTTGGGTAAACCGACAAGCCATAGGGATGGGCTTGTGTCCTGCAGGAGACTGGCAGGCCTTGACAGTGTACCTCTGGGGACTTAATTTGACCCAGAGGCTTCCGTCTTTGTAGGTACCTGGGTAAGAGCAAAAAATGGACTGCTGCCCTGAGGAAGGCTCTTTAAGCAACAGATGAGAGGCTTGGATAGAGCTTGGAGATCCTGAAGACACCAAAAGCTTTAATGCAGGTCATTGAAAGTCCAGGTGCCGCTCCCAGCCTGGTACCCCGATAGACAGAGGTTGTAAGGCAGAGATGGAAGTAGTTTCCGAGGCCTGAATATTGCCTTAGTGAGGGAAGGCACTGCAAAGGCTGGTGGCCCAACCTGAATAAAGCCAACCTAGCGGGGGGTGGTGGTGGGGGGGACTGCTTCCCACAGCCCTGACCTGTAATTGCTGTTGCATAGCACTTGCCAATTTCCATAGTGTAAATAATACCACTGTGTCTGATTGCAAACTACTCATGTGACATCACCAAACCCAGAGCTAGGAGTAGCTCACCATTCTCTAGGCTTTCCATAAAACTGATACATGTAAATGACCTCGAGGGCATAGGCTGCAGTAACAGAAAATGTAGTGAAATAATTAGGAAGTGATGAGTTTTAAATATTCATCACCTTTGTTTTTAATATAGTTTATTTAATTGTCCATTTATATAATTTCTTTTTTAATAAAGGCTGTGCAACATTTCTGGTAAGTAAGAGCTGGCTCCAGGACCCCACTAAGTTTCAGGCAAGTCTTGGCCACATTTATCCATTTTTGTTCCATCACCTTGTGGGCTGTTATTACATCTAGGGGTTGGGCTAGATTTGCTGCTCCAGACTTAAACAGCAGATCATTTTCCCATTAACCCCAGTTCAGAGAGCTTCTTTGGTGCTTTCCTCAAATGTCAGGCTTTTGTCTCTTCCGTTCAACAGTTTTCCAAGAACCTGGTTTTGGACCCCATCATCTCTTTGTTTCCCAGGGGACACATCTGGCTCTTCTAACTCTGATTCCTGTGATTGCCATACCCCCAGATTCAGACAGTCGTCACGTCCTTGTTCTCCCCTGCAGTTTCTCCTCTGCAGACTCCCAGCTGTACTTCTTCTTCCTGTCACCCTGTGTAGGTCAGATCTGTCTCCTTTCTTAGCCAATTGCAGCAGCATCTGCCCTGGATGTCCTTCCTTCTGCTTCTCTCCTTCTCTAGTCCACCAGCCCATGCAGTGGAGTCCCTGTCACCATTCTGCTTGTGCCCCCACTCTGCTTAAGATTCTGCAGTGGGGCTGGCTCCTTACCAGATCATTTCAGGGTCCCTGTTCCTTTATCAGCCACCATCCTTAGGCCTTACTGCTGTGGGGGCAGAGCTAACACCCTCAGGCCCAAGGTTCTCTATTCCTCTGCCCCCCTTTTTTTTTTTTGTAAAAGCTTTTTAGGGCCACACCTACAGCATATGAAAGTTCCAAGGTTAGGGTTCTAGTTGCAGCTGCAGCTGCTGGCCTACACTGCAGCCATAGCAACGTGGGATCTGAGACACATCTGTGATCTACACCACAGCTCACAGCAACACCGGATCCTTAACCCACTGAGCGAGGCCAGGGATCAAACCCACATCCTCATGGATACTAGTGCATTACCTCTGAGCCACAATAGGAACTCTGATTCTCTGTTTTTATTGCACCAAGGCCACCCTCGTGCATTCACTAGCAAGTGACATTTTTGGTTGGTCAGATCTCCTGACAACCCCCTCCACCTTGAATCAAAAATCTGTAACATGTCTTCTCCTACTGATTTAACTTACCTCTTGGAGAGAATTTTAAGATTTTAATCAGGTGCGCAGGGGGAAAGAGAGATGTATGGAAGCCATATTTTCAGCAAAGATTAATTTGGGCAGATTCAAGTCTGAATTCAAGGGCTTTTTTGGGGGACACACAGGCTGAGTCCTTGTTCTGAGAGTCAGGGGTGGGGAAAATATCAAGAGCCCTGGCCAAGAGTGGAACATTGAACCAAGCTGATGGTTTTGGTATTACTTAGGCAAACAAGTGGGCAGGATTAGTACTGCTAATGAACGAAATTAAACACTGTACTACAAAGTGTGCACAGGTGCATGGATGGCCTGGGTGAGGTGAGAAGAATTTCTCACTGAAAAAAATAAAAAAATGAAAACCTAAGCCAAACCCCAACTGAAACTATTTATAAAGCTGAAGCAAAATCAGTGAGTCCTAAGTGAATTCTTCATTTTTTCATATGTTCCCCGAATGTAGGCAACAACCAAGCTAGGACAGAAAGCTTTGGAAAAATAAGTTAGATTCCCAGGGAGCACAGCCTCTGAGTCAGGATGCCAAGCTGGCTGTGCCCACCCACCCAGAACCTCCCCACTGCCTGGCAGAATCCCCACCAGCTGGCAGTCTCTTTGAGCTTTTTCCAAAAATTCCTTCCTCTTGGTGCAGAGGAGGCTAGTGTCCCAGACTAGGAGCAACTTCCCTGAAATTGAGCTGTGTTTGGAAAGAATGTTTTTCTAGAACTTCTCTCAAGTTCTAAAAGTGATTTATATTACAGTGCATGATCTCTCAGTGTCCTGTAATAGTTATAATTTAATATGAGTGAAAATGTACTATTTACCAGGTTCCAGGCACAATGTTAAGTACTTTATAGTATCTGAATTAATTATCACAATTGTTTTGAGATAGAAGTAGGATAGATGTTAAAAGTATTTAATAACCAGTCCAGCATTAACCCTTTTTTTTTTTTTTCTTGGCTGCTCCCATGGCATATGGAACTTCCTGGGCCAGGGGTTGAATCCGAGCTGCGGCATAACCGTGGCAGTGTTGGATTCTTAAGCCACTGTGCCAGGCCAGGGATCAAACCCCCACCTCAGCAGTGAACTGAACCACTACAGAGACGATACCAGATCCTTAACCTGCTGCACCACAGCGGGAACTCCCAGCATTAACTTTTTGATTACAAAGTGATGAGTTTTTGGGGCTTAGGGGATAGGCAGGGGCACTCAGGGTGTTGAAGTGGCTTCTATCGATTGATTATTATGGAAGTATTTTTAACAAATGACATGATCACACAGTTACATACCATCTGATTATCAGTCCTCAGAAGTGGGTACCATGAATATACTCACCTGACAAAAAAGGTATATTAATAAAGATTAGGCTTGACTTTAATAGAATATGCAGAATGTCCGTAGCATAAACGAAATAAATGTTTATTTCTCACAGAGACAGTCAATATGCTGAAAAAGGTTACTGAGGACTACAATACTCTGGTTATGGGACAAAGCATTTTTTTGGGAGGGACATTAAAAAGTAGGTAGGATTTGATATCCACTAATGGATGAATCGATTAATAAAATAGGGTATATACATACAGCAGAATATTAAAGCAAAGTTCTGGCATATGCTACAACATGGACATTATGCTAAGTGAAATAAGCTAGACACAAAAATACACTGCCTTACGATACTACCCAAAGCAATCTACAGATTCAATGCAATCCTTATCAAATTACCCATGGCATTCTTCACAGAACTAGAACAAACAATCCAAAAATTTATATGGAACTACAAAAGACCCAGAATTGCCAAAGCAATCCTGAGGAACAAAAACCAAGCAGGAGGCATAACTCTCTCAGACTTCAGGCAATATTACAGGGCCACAGTAATCAAGACAGCATGGTACTGGTACCAAAACAGACATACAGACCAATGGAACAGAATAGAGACCCCAGAAATAAACCCAGACACCTACGCCCAATTGATCTATGACAAAGTGGCAAGAACTTCAAATGGGAAAAAGAAAGTCTTTTCAGTAAGCTTTGCTGGGAAACTTGGACAGCTGCATGTAAATCAATGAAACTAGAGCACACTCTCACACCATGCACAAAAATAAACTCTAAATGGCTTAAAGACTTAAATATAAGACAAGACACTATTAAACTCCTGGAAGAAAACATTGGCAAGACACTCTC
>PVHT021183583.1:4235058-4432850 GCA_004024745.2 Catagonus wagneri
GCAATCCCACTCTTGGGCATATATCCAGACAAAAATTTCCTGGAGAAAGACACTTGCACACGCAAGTTCACTGCAGCACTATTCACAATAGCCAAGACATGGAAACAACCCAAATGTCCATCGACAGATGACTGGATTAGGAAGATGTGGTATATATACACGATGGAATACTATTCAGCCATAAAAAAGGATAAAATAACGTCATTCGCAGCAACATGGATGGAATTAGAAACCCTGATACTGAGTGAAGCAAGTCAGAAGGAGAAAGAGATGTCATATGAAATCTCTTATAACTGGAGTCTAAAACACTGCACAAATGAACATCTCAACAGAAAAGAAAATCACGAACTTGGGGAACAGACTTGTGGTTGCCAAGGGGGCGGGGGAGGGGTGGGGCGGGGTGGGAGGGAATGGGGATAACTACTGCTGTAATGATGGAATAGCAAGGAGCTCCAACTGTATTGCATGGGGAACTATATCTAATTACATGTGACAAGTCCATATATGTGCATGTAACCGGGTCACCACGCGGTGCAGTTGGAAAATCTGACAGAAATCTGTAAACCAGCTATAATGCAAAAAAAAAAAAAAATACACTGCTAAAACAAAGTTCTGACATATGCTACAGCATGGATTATGCTAAGTGAAATAAGCCAGACGCAAAAAGACACTGCTTATCTTCCCTTTGGAGCCTAAAAATTGTAACTTTCTTGGGTTCTTTGAAGCTAGGGGAGCAAGGTCTGGCCAAGGAGTAAGAAGAAACCTACTGGAGGAGGGTGCGCTCAGGGGAAAGATTTTCTTTAAGAAAAGAAGCCAAATTGATGCCATGTTTCACCTTTTATGCTTTGGTGGTAGATGGGATGTCTGGAGCTGTGGAAACCATTTTGTGACCATGTAGGAAAGATCAAGAGAATCACTGAAATGACATTTCTGACATCACTGAAGTGCTGGATCAATACCAACTGCCACCTATTTCTGGATTTCTTTTTTTTTTTTTTGCCTTTTGTCATTTTATGGCCGCACCCGCGGCATGTGGAAGTTCCCAGGCTAGGGGTCTAATCGGAGCTGTAGCCACTGGCCTGTGCCGCAGCCACAGCAACGCAGGATCCGAGCTGCGTCTGCAACCTACACCACAGCTCACGGCAATGCCGGATCGTTAACACACTGAGCAAGGGCAGGGATCGAACCTGCAACCTCATGGTTCCTAGTCGGATTCGTTAACCACTGCGCCACGACGGGAACTCCAATTTCTGGATTTCTTATTACATGAAAAAAAAGAAAAACCCTCGTTGCTTAAGGTACTCAATGTAGGTAAAAGCATTCTTAGCTGATATAGATATGCCTAGCTAATTCTTATTTGGTTTTCAGAAAATCAATATAGAGACCGTTTTATGCAATGAAGGAGACACTTTATTTGGTCCAAAAATATTGGTCAGGTGCCTCTGCTGTGCAGGGTCTGTGCTAGGTTCTGGTTTTTGATGGCTCTCAGAAAGTCTTTCTGGACCGCCTAAGACTGAGGTGTTTCCTGTCAGTAGCAGCTTGTTCTGATGCCTCTTGTAGCATTGACTACCTGTCTTGTCATTGAGATGTATAGATTCTCTATTTGATGATAAGTTCCTTGGGGACAGAGATCATGTGTCTGCATCATTTCTACATCCCCAGCACCCAGGACATCACCTGACACATACTCAAGTATCAGTTAGTTGGATAAATCCCTGAATTTTAGGCCAGTCCAAGATCTGAAAAGCATGAGAGTGTCATTAGCTTCTTGGTACGTTGAGGAATCTTTCTGTCTCTCTCGTAAATGTGCACACACACACACACACACACACACACACCAGTGCTCTCTTATTCCACTGGACAGAGCTTTGGCGGTGATTACTGTCATGATCTCACCTGAATCGGGCACATGGAATGGGGATGGGGAGCCAAAGCCCTTTATAAAATTAATTATGAACAGGCTCTGAGAAGCCGCTGCAGAGATGCTGGCAGCCAGGTTCTTAGCCTTTTGGCTGCAGGGATTGGACCCTGCTGGGAGGAGCTGCGTAGGTAAAAATAAGCTAATTAGGCCTGGCGTGTGGCTGTGCTTTGAGAGTGTCCCGTACTCCCTGGGTACGTTTGCTGCCTCTGCAAACTGGAGAGAGGTCACGCCCCTGGACGAAGGAGCCCTGGGCTGTTTGTTGGGGCTGTCACAGGGGGGAGAGGAATTCACTGAGCAGGACAGGGATTGGGGTAGTTCTGTTGGAACACGTTGGTTGTTAGCACAGACTCACAGCTTTAACAAGGAGAAATCCACCTTCCTCTGAACTGAAGCTTGCTTTAGCAGTTTTCCCATCATACCAGCATCTGGGAAACAGGAGGCCCTGCTGGATGGACATTTCCTCCTCATGCTTAGCAGCTTTTTCTCCCAACGAAGAGAGATTGTGCAGTGACAAGAACCTCTCTGTGGGTGTGACACAGCCCAGAAGGTGAACTCTGGGAGCTGCCACTTAACTACTGTGTTACTCAGGGTCTGAACTGGGACCCTAGTCATCCCCTCAAAGGCTGTTTTGAAGATGAAAGGAGTGTAGGTTAAGTGCTTAGAACAGTGCCTGGCATGTAATAAGTGCTCAATTAGCAGTATGTTACCATTTTTTATGCAAATCATTGTTTATTTCAATATAGGAATACAGGCTAACTGTGTGTGTGTGTGTGTGTGTGTGTGTGTGTGTAAAACATATTCATCCCATTTTACCATCCAGATTTGAAATATCTGCAGATGGAGATCACTTTGGATAATTTTCAGGTCTCCCCTCAGCACTTATCTCCTCTCATTAAATCTTCACAAACAACCCTATCAGCTTGATACAGATCTCTCCATTTTTGAGGACATCGAGGCCCAGGGAGGTTCATATTTGCCCAAGACCCTGCAGGATTCATTTCTTGGCAGGCAGTCATGACCTCCCACAAAAATGCACCCTAGTTGCCCCCCTCTGCTGTGCTGTGTTGTGGTGTGTGGTGCTCTTGTTGAACAGGCAGCCTTCTTCCTTTGTAACTTCATTTGAACTGTTGACTCTGCTGGCTTGCTGTGTTGCTCTCTTTGGTTGAGATCAGCTTGTTCTTTTTTCAAAGCCAACCTATTTGCACAAAAGCGCTAAGGAGCCCAAAGATTGCTGAATATTTAACATTCACAGGCAACAGGCCACAGTAACCAAAAACACTTGAAACTTGACCAGACTTAAGGGGGTGGGGTGGGGTGGGGTGGGGGAAGGAGAGGATTGGAAGAAGAGGCCAGCTGATTGCTAGCCGGCAGAGGTGTCATTCAGGCACATCTTATAAACAGGAGGGATCGGCAGATGGGTTAGGGCACAGAGGCACTAACCAACACTGCTCTTGTTCATATCTGCCAGTAGTAACTGCCTTTGACAGCAGAGTTTGCAAAACTCCAAACAAAAGAAGTATTGATACAGATGAGCCTCTGGCTAAATGCACGGATGGCAGTAACACATTTGGACAGGCAGTGTCTTGGAGTCAGGGCCTAGGATTGCAACTGAATCATGCCGACTGCTTACTTCTGGCCCTTGAATTCCCGTTTGTAAGAAATGGCTTATGATGGCTGGGAAGGTCCCCATTGTGAGGGGCAGGGAGAAGGAACCCTTGGCTGGGGGAGAAACCACTTAGAGAAAGGCAAACTCTTCACTCGTGATCTGAATTCTGAACCTTAGCTTGCTGGGGGTTTTCATTTAAGCCGGCGACATACATTTTTCTTCCTGTTGCAACATGTAGGGGGTACATGGACCATATTTTCTCCTTAATTGCAGACTGAGAGGTACAAATTTACTGAATGGAAATGTAATGCTTGTGGATTGAATTGAATTGGGTTGTCAAGTTACATTCAAGAATGTGTTCTTTAGCGGGAGCAGGTACCGAAGGCCAGAGTTCTTGGCGGGAAAGGTGAAAACGCAGAGGAAGGGAAATGCCAGGTGTGTCACACTGCTGTGGCTGGGGAGAAATGCCATTTAGAAATACAGTGCCATTCCGAGACCCCCCAAAAGTGAGGAAGTGAAAAGAACAAAGAGCTATCTTGGTATAATTTATTTGGTTTTGCATATTTATATGGGAGACAAGGGTACCTTGGAGTAACAACTATTTCCGTATGGTTTCCTCGGACTGTTGAGTACGCCAGTTCTTTTCTCCTTTGGCGTGGGAGGAGGACTATCCAAAATTAACTTAAAAGCAGACTTGAAAGCAATAACTAGACTTGATCGATTCAGTTGTGGGGATAATGGAGGAAGGGGAGGGGGACGGGAGTCATAGTCTGTGAGAATTCTCAGCTCTGTGCGTGGGCTTATGCATTTAGCTCAGGCTCCGGTTTGCTGATAGGGTAGAGTCATGGGGAACATCTGGGAAGAGGAGGCCTTGAACCTGGAATCTCTTCTGAACATGGTGGCTCAGAGAGTCCAGGCTAATGCTTGTCAATGGGACAGGTTCCACAGCACCTGCGTGAGTCATGGAATTTCACTGCCGCTGATCAATTTTGCAATGTCTGAAGGGTATAGTCTTTGGCTTCTCTTAGGTTTGGGGCTTTGGTATAGGTGATTGTGGCTTATGGTTCTTTAGCTTCTCTCTCAGATGCGATGGTGCTGGGGCTGATGTTGTGCTGAGGATGATTTTGGGCTGAGGGTTTACCATCCAGCTTCCCCATATGGAGAGAAGTGGAGCAGCAGAAGGCAGGCTTGTAGTTACGAGTGGGGATGCTTTCTCCCCAGGTCAGAGTTTTTGGTCTTTGTAAAAGGCCATTCATCTTAAAGAGGGTCTTGGTGATAAGTGACAGGGGCAGTAGCTATTAACCTGATCCAGTTTCTCCTCTGAGTATTACTGTTTAACTGCATGCACACACAGATTTTGAAGCTCCGAGTTGAGAAAGAGATCTTATTTTTTTTTTCATTTTTAAAAGTTTTACTGAAGTGTAGCTGATTAACAATGCTGTGATAATTTCTGCTGCGCAACAGTGAGCAGTTTTATGTGTGTGTGTGTGTATATACATATATATCTCCATTATTTTTCAGTTTCTTTCCCTGTATAGATTATCACAGAATATTGGGTGGAGCTCCCCATGCTATACAGCAGGTCCCCGATGGCCAGTCATTCCATATACCAGTGTGCATATGCCAATCCCAAACCCCCAGTCCACCTCCCCATCCCAAAGGAAATCTTGACCATGCGTAGAAACAGCAGGCTGCCTGGAGGACTGTGGATGGGTGGGAGCCTACTGCTGTGTGACAGTGTCCCCTTGGTGGAGGTGAGTAAGTGAACTGTCAGCTTGTGAAAACTCACCAGTGCCAGAGTTTTAAAGTAATGTTGGACCAGCCATTATTTGCATGAACAACTCCCGAGTTACCAGGGCTGATGGCTTGTCCACAAGTAACAAGCACAGGGAAGGATCAATCTCTCTCCAGGCGTCCAGTAAGAAGGAAATATTTGAAGGTCACAGCAAACTAGAATCAGGAGGTCAGAGCCCTGAAATCTTATTTGACAGGCATTCCAGGAGCTGCTGTAAACTTACAGCCAGATACCCATGACTGCAAACAACCGGTTCGTGGGAAAATGAAGTGCTGCCTCCGCCCATCTAATGGAAGGTGTGGGCAGCCGAGCCCAGGTATCCTTGGTGAGGACCCTTTGTCTCATTCTGCAGTGGCTCTTTTAGGATCTAGAAGAGATCTAGGCTGATGTTTCTGGCTTCTGGAGGAACCTCTCAGAGATGGAAGCCAGCAGAGTTGAGACTACATCCAGCTGAAGATTAGCTTCATGTTAGGTGATACATTATATGCATCTCTTTTCAGCCTGGTAGATTGAGTGAATCGAGTGGCGGGAGACAGACATACCATACTTATAGAGGGGTTGGGGAAAAAAACCCAACCCCTTGGCCTGTGGACTAAACTAACTTGGGGTTCTGGTCTGACTCAGGACTCCTAGACAGCCTGCTTTGCCTTTGGACTTCACATTCTCATGGGCAGACAGATACTGGACCAGGAAACATGTGGGTAAGAGTGATTCCAGACTGCGGGAAGGGGAAAGGAGGAACTGTAAATGTGTTGTGCTAGAGGGGGGTAGGGGAGGGTGAGGACATCTCTAGATAGGGAGCCAAGGAAGGCCTGGCCAGCATAGGTGACACTTGGAATATATGCTCAAGTCAGGGGCGATTCCAGCGCTCCACTTGCCTTGGGCGTGTGGAGACAGTGCTAGCCTCAGTCCCCCATCCACTATTCATCTTTAGCTTTGACCTTGTGGAAAGCACATGCATGCATGCGGTGTTGAGTGAATTCCCCTGATGATGAGAAGCCACAGTGGGCGTGGACCTGCTTCACCAAGCATAAAGCGGGGAGAGTGACTGGATGTCAGCAAAGCTTGATCCTGTTGGAGATTTGGGAAAACCCCAAGGAAGGGAGAGAGAGGCCAGAGCTGCTGAGAGCCTGTTAGAATCACAGGCAGACATGTGACCTTACAGTTTCAGCCCTGCCACTTGCTAGCCCTCTCCCCTTGGGAGAATCAAAGAACTTCCCCAAGCCTCAGTTCCCTCTGCTTTAAAATAGGAATAATACCACGCTCAGAGGACTGTTTTCATGGTTCAGGGAGAGGACATGTGCAAAGCACTTGGCACAGTGCCTGGCCTGTGGTAGCTGCTGATTACACGTGTCCTCCCTTCCTTCCATCTCTGCCTCCCTCCCTCCCTCCTTCCCCAGCCTGCCCAGAAAGCACTGATGACAGAAGAGGTTTAGCTGCTCCAAGCCTGTGAGACAACACCCACCTTCTCCCTGCGTTCTGAGGCCTGTTAGGAAAAATCTGCTGAAGGTGGGAAAGCCTGGGTGATTTTGCTTGTGGTCGTCTCTGAAAGAGAAAAGACATTCTTTTAATTCTGTTTTCCCTCTCCTTTAAAAACACACAGCACCATGCAGCGGAAACTAGAGCCTTGTTTGAGCCCCTCCTTTATCTTTCTCTAGCCCGGCTTTGCGAAGCCTTATTTGGGATCTCAACGGAGGGCAGGAGGAAAAGCTTCTCCGGGTGGAGGAGGGGGAGCTGGCAAAGTGCTCCTCCTTTACAAGGCAGAGCTGGAGAGAGTGGTTCTTGGCTCGCCAGCTGCGTGGACGAGTGTGCTTCGCTGTTTTTGGCAGCTAGTTCCTGGTTTTCTTGGCCCCAGCTGGATCTCTTGATTTCAGCTAAGAAGGGCTATTATGTCCTCATTTTGGGGGGAGGGGGTACATACACATCAGCCTTAGAAATGGTATTTATTGAGTACCTACTGTGTGCTTAGCTCTACACAAAGTGAACCCTGGGGAGGCCGGAGATGTGTGTAAGTCTGGAATTATGTGTAGGGGAGGAGGTGGAGAGCTATAAGGAGGTGAGGCTTGTCTAAATTACTGGAAGGCCTGGTCCACCAAACACATATTGAGCATCCTTGATGTGGATAAGATGTGGCTGTTGCTCCCAGGGAGCTCTTGGTTGAGTGGGAGAGGGAGCGATGAATCAGAAATCACAATAAAACAGGGCAAGTTGTATAATCAAAGCACAGAGAAGGTTCCATGGGAAGACTGAGGAGGGGGTGGCAAAACCAGACTGGAGGAGCCTCCTGCCTCTGCCCCGGGGGTTGGGGACATGTATGTAATGGGGGAGAAGGAGGGGACACCAGGGGCTGGGGAAAAGGGCAGTCCAGGCAGTGGGTACATGCAGAGGCTCTCAGGCAGGGGTGAGAGCCAAGGTGTTGAACAACGTTCCTCCTTGTTGGGCCAGATGTTCACACTGCGGTTGCTGGAAGTGGGGGTGGAATGGCCAGGACAGCAGGAGGCGCTGGGGGCAGCAGCCGTTTACCAGCCTGTTCAAAAGTCTTTCTGTGTTTAACAGTGGATTCTATCCTGGTGCGTAGGGTGAGACTTGAGCATGCTCTGAGGTGAGAGAGAAATGGGTCTGTGGAAAAATGGTGATGGTTTGGGGTGGCCGAACAGCTAGCTCAGCCTGGAGGTGTGGAAGGAGACAAAAGGAGGGTGGGAGCCAGAGGCTGAAAATAGCCTGTTAAACTCAGCCTAGGACCTGGACCTTGATAAAGAAGGCGGTGGGAGCTGTTGAAAGGTTTTAAGCCGGGGATGGGAGGGGGCAGTGGAAAGGGACTGTAATTGGGGTGGATGACCTTGTAGCTCGGGACAAGGTGAACTGGCCAGGCAGAGAGACCCATCAGGATGCATTTCGAGAAATCCTTAAGAGAGGCGAGTGTCCAAAATAAGGCCACGGCAGTGAGGAGGGGGAGTGGCATGGATTTAAGATATATTCACAAGGCCAAATCCCAGCACTGGATATACCAGGTCGGTGAGAAGGAGGATTTAGGGAGACTCCCTGGATATTGGCGCCAAGCATGGGATCCGAAAGAGGCTGAGGCTGGGGGTAGAGCAGACCCCTGGCTAATTGAGAACGGGGAAGACTCGGCAAGGAGGGGGCTGTGGAAGGAAGTCTTGTGAGTGAAAGCAGCATGGTGCGTAGAGGAAGCTGGATTCGGTGGAAGCTGGAACGACAGCAGTAGAGGAAAGAAGTGGAGGCTGGATGCGTGTCTAGTTTAAGTTCTTGTTATGGAGCCATCAGGGAGGGTTGGAACTTGATGGCACCAAGGAATGACAGGTCGAAAGGGGTATTCAGATTGAACCAGCGTTAAAATTAGGCTGGCGGCTGAATAGAGGCTGGGCTAGAGGAGAGGGTACTGGAGAGAAGGGTATAAGCGGGAGTCTGGTGAGAGACCCTCTGAGTGCCAGGCATCTGAGGGGCTAGGTCAGGGGCTGCTGAAAGGAGCAAGCGGGCTGTGAACAGGGCACCATTTTGCCATCTTATCTTTGGGGCTTGGTGCAATATTTCATTTGACCTAAGAGTTCTGCTGCTAAAGTAAAATTGGAAAACCACTGCACTAAACAATAAAAGAGTGAAGGGCTGTGAGGCAGACAAGGCCACTACCTGGAAAAATGGTGCAGAAGCTTCAGTGGTGTGATTCAAGTGTTCAAGAAAAGGGGCCAAAGGCATTTCGCTATCAGATTTGAAAATGTGTACTTTGGCCTTGAAGCTCTGAAGTGCAAAAGAGGAACATGAGACTTAGTTAAGGCCTCTCATTTTCTCATTTTACATGTGTTTATTTTGTGCCCTATGTTATGTGTTGTGTAGGATACATAGGCCCAGCCTCTTCTCTGAAGGACCTGGTGGCTTAGAAATACAGGACCAGCTACAACTCAAACACTAGTTAAGTCAAGGGTGCTAAGTGTCAATCCAGGGAAAGGCACAGGGGCAGGAGATGAGATGTGTCATTTCAAAAAACTGCCAACCCAAGAATGGCTTACGTAGGGCCATTCTTGAAAGTTCCAGAAACAGAACTCGCTGTGGGGCCCCATGGAGCAGGTAAAGAACTGTAGACTGTCTGAATTTCCAACCCATTATAGAAGGAGAAAGAAAGGCCTGGAATCAGAGGCTCAGGAAGGAGGAACTGCTGGCTGGTGTCACACAGTGTTTAGGTGTGTGAATTGATGAGAAAACAAGAACTAAGAAGAGAGAGTGAGGCTGGTCCATCGAACGTGCTGGGAAGGACAGTGTGCAGGACTGAAGGGTAGGAGAGCAGGGTTGGACCCTGGTGAGCTGGATCTACTGGATTAACCGCTTTGTTGCTTCGGTTTCGGTTTCCCTAATCCTGGACAAAGGCATTTGCCTGGGGCCCCAGTGAATACTGTCTTTCTTCTTCCAGAGTCATGGCAGGTATAACAAATTCCATCACACCTTTTTTCCCCTTTGGGCTGAGAGGTGGCCTCATTTCCTCCCATCACCCAGGGCAGCCACTTCTCATCAGATGATGTATATAAGTGCAGGGAAACCCATTTTTGAGCCCTGGACTAGGTAATCCAAAAGAGCTCTTCCCATGGGTTCAAAGGCCCTGAGATGCCGTTTTTCCCCCTTCTTTTTGTGGGAAATGTGAAATATCCATCTGAATTTTTTTTTTCCTTTTTTTGGCTGTACCCGCAGCATGCGGAAGTTCCCAGGGCCAGGGACTGAACCTGCACCACAGCAGTGGTCTAAGCTGTTGCAGTGACAGTGCCGGATCCTTAACCCACTGCGCTGCAAGAGAATTCCTCCATCTGAATTTTAAACTCAAGGGCCAGCCCAGCCCAGACCCAAAGCTTTAGGAACCTTTGGAGCTTTGAGATCATGTTTTATGAGTTTGGTAATCCACCTGCACACAGAGAGCCAACGAATGTCTTTCTATTTATTTTTTTCTCCCAGATTGATGGAGATATAGTTGACATTTAACATTGCGTGGGTTTAAAGTACAATGTGACGACCTGGTACGTTTATACACAAAATGATTGCCACGGTAGGGTTAGTTAATACTTTTGTCATCTCCTGTAATTACCATTTCTTTTTGTTTGTTTGTTTTGAGAACATTTAAGATTCACTCTCTTGGAGACTTTCAAGTACATAATACAGTTGGGTAACTATAGTCGCCCACGCTGCACATGGCCCCCAGAACTTAGAAAGTTGGTCCCCTATGGCAACATCTCCCTGTTTTACTTACCCTTTGGCCCCTGGCAACCACCCTTCTACTCTGTTTCTACAGGTTTGCTTATTCATTTATTTGGATTCCACATATAAGTGAGATCATATAGTTGGGTTTATTCTTGTTTGTTTGTTTTTTTAACAGGTGTACCTGCATCATATGGAAATTCCTGGGCGAGGGGTTTTAGGGACAAACTTGCAGCATATGGAAGTACCCAGGCTAGGGGTCAAATCAGAGCTGCAGCTGCTGGCCTACGCCACAGCCACAGCAATGCCAGACCTGAGCCAAGTCTGTGACCTACACCACAGCTCTCGTAACACAG
The DNA here is from genome assembly GCA_004024745.2 of Catagonus wagneri. Classification (NCBI taxonomy): domain Eukaryota; kingdom Metazoa; phylum Chordata; class Mammalia; order Artiodactyla; family Tayassuidae; genus Catagonus; species Catagonus wagneri. The sequence continues at coordinate 4,245,933 of PVHT021183583.1, forward strand.
GATCTTTAACCCACTGAACCAGACCAGGGATCAAACTTGTCTTCTCATGGCTACTAGTTGGGTTTGTAACCTGCTGAGCCACAAAGGGAACTCCCTATCCATTCTTAATGTAAGAGTTTGTATCTATTAACCCCAAGCTCCCAGTCCCATCCACTCCCTCCCCTTCCCCCTTAGCAACCACAGCTCTGCTGTCCATGTCTGCATGTCCACTTCTGTTCTGTAGATAGGTTCATCTCTGTTGTAGTTTATTTATTTATTCATTTTTTTTTTTTTTTTAGGGCCTCACCCATGGCATATGGATGTTCCCAGGCTAGGGGTCGAATTAGAGCTGTAGCCACCGGCCTACGTCACAGCCACAGCAACGTGGGATCTAAGCTACGTCTGCAACCTACACCATAGCTCATGGCAACACTGGATCCTTAACCCACTGAGTGAGGCCAGGGATTGAACCTACAACCTCATGGTTCCTAGTTAGATTCGTTAACCACTGAACCATGATGGGAACTCATCTCTGCCGTATTTTAGATTCTACATATAAGTGATATCATATGGCATCTGTCTTTCTCTTTTTAACTCATATCAGTTAGTATGAGAATCTCCATTTCCATCCATGTTGCAAATGGCATTATTCTTTTTCATGGCTGAGTAGTAATCTGTTTTATATATGTATGTACCATATCATCATCATCTTTTTTTTTCTTGCTTTTAAAGGCCGAACCCCTCAGCAAGTGGTAGTTCCCAGGCTACGGGTCAAATCGGAGCTGTAGCTGCTGGCCTATACCCAGCCACAGCAACACAGGATCCAAGCCACCTCTGTGACCTACACCACAGCTCACAGCAATGCTGGATCCTTAACCCACTGAGCGAGGCCAGAGTTCTAACCTGAATCCTCATGGATACTAGTTAGGTTTGTTATTGCTGAGCCATGACGGGAATTCCCTTTGTACCACCTTTCTTAATCCATTCATCTATCGATGGACATTTAGGTTGTTTCCATGTCTTGGCTATTGTGAATAGTGCTGCTATGAACATGCAGGGGCATGCATCTTTTTAAATTATAGTTTTATCTGGATATATGCCCAGGAGTTCTATATTTAGTTCTCTGAGGTACCTCCATACTGTTTTCCATAGTGGTTGAACCAATTTACATTCCCACCAACAGTGCAGGAGGGTTCCCGTTTCTTTACACCTTCTCCAGCATTTGTTATTTGTAGTCTTATTAATGATGGCCATTCTGACTGATGGGAAGTAGTACCTCATTTTAGTTTTTATTTGCATTTCTCCAATAACGATGTTGAGCATTTTTTCATGTGTCTCTTGGCCATGTCTGTTTCATGTCTTCTTTGGAGAAATATTTGTTTAGGTATTCTGCCCATTTTTCAATTGGGTTATTTGCTTTTTGGCTGTTAAGGTTGTAGAGAATACTTAGTCTTAAGGTCTGGCTCATGTGTCAGCTCCTTTAAAGTACCAGCCCTGACACCAGTTGGCTAGTTAGACTCTCCCAAGAGAGTTTCTTACAGTCTTTATTCGATAAGTCTATTAGAGCATCGATCACACTATAATATTGTTACCTACACATGAGTTGTTGTGAGCTCCATGAGGGCAGGGAATATTTCCCACTTGTTTTATCCCTTGCACCCAGTGCTATGCCAAGCACATAGTAGGTGTGTGACAATCATGCCTTAAATGTCTAACCAGAGAGACAGTTGTACATCACCTCTGCTACTCTCCCTGTCTGTGATTCAGCTGCATCATTATGAATTGGCAGTGCTTTCAGTTCTTCCCTCTCCCCACCTGGGCTTAAACCAATACTAAAAAGTTTTATTTGGTTGACTGTTGTCCTTCCAGGCAGATGAAAGTGGCAATTCAACCCTCTCTTTCTTATCAGACCCTGCATGTGTCAGAGCATTTGAAGATGGTGTGTGTGGGAGCTCCCGCTCTCTGGTGACTTCTCTCGATTTAATTAGTCTGACCTTCTGTGATAATCCCCCTCAGATGTCCCTGGCTCCCCCCTCTGTTTCTGTATCATATTCAGGCTTCTGCCTTCATCAGCAAAAGACCAACTGCTCAGCTCAGCCTGTAGCATAATTCACAGCTTGTCTCTCAAAAAATGAACTTTTACTCCGATGGAGCTGCTCTTAGCATTAAAATTGGCCTGAGAGAGCCAGGAAAGTTTATCTTGGAGCCAGCATGGGGTCTGTCCCTCCAAGTCAAATATTACTCTTTAAAGCTAGATTGAGCTTTAGTGTGGCACCACCAATGGCTTCCTGAAATATTGGTGTATCTTTAAACATTAACATTTAGTTACAGTGCTGAAGGCTTTCTGGAGAGGTTTTCGAGTCTCCCCTACCCATCCTTGGAATAACCAGGGCTTCCATATACGCTTTCCTTTCATTTCAGGGCATGGGGGAATGCACTGAAATATCCCAATATGGGGCTAATCAAACAGCTATTTATTTTTCAGCCCATTCTCACAGGATTTCCCAAATGAAGTCGAGAGGTCACTTTAGAACAATCCAGAAAGTCAAAGTGGTACCCTTGGAGCTTTCGGTCTTTAAGATGCTGGGAAAATTAATTGCTCCCCTTTCAAACCCTAGCCCAGGCTGTGAGCTAGAAAAATGATCATTTTCTCCATTTACTATTTTGGAATAAAAACAGAGCAGTGTATGAAGGAATGCCTTCTTTTTCAGCAGTATTAGGTGGAATGGGGCAATTTGTGGCATGGGCTTATTCAATGTTTACCAATATGTACCCTGGGCCAGGTGTTTTTCTATCCACTGGGTTATAGACATGAATAAAGCACAGCCACTGCCAATGAGAATCCCATCAAGTGGAAGAGACTAACATGCCAACAGAAAAGTATATTTAAGGCATGTTAACTGGGTGTTTGGAACCCAGAGTGGGGACTCGCTAGCTCTGCTGGAGAGGATTGTTGTAGAGGAGGGGATACTTGAGCTAGGTATTGCAGGGTCAATAGCGTTTCTACAGCAGCTGCAGATTGCAAGGAGCACTCTGGTGCTGTCATGCCTAGAGGAGTTGGAGTGAGTTTGGGGTGGCTTGAGCACAGGGAACACGGGAGTGGGGCACTGGGTGCTGAGGCTGGAAGACTATAAAAGCTTTTTTTTCACTCAGCTCTAAGGAAATTGGATCTATCCTGTGAGCACAGTGGCAGTGGTAAGATTTGAAGGGAATCTGAGGGAATACTCAGGTTGGAATTTTAAAAAGATAATGGAGGATGGTGTGGCAGAGAGAGGAATGGAAACCAGTTAAGAACTCCATGATGATAGATTCAGAGAAGAAATGAGGAAAATGAGGAAAGCCCCCCTGGAAGTCAGTGGCAGGAGAGAGAGAAAGAGGAAGAGGGGAAGGGGGAGCGAGGTGGGAGGGGGAGAGGTAGAGAGAAGGGAGTTTCCGTAACTGCCAATAAAAATCACTACGCATGGGCTCAGAGAGTGGCACTGGTGACAGCAGCCATCAAACACCATGGCTGCTGAGGAGCCTGTGAGTCATCAGAAGGGGATGCTGGGGAGCCTGGTATCACAGCGATTGCCCTGGCTATGGTGGAGGTGTTTCAGGGCCAAAGGGCCAGTAAGATTGTGTGGCAGAATACTTACTGCTCCTCGACTGTTTATGGGCTCACCTACATTTCCCAGCCCCCTTGTAGCCAGGTCGAGCCATGTGTCTAGTTCTGGTCCATGGGCTATAAGCAGAAGTGATCTTGGTTCTAGGTTGAAGCAATTAAGAGCTGGCTCTTCCCTTGACACAGTGCCCTGGAAGCTATGTTTTTCCAGATGTGTGGCTATAAAATGCAAACCTTTTGGATCCATGAGTCACCGCTTGAAAGAAAACTGCCTTAGGATTGTTGCCAGATCCGCAGTGGACTTTGCCTGAATAAAGACTAGATTTTAATTGCTAAGCCACGGAGATCTTTAGCGCTCTTTGTTACCCCAGCACAACCTAGCCTATCCTGATGAAGATATTTTCCTTCTCTCTGAGGCTACTGAGGCCTGGGGGAGCTGGGATGAAGCCAGTATCCATGCCTGCAGGTTCCGTTAGCTCCTTTAACCACAAGCTGATGCATCAGGAAAGTGTTTGTAAGGAACCACATGGCAGAGGTTAAGCCTGTCTGCCCCAGAACGCTTTGGCTCCCCTTGGCTGAAGAATATGACAGTTTTCTCAAAGAGGCAACCCCTTGGGAGGAAAAAAAAGATTATATGGTGAAATGCCAGAGTCCTTTATGCTGCCAGAGAGACTGACAGGGATTCTTAGTACTCCTGGAGTATATGTCATCCTGAGAAAGCATAAATGTATTACAAGCCTCCAGGGGCAGGATGAAAGCTTCTTTGGTCATCAATAGTATATGCCTCTTGTCAGGCCTGAGGCAGAGAAGGAAGCCTTGGTGGGAAGGGGATTCATAATTTTGTGCTAGAGAAGGAGGGGCTAAAGAACCTGGGGATATTGGGATGGAGGAAAGAGGACTGGGTGGGGGTTATGCTGTTGAGTCTTTAGAAATTCAAGGGCTGTTATGTGAATGAGAGGGCAGGTTTGATCCTGGAGGCCCTGCAGGGCAGAGTTAGACCAATGGATGGATGATACATGTGGATAGATAGGAGGATGGGTTATGAAGGCTGCCTCAGTGGGTAGTGAGTTCCCCATCATTGAAAATGCTTAATCATAGACCAGAAAGCCACTTGTTAGAGAGGCTGCCATGGTGAAAGGGGGACGTGAGCTAGGACACAGTCCCTAGGCTGTGTGCTCTTAGGCAAGATAGATGACCTTTCTGAACTGGTTTCTTATTTCTTTTTCTTTTGGTCCACCCATGGCATGTGGTAGTTCCCAGGCTAGGGATCCAACTTATGCTACAGAAGCGACCCAAGCCGTTGCAGTGGCAATACCGAATCTTTAACCTGCTGCCCCACAGGGGAGCTCCTGAACTGGTTTCTCTAATTATGAATAATATTAAGTCCTACATCTCAGAATTATGACAGATACATGATATGAAATATATTTACAGGTTGATTTTGAAAAATATCGATAATAACATCTCCATTCATCTTCAAAAAAATGGGACCTCAAATTAATTGGACACTTATTCTGTGCTAGGTACCATGCTTTGTACACAACATCTCATTTGACACTTATAATAACCATATAGATACTATTGCTATCCTCATTGATGAAACAGAACTAGAGTGACTTGCACAAGGTCACACAGCTAGAAAGTATGACCAGTCCAGATCTGTCTGGCTCTGGAGTCTAAACTCTTTGATTATTAAGGTTGTTATAACTCTTCATGATCAAAATAAAAGATTCACATGTGGTTGCTCTGAATATTGCAAAAGACCAAGGTTTTACTTGAAGAGGCTCATCATTGGATGGACAACTGTCTTGATGAAATTAAGTTTTCTTATACTATCACAGTATGTGTACTATTCAGCAGTGTTATGGCTTTTGTTTAGGTTGCAGCTGTGCCTCAGATTCAGTCCCTGGCCCAGGAACTTCCATGTGTCCTGGGTGCAGCCATAAAAAAAAAAAAAGGAAAAAAATTCCAGCCTCATGAGATTCTGAATCTGAGGAGAAACATTAAAAATATTTCAGGGAGTTCCATCATGGCTCAGTGGAAAAGAATCTGACTAGTATCTATGAGGACTCAGGTTCGATCCCTGGCCTTGATCAGTGGGTTAAGGGTCTGGCGTTGCCGTGAGCTGTGGTGTAGCTCACAGACACAGCTTGGATCTGGTGTTGCTGTGGCTGTGGTATAGGCCAGTGGCTACAGCTCCGATTCGACCCCTATCTTGGAAACCTCCATATGCCGTGGGTGTGGGCTTGAAAAAGCCAAAAAAACTTTTTTTTTTTAATTTAGGCCAATGCTTTTGGCCAGTTTCTTTTGATGCATGACATGTGATGCAACTGACCAATTATCAGTGAAACAAGCAAGCTGTTATGATAGTTTTTGTTTCCCAGAATTGACCAGTTGTTCCCCAGAATCAACCCTTGAAAGCACCATTTAGACAGCGCTTTCACCCCAGTGCTATATGGCCCAGTGGGAGGAGGAAGACATATTTGGAGCTTGGAGGGGCATGTTATGGTGCGGCATGGTGGTCAGCCAAGGGGATGAGGTGGATTGAGCAGGAGGATCTGGTTTTCGGGTCTCCATTTGTGAGGGATCCCAAAGGCAGAATCAAATTCTTGGAGTTGGTGGATGGTAGCCAGGAGGTGGACTGGCCTCCTAGTTGAGGATTTGAGTGTGAAAGGAGACATCTTGATTCTGAGGGGCACGGGGAATGTGGGAAAGAAAGGAGCCAAGGAGAAATATCTCAAAAGGAAGAATCTTTCAGGATGGAGTCTGTGATCCAGGTGAAGTGTCAGAAATCTGTTCTCAGTGGGGCTGACCCCGTGGCAGGCTAGGACCTCTGCAAATGCTGAGCCACAGTGAGATAGTGGCCACTGTCAACTACATGAACCATCTTGGGGAACTGCACAGAGCGTGGCTCTCACACAGTCACACATTAGAGATCCTGAGGGGTTTCTGCAAATTTCTATGCCTTGGTTGAACTCCAGATCCAAAATACCTGGGACCCAGACACTGGCATTTTAAAAATTTCCCCAAGTGATTCCAGGGTATATGTAGTGTGAGAAAGGGCACAAAGACACTTGCATTCTTTCTGTCTGCCACTAACACACATTATGTGATCTTAGACAAATGACTTAACTCCTCTGAGCTTCAGCTCTTCAGCTGGAACTGAAGGGGTCAGACTAAATGATCTCAAGGGTGGTGTTAAAAAAGTGATTTTGGAGTTCTTGCTGTGGCTTAGAGGGTTAAGACCCTAACATAGTGTCCATGAGGTTGTGAGTTTGATTCCTGGCCTTGTTTAGTAGGTTAAGGATGTGGCATTGCCAAAAGCTGAGGTGTGGGTTGTAGACATGGCTCAGATTCAGCATTACTGTGACTGTGGCTGTGGCTGTGGCTGTGGCTGTGGCTGTGGCTGTGGCTGTGGCGTAGGCCAGCAGCTGCAGCTCTGATTCAACCCCTAGCCTGGGAACTTCCCTACGTCACAGATGTGGCTGAAAAGAAAAAGTGATTCCAAGATTCTTTGATTGGTGGGATCTGTGTTCCCTCTCCTCGAATATGGACTTTGTGACTTCTTGACCAATAAAATATGGTGGAATTGATACTGAACCAGTTTTGGGGCCTCGGTCTTAAGAAGCTGACAGCTCTCTTTTCTGCCTCTTGGGATACTTGCTTCTGGAACCCAGCCATCATGATGACAAGAAGCCCAGGCCACATGGAGAGGCCACATGTAGGTGCTGACAGATCCATCTGAGGTCCCAGTAAATCTCAAGCATCAATTGCCAGATGTGCAGATGTCTTCAGATGGTATTGATGGTATCGGTCACCAACTGTGGGGTCACTCTCAGCTTTGAATCTTTTTAGTTGATGCTGCAGAAAGACTTCATGGACAGAGACAAGCTGCCCAATTGTGCCCCGTCCAAATTCCTGTCCCACACTGTCCATGAGCATAATAAAAATGGATGTTTTACTTTATGAAGTTTGGGGTGCTGTGTTACGCAGTGACGATAATTAGAACCATCTCAGCCTTACCATTTAGGGAATATTAAAGAGACTGATAGTATAGTAATGTTTCGGGGCTGGATTCTGGAGACAGACTGTCTAGGTTCAAATCCTGGCTCTACCTTTCTCTAGCTAAGTGAATTAGGGTAAATCACTTATGCCTTTTCTGTCTCTATGTCCTCATCTGAAGTGGGATGCTAATGATTCTTACCTCGTAGGATTGTCTTGAGCATTAAGTAACTTAGTACATTTAGAGAGCGAGTCCCATGCAAGTGTTTATAACGATGATGTTGAGAAAGGACCTGGCTACATGTTATCTGTAGTTTGGAGGATGCTGAGATGGGCTGGGGTAGGCAGGGGCTGTGGCATAAACCTGGCACAACCTCTCTTTGCCCAGCATGCCTCCCATGTTGCTAAGTATGTCCAGGGATCCACATTGTTCTTAGCTATTCAGCAGGTGTTCAAAGGCACCTTGGAATTGTGTATCATGTCTCTGGACCTGTCACTGTCACGTTGCTCAGAAATTGGATTCTGCAGAGTGGAAACATGTGGCTTGTTGGCAAGGCAACTGGTTCAGAGCAGGGACATTTCCAGGCTGAGAGAGCTCGCCTTTGTCAATTGGGTTACAGCTCTCATAAAAACCTGTTTGTTTGTGTTCTTTTCTAGATGCTCAGAGATGTCAGGCCACCTCGAGCAGTGAGGGGAGAGTGCTCTACACGCATGGGTGGCTTCAGCTGCACCTCTTTCTTTGTATGCCCTGGCTGCTAAACCAAGCCCCAGACCTCCTAAGTGTTCAGGGCACTTGGTCCTGGCAATGACGGGATGGAATCTCCGTGGGGAGGGCCTCCCTCTCTGAGTGCTTCTGACTTTGCTATTTTTGCCTCCAGGTAGATGGAGAGATTCAGGAGAGGTTTTGCAGCTCCTGTGCTCCTGCATACGATATCATCAATTTCCATTTAAAAACCAGAAGGGTAGCCTTCTAAAATATTGAGTTTGGGGTGTGACAAATAGAAATTTATGGCACAAGGGTTAACTGCTGAACTGTTAAGATCTGTCAGCAGTGCCACTATGAATGAAATGAAAGGATATGAGAGTTGAAAAAAATTTAGGTGCTCAGCGTGGTGTGGTGGGACTTTGTAGCTGATGACAAATTCTTGGATTAAATACTGGGTCTGCCATTTGTGGCCCATGTGATCTTGAGCAAGTTAACATTTTTGATAATGTAGAAAGGGAATGCCAGTGGTATCATAGCAGAGCACTTTTGTGAGGGCTGGAAAAGACTGAGTCTGTGTGAAGAGATTTTTAAATCATGAAGTTTTATAGATATCTAACTACATGGATTGGGTGGGGATCCTGATGCTTGGTTGTCAAAGTCAGATTATGTCTTTTCATTCCTTCATTTATTCATTTACTCATTTGTTTATTCAATAGATATTAAGCACCTGCTATGTGCTAGACACTGTACCAGTTGCTGGGATATAACTAATGAGCAAACCAGTACAAGATTCCTGTATTTCTGAGCTTAATTCTAGTGGTTAGAAACACAAGGTCAATAAGCAAAACGTGGCATATAAGACTGTGATAAGTGCTATGCAGAAAAATAAAGCAGGGAAGGAGGTTGGGGGCATTCGGAGTGGGGAAGCATTTCAGTTTTAAATACAGGTCAGGAAAGGCCCCTCTGAGACGGTGACATTTGTGTAAATCCTTGAAAGAGGTGAGGAAGTGGGCCATGAAGTTACCTGGGGGAAAAGCTTTCCAGGCAAAGTGGACAGGACATGCACATGCCCCCCGAGGGAACGTGGTATATGTGAGAAACAGCAAGGAAGCTGGTGTGGCTGGCACAGGGTAAGTGGGAGAGAAGTGGGGATGAGGGCACTCTGCGTTCAGGGCCAGATCATGTAGGGCCTTTTAGGTCATCCTTAGAACTTTGGCTTTTTCTCTGAATGAGAAGCAAAGCCAATGGGAGGTGTGGAGCAGAGTAGGGATACGATCCTACGTAGTTTAAAAAAAAAAAATGCAATTCAAAAAATTTAAAAAGAACTTTATGAGGTAAAGAAGGACAAACAGAAAACTCTACGCATTTCAAGTGTGCAGTTTGGTGATTAAAATTTTTTCTAAACTAATGGCAAAATACACATAACATAAAATTTACCATCTTTACCATTTTTAATTATATAATTTATTAATACTGAGAGCATTCAGGAGTTCTCTAGTGGCTCAGTGGGTTAAAGATCTGGTGTGGTCACAGGTGTGGCACCAATTCAATCCCTGGCCCAGGAACTTCTGCCTGCCGTGGGTATGGCCAGAAAAATAATAGACCATTCACATTGTCCTGTGGCAAACGTCACTTTGCCAGATGAAAACTTTATACCCATTAAACAAAGACTCCTCATTTTCCCCTTCCCCAGCCCCTGGCAACCCCCATCCTATTTTCCTATTTGACTTTCTGTATTTGACTTAGTTCTAGGTGTCTCCTGTCAGTGGATAATGTGGATTTTTTCTTTTTGCGAATAGCTTATCTTAGCATGATGTCCTCAGGGTTCATTCATGTTGTGGTATGGGTCAGAATTGCCTTCCTTTTTAAGACTGATATTCCATTGTTTTTATTTACTGCATTTTGAAATCTCTTCATCTGTCAGTGGACAATTGGGTCGCTTCCACCATTTGGCCACTGTGAATAATGCTACCATGAATATGGGCGTACCGATATCTCTTGGAGACTCTGCTTTCCATTCTTTTTAAATTTTATTTATTTATTTATTTATTTATTTTTTTGGTCTTTTCAGGGCCGTACCTGCGGCATATGGAGGTTCCCAGGGTAGGTGTCAAATTGGAGTCATAGCTGCTGGCCTACACCACAGCCACAGGAACATCAGATCTGAGCTTCATCTGCGACCTACATCACAGCTCACAGCAACGCTGGATCCTTAACCCACTGAGCGAGGCCAGGGATCGAACCCACCACCTCTTGGTTCCTAGTCGGATTGTTTCCGCTGCGCCAGGACAAACTCCTGGGTAGTGGTATCTTACTGTGCTTTTAATTTGTATTTTCCTAATGACTATTCATGTTGAGCATCTTTTCATGTGCTTATTTGCCACCCACATATCTTGTTTTTGGCGAAATGTCTGTTCAGATTGTTTGCCTGGTTTTCTAAACTGGGTTATTTTCTTATTTTTGAATTTTGAGAGTTCTTTATACGTTCTGGGTACAAGTCCTTTGTCAGATATATGCTCTGCAAATATTTTCTCCTGGTTTATGGCTTGCTGCTGCTTCTCCTCCTCATCCCCTCCCGTTCCCCCCCCCATTATTGTTATTATTATTTAAAAATGTCTTCTGAAGAGAAGTTTGAATTTTTTTTTTTTTGTCTTTTGGCTTTTTAGGGCTGCAGCCATGGCATACAGAGGTTACCAGGCTAGGGGGAGTCGAATTGGAACCGTAGCCACTGGCCTACACCAGAGCCACAGCAATACCAGATCTGAGCTGCGTCTGCGACCTACCTCATAGCTCATGGCGACGCTGGATCCTTAACCCACTGAGCAAGGCCAGGGATAGAACCTGCAACCTCATGGTTCCTAGTTGGATTCATTTCCACTGCTCCACGACAGGAACTCCAAGAAGTTTTAATTTTGATGAAAACCAATTTGTCGTTACTTTTATGGGTTTGTTTTTTAAAGTGTCATCCTACTTAGTTTTTAAGAGGATTCTTCTGGCTGCTATGTTGGCAAGAAAGTGATTGGCAGGCAACGGTGGAAGTGGGGAGACCAGTTAAGAGGCTATATAACAAGAAGACTAGCAAGAGATGATGGTTTGAACCAGGGCAGGGGGTAATGAGGAGAAGCTTCAGGGGTCTATATTGAAGATAGAGCCCGTGGGGTTTTCGGGTGGATTGGATGTGGGATATGAAAGAAAGGGAGCAGTTAACCCGACAGTGGCTGAGGGCGTGGAAGGATGGCGTTGCTGTTACCTGAGCCGGGAAGGCTGTGGGTGGAGCCGGTGAGGGCAAAGACTTGGCGCTCAGTGTTTGACATGTTCAGTTTGAGGCGCCTATTTGGACCTGAATCTGAGCTCACTGTGATTCAGCCTCTAGTTGTGCTGGGCTCTGTGTCATCCCCTGACATTTCGCTTCTGAATTTATATCCTTTGCTGAACTTGTCACTTCCTTCATTGGAACTCATATACCAACTGCCTAAGTTCTGACTCATGTAGGCAATTGCTCACGATTCAAGCTCAAGACCGCAGCCTGGATCACCTCACTTCCTATGCCTCAGCTACACCGATTCCTCCTTGTCTTTCACGAGCCTGTCACGAGGCAGGCGCTGAGAGTGGAGTGACTTTCTACCTGTGCCTTAGGAGTGGGTGGGGATTTTCAGGCCTCACTGACTCCCGGGAGGAAAAACTCAGGTAACCCTCTAGCTTTTTCTGTCATTACTCTGAAGCCTGTCTCTGTGGTGGTTTGAATTGTTTCCAGTTTATAGATTAAAAACCTGGGGGCTAACACTAGCCAGATCTTTTCCAGCACACTTAATGGTAGATTCTAGTCACATGACCAAAGGGAGCGGTAACCACATCTCCTTGATCCTTCAGATGAACTTCCTTACCGCAGAGTGTCTCTGCTGGAATGTTGCTGTTCATTGAGAGTGGATTTGTATGTATTTCCCAACTACCTGGAGGTTTGCTTGAGATGCTTCTGAGTCTGTTTTAAGGAGAGGAAAAAAAAAAGGTAAGGAATGCTGAAAGAAAGACTAGCACTAGTATATTATTGAGGCCAATAAATGCCTCCTTGGTCCCTCAGACAAGGGAAACAGCGCCATCCTCTGGCCAGTTCCTCACACCACACATTGTCTCCAGGGGGCACACGTGCTGAGCTTATTATTTCAAGCATCCTAGAGGCAGTGATCCCAGATTTAGTTTGAGGCTCCCCCAAAGATGCCAGTTTCTTTTCGGACATTTTGGTATACTCTACACTTGTTTCCCTCCAGATTTCTACTTATTAGACTAAAAACAAAATAATTCCGAAAAGAATATCGATGTTTTTGCTTTTGCCTTGGTCGCGCGGCAGCCATTTGCCTTACTCCTTATGCTTTCTGATCCTTCTCCCTCGCAGACATGTTGACCTTGCTGTATTTGTCTTGAGGTAATACCACTTTGTATTATCAAGATTCTTAAAATTTACTGAATGCTACTGTGCACCACACCCTATGCTGGGCGTTCACAGCCATTGCAAGGCTTCTTTTGATTCTCTTACTCACTCATTAGATATTCTTATGAGCCCTGTTTGCTGGATGAGGAAGCTTAAGCCCAGAACAGGTATTTGTGATGACCCCCTTTTCCATGGAGAGAGCCTGGAATTTGGTAGTAGGTGTTTGAGAACCACATGTGTGATTTTGTGGAAATCACTCACTTTTTCTGAGTCTTGGATAGTTATTCCTTTCTAACTCCTGGGGCTGTTGAGGACGGAAGGAAGTTAGGTATTTGAGGCTACTTGATACACTGTGGTTTTTATTATCTTTCTAACCAGTAATTTATAACCCTTCATTAATAATCTTCCTGCTGCTGGGTTTAGGGAGCCTTTTAGGTATGTATACATGTATTTATTTAGGTTGTTAGAGTGACATTGCAGTGAACATCTCATGCAATTTCTTTAAAGGATCCTTAGGATAAAGGGACGTTTTTGACTTTTAGGACAGTTCCTGATAGGTATTGCCAGGAGGTGATATGGCAGTATGGCTACCGACTGCGTGTGTAGGGGCTGGTTTTAGTGCAGTGTTGTAATACTCCATAGTTTTTAACTTTTCTCTAGTGAGTATAGATAGTACCACGTTATTTGAGGGGGCATTTCTTTGGTTACAGGAGAAATTGTTTGTTTTCCCAGATGCTTGCTTACTAGCAGCATCTCTTTTTATGAATTGTTTTTCCAGTTCTTTGTTGGTTTATATATAGGGGACTTAATGTTTTGGTAGTAATACGTATAAGCTCTTGACATAACACAGAAATGAACCCTTTGTTATGTTTGCTGAGAATGTTTTCTCCAGGTGATATTTTCCCTTTGATTTTAGTTATTCTAGTTTTGTCCAGTGTTTATTTCTTTCTATAATGTGCAGACTGACCATCGTTTGTAATTTCTTTCAACTTATAAAGTTATCACCCCTTGCGCTCTCTTTGGCAGCCCATGTTCTAAAACTGGAACGATATAGAGAAGATTAGTCTGGCCCCTGTGCAAAGATAACACACAAATTCATAAAATATTTTATATTTTTTATGGCATAAGAATTATATCTCAGTGAGGTTGTTACCAAAAAAAAAAAAAAAAAAAACCCAAAAACAACCAACCCAACTTATCTTCCCTCTAAAGTATTACAGTAAAACAAGTTTCTTTTTAGAATGAGGATTTTATTTAAGCTTTTCCTATCTATCTTCACTTGTGATATGTGCCTATAATTTTCTTTTTTTTATGTTTTGTCATTATCAGATTTTAGGAAGAAGATCATGCTTGCCTAATGGACATAAATGTACTCTTATCTCTTTTTGCACTCTGGATGTTTTATACAACATCGAAATCATCTGTTTCTTAAAAGTATGAAAATTGTTCTGGTGGAAACACTGGGACAAGCTGCATTTTTTGGTTGTTATCAAATCATTTCTTCAATTTCCTCCTCAGTTATTATTATGTGTAGATTTATATTTCTTGAGTCATTTTTAGTAATCTACATCTTTCCAGAAATCATTCCTTTTATTGAAGATTTCAGTTTATTAGCCTACAAGTGTGCATAACATTCTCTTTGGATTTGGAAGAAAAAAAAACTATTTTCTCTATTTTGTCCTATCTCCTTTCTCATTTCTAATTAAAAATATCACCTTAATTATATTTGTCAGAGGTTTGTTTATTTTAGTAGTCTTATCAAAAATTCAACATTTGAACCAATTTATCATCCTACAGCTTTATGTTTTACAATGGATTTATTTCAGCTCTTATCTTCATGCACTGCCTCTTTTAAAATTACTTCTCCCTATAAGTTTTAAACAGAAGGCTTTGTTAACATCAATTTGGATTGTCCCATCCTGAATAGGATTCTGAAGCCCGAAGTAAGTTGTGGAGAGAGAAACACCAATGTGTTATCATTACGGGTTTCTCCGTCAGGCACTAGCAAGGATCAGAGAGTCTTCACCAGCCATTTCAGTAGCGGAAATTCATGGGGGAACAAGTTGGGAGGTTTTGGAAGCACTGAAGAGCCAAGTAGGCTGGTCAGTTGACAAAGAGATGAGCAACGGCAGCAAGCTGTTCCTTCCCACCCACACACAGCTGGGGGAGCGCTGAGGAACTGGGAGGAAATGTTCCCAGACTCCTAGACCCCCGGGAACGAGAACCACAGGTCTGCTGAGAAGCCATGGAAGGCAGAACTGGGGCTGGGGCCGAAGAAGGACAGGGGAGAGGGTTAACCTGGATTTTACCACCGTCTTCTCCCACGTCTTCTCCCCGTGACTCTCTTTGGCAGAAACTAGCCAGAAGCCTATTGGCAAAGAAGCCTGAGACATATACTTTGCAGGAGCCAGGCTGAACAGGCAAGGGCAGCCAGTGGACCTGAAAACAGACAATGACCAGCTCAGACACTTTCCTTTCAGTGCAGGTGAGGCAGAAGGGTTTGTGAATCTCAAAAGATGACAGCACCAGCACCAAGATGCTCTAAAATCTTTGCTAGGTCCTACGAGTCTCAGGTTCTAGACCGCTTTCTCATTCTGTCTCCTTGCTTGCTTGCGATTGCTGACCCCGTTTAAAAAATGTACGTCAAGTTTCTGTCCTGGCTCTTTCCCCAGTCAGTCCTCTCCTTTGGCCACCTTACCCATAGCGTTGATTCTAATCTGCATCTGCGTACAGGCGTATCCAGCTCTTTATCTCTGCTTGTGATTTGTCTGCTCAGCTTCAGACCTGAATCTTCTACCTGCCTAATGGGCACCATGGATGCCGCAGAATCCTTGTAAATTGGATTTATAATATTTGCTCCCCCCTGCATTCTTTTCTCATTTGATGGTATCAGAGCTTGGAGTAACCCTTAACTCTTCCTTTCCCCTCTCATCCCATCCCATACAGGCATCCACAACATCTGCTCAGTTCTGTGCCCTGAGATTTCTGTTTCTTTCTTCTTATCTCACGGCACCTGCACCAGGTCTGGCCTCATTATTTCTCCTCTGGTTTCTTCTAATTGTTCTTTCTCTAGTCTCCCTCTGTTCCAGTCCATTCTCCACATTGATGCCATAGTGATGGTTCTGGAAATACAGATTGGCCATGTCATTCAAGCTGTAAACTCCTAAGGGCCTGCACACATGTACAGGCTTTGCCCCAAGTGTCTTCACTCTGGGGTCAGCACCCACCTCCTTGTCCTGCCCCACTTTTTGTCATTTTCCATCACTGCTCTCTGATCCTGTTGCTCCAGGTAATTTTCTCTCCACCGAGAAGGCCAATTTATTTCATATTCCTGCATCTCTGCACTTGCTTCTCTCTGATTTCTGCAAGGCAGTGGTTCTCAAAGTGGGCTTCTAGACCGGCCTCAGCATCACCTGGGAACTTACTGGAAATGCCGATGCCCAGAGATCCTATCCAGACCTACTGAATCAGAAAATGCTAGAGGTGAGGCCTGGGAGTCTGGGTTTTTAACTTTCCATGAGATTTAAATGCAAGGTGAGTTGAGAACCCCTGTTGTAAAGGTCCACTCCTTGCGCCTTAAATCTTACTCCGTTACAGATGCCAGCTTTGGGCAGCCTTTCCTGTTACCCTCGGCAGAATCAATCACTTCCTCTTCTCCCGCAAGCACTTTGCCCGTATCTCTACTGGAGCTGTTAAATCCAGCCTACCTACTAAACCGTGAGTTTCTTAGAAGGCAGGACTGAATTCTGTTCATCTTTATAACCCCAGTTCCTAGAAATTTCCTAGAAATGCTCCACACACACACACACACACACACACACACACGTACAAATTATTTAGCAAAGACTTGTACAATGCTTATAACCAGGCGTGGTCCTAAGAACTATAACAATGTAACACCTTTTAATCCTCATAACAATTAGAAACATCAGGGACTGTTATAGCTACCACTTCCCAGATGAAGAAATCAGGGCAAGTTTGGTTAAAGTAGCTCAAAACCATGTCGCCAGTGAGTAGGAGAGCTGTGGTATGAATTCTGGTGGTCTGGCTGCAGATTCTGGCTTTTTATTCCTGGGCCCACTGTTCCTCAGCAGTATTAGCTGTGTTCTGCTAATAATAGGATGTGCTGAG
This sequence comes from Catagonus wagneri, assembly GCA_004024745.2. Classification (NCBI taxonomy): domain Eukaryota; kingdom Metazoa; phylum Chordata; class Mammalia; order Artiodactyla; family Tayassuidae; genus Catagonus; species Catagonus wagneri. The sequence goes on from PVHT021183583.1 coordinate 4,262,778, forward strand.
AAGCTGTGTGTTGGGCAAATCAGTCTGCTCTGCCTTGCAGAAGTTCTCAGTAGTGCTGCATGTGGCTATTTCTTTACCTTAGGCAGCTCCCCTAAGCCACAGAGAGTGGGTTCAGGGCAGAGAAGCTTCTCAGCAGGCTCACAGTTCTGCTTGGAGTTTTTTTCTTTCTAGCTGGAGAGGCCCTGGGCTCATGGCCTGGCATAGCTTATTTGTTTTGAGGGCCAGCTACCCCTGCTGGCCCAGGAGGCCTGAGGATCAGGCCTCGGTGGTAGTTTTTAATCTTGAATAAGTCAGAATACTTCTTGAAGACTTTTGGAGACCTTTTAGAAGATAATGCATGACGATATTCTCCCCGGGATAGCATAGGCCCAGCCCAGAGAAAGTTGGCTTAACTAGAGAGTTATATAAGTCAGTTCAAGTTCTGAAGCATGTTCCCACTTCTGTTTGAATCCCTAAGGCACAGGATTTCTGGGTTTCTGTGAATGAAAGGAACCTGTTACTTAGTGCACCTGTATTGCCTCTCTAGCCCTGAGCTCTCTACTGTGAAGATGGGAGAGAAGTATATGATTGGCTTATGGGGTCTCATGGTATATATAGTTGGAGAGAAGAGCTAGGGTACATGCATGAAGAATTAGGACAAGGCATGATCTTATATATTAATGTACGGTAATTAGTGTGGATTCAAGTGCCAAATTGAATGATTTCAACAGTAAGAAAACAGAATGGTGGGTTATAAGATGCAGATCCTATGTTATGAAGAGTAGGCATAAAATGAGTTAGAGAAAGCAGATAAATGAAGGTTGGGGTGGAGAGGGGAGTGAGAGTCGATCGGAGTAATGCAGGAAGATGATCAATACTAATATGTAAGCGGGGGCTGTACGGTGTGCTGGGTCCTCATCTGAGTGTTTTTCATTAATTCATTTGATTTTTCACAGTAGCCCCATGAGGTCTTATTAACAGCCTCATTTTACAGATGAAGTTAAGGTGCCAAAAGTTTAAGTAATAGTTCACAGTGACTCAGCTGGAAGGTGGAAGAGCTTGGACTTGAACCCACAGCCTACTCTCCTTGACTAGAATGTAATCTTCATGAGTCTAGAGACTTTACTTGGTCCTTTACTGTTGGTAACCTTACTGTTATTACCACTAAATCTCTGGTACTTATAATATTATCTGTACCTCGTAGATGCCCAATAAATATTTATCAAATGATGAATCTATGGCAATGGAGAGGGCCAGATGAGATTTTTTGAGGTGCTACTTGTGGGTTATGGATCAGCCAGGATAGGCTAGGTTATGGTCAAGTAATGACACCAAAATATCAGTGGTTTAACATAATGGAAATTTAGGGAGTTCCCTTCGTGGCTCATTGGTTGACGAATCCGACTAGGAACCATGAGATTGCGGGTTCCATCTCTGGCCTTGCTCAGTGGGTTAAGGATCCGGCGTTGCTGTGAGCTGTGGTGTAGGTTGCAGACACGGCTCGGATCCCGTGTTGCTGTGGCTGTGGCAAAGACTAGCAGCTACAGCTCCTGTTAGACCCCTAGCCTGGAACCTCCATATGCCGCGGGTGTGGCCCTAGATAAGGCAAAAAGATTAAAAAAAAAAAACATAATGGGAATTTATACCTACTCAGTTATAGTCATCTGCAGTTCTCAGCAGGTTTCCAGGTAGTTGTTCTCCATGTCCACCATTCTTGTTTTTTTTGACCTTGTAGCATCTTTTCTCAACTTGACCATGCTTCAGAGTTCATCCTGGCAGAAGAAGGGAGTGTGGATAACCATGATCCAGTTCTGAAATGCTTCTGCCTAATAGTGACACCTACCGTTTTTGCTTACACTTCTTTGACCATAGCTGGTCATGTGGCCATGATGACCTTCAAGGGGGCAGAAGGGGAGGAGAAATGAAAATTTTTGAGAGGACCGAGAGTGTCTGTCATAGGCTCTAGGCATCCTCTGAGACTGCTGGGGAGGGAGTGGGCAAGAGCACTGGGTACACTCAGAGAGGGAAGAAGTGCTAAGTAAATCCAACAACAGATGCCAATCCAAGTGGGGAGGAAAAGAGTCTTGTGCACACTGAAGCTTTCTTGAGTTTATCTTTAAAATGTGAGGAAGGCAACTTCCTGACCACATGGGCCAGCCTGTTGCTCATCTAGGATTGTGGCGAGCATCAGCCTGCATGCATTAACTCTGGGCCTTATTTTTGATGCTCTCCGACTCTATTCTGCCCCCCACTTTGTCCTGCTACCCAGGCCTGCTGCCTAGGCAACACATTTTAAACCCTAAACCTCCGTATCATCTTCGCTCTCATCCAAACTGTGTCCCATCACTTCAGGATTTTGAATGAAGCCATAAACTAATTCCAGCTACGATGTGATAGTCTGATAAAATAACTCACCTAACATATTTGCATTTTAATGGAGGCTCTCAATGCCTTAAACCAGAAGGGTTGTAATTTCAGGCACCCTGGTAAGCAGGTTGGGAAAATATTTTTCTCCAGAGGAGCCTTTTAGTGCTCCTTAAATCTTATCACACTGCTCTGCAGACAGAACAGGACAGAGACTCGGCTGATTTTTGGCATGTTCCAAGCCGGATACCACCTGGGGAGAGGGTGCAATGTTAACAACGCAGGCCCTATTTTATTAAGTACATTGGCAAAAGAAGAAACCTATTCAGAGGAGATGGACTCAGGTGTGCTGAGAAAAACAAATAAAGCATCCCCCTACTCTGTCCTCTGATAAAACATCTGTTGGTGTTTGTAGCAGAATTATGCTGCTTTTCCATAAAAGACAACTCGTGCTTTTTGTGCAGTTGTGGAAACTGCTAGGTTTCTTCCCCACTGTTTGACATTTTCCATGCTTGTTGCTAAATCTTTGACAGAAGCATTAGCTGGGCTGAAGAATAATAGTGTTGTAAGAAAGCTGATAATGGCCTAGAAAAAAAAAAAGTATGTATAATACATACCTTGACATTGAATCGCTGAATACTTTAATAAGTAATGCACACAAACGGAGGCCTTTTGTGTTGACATAAAATGTAAGCTCTACCTTTCTTCTCATTGAGAAGCATAAAGAACAGGAGAGGAAAATAGATGGAAGAAATTCAAATATTTTCCTTTGGGGACTTTGATGTGCCAATGTGCTATACACCAATAGGTTCTTTTTAAGTTCCTCAAGTGTTAGAGAGAGAATGAGAGACAGAGACAGAAATAGAGGACATAGAATGTCTGTTACATTTCTTGATGTTTCCCAGAAACCAGTTCCAGATGTAAGAATCTTATGCTAATGTGGCTTTCAGAATTCCAGGGGACTGGATAGGCTGACTTGTAGTGAGCACCACTGCAGCCAAATAGACCCAGGCTCCGTGGACCAGGAGCTAACCCTGGTGCCAGAATGAGGGCATAGGACTCATTCTGGCACAGAACTCCAAAAGATAAAGCATCTTTTGGGGGTGAAGTCATTGCACAGGACACTGGATCACAGACAGAGCCTTCAGGGTGAAGAGTGAATAGGAACAATGAAAGTCAAATGTGTGAAGCAGGTTTTGGGGACTCCTGCAATTTTTTTGACTTAGATTTTTTTTGAGAAAAAAAATCCTTATACATTTTCATTGTAAAGACTCCCCTACTAGACTGTCAGAGGATACGCATGAAGCCTTCTTATTCTTTTCTTTAATTTTCAAGCTTTCTCCACAAAAGCTATTACTGCCTTTATCTCTCCCTCTCATCTTTTGCCCAGTCTTCAGGCAATTATTAAAATGCCTCTTCCTTGGTGACAGCTATTTTCTTGCCCTATAAGGAAATGGAATTCCAACCCCAAATATGCCTAGTTGTCTCCTTTAGGTTATACTTAACCGTCCCTGGAAGTTGATTGAGTTAGGGTGCATTTTTGGCTGCAAGTAATGGAAAACAAGGCTCACAGTGCTTGAACAACAAAGATGATTGTCTTACCTGACAAGAGGTGTGCTGTTGGGAGTTCTGTGGTTGGAACAGTGGCTCCCAAATGCCATGAAAGCTCTTTCACATCTTCCACTTTGTCATCTCTGGGTATGGACACAGGGGCCTCACGCTTAATGCCTCATGGTCACCATATGGCTGCTGTGGCCCTGAAAGGAAGCAGGGATCCGAGTGACAAAAATCATCCTCCCTTTATCAAGGATGGAAAAATATTTCCATGAAGTCCATCACCTCTCTGGCTCTCAGATCTTACAGTCCAGTGCTAGATCACACGGGTCTCCCTAGCTGCAAGAGGGGCTGCAAAATCAGTTACCTTGCCAAGGCAAATAGGATTATCCACAATTAGCTTAGATGCATCATTATTCATTGCCTGGAAATGGATAGGTCCCGTTAGTGAAAAAAGCATTGAGGGTTGGTAGGCAAAACAGTGTTTATCTGTGTGTAGATGGTACATTTTTATCCTGCTATTATTTTGTGCCACAGATGTATATCTCACTCTGCTGTGTAGGTATGTCCCTGGGTAGTAGCTCTAGAAGTTTATATATGAAATAATTATTTTTCACTGATTATCATTAGAAAAAAATAAATTTATATGGAAAGTATTTTGCCCAAGATTATACCAAATCACGTGCTTAACATGGTGATAATACATATATTTAAAAATAAAACTCTATAGGCAATTTCCATATTTGAGCAATAGCAAAGTGCTCCTTAGGTGGCTTTATTTAAAATAAATTCTAAGTTCCCTTTAACTGTGATTGTGAAATTGGAGACATATTCCCACTGGAAAACATTACTCTGTAGGCAGTGGATGTAGCTAAATAGCAAATAATGTTTCTATAAGGTGGCTCAGCTCCCAAATGGAGCTTTGTGTTAGAATCACCCATTGGGGTTCTTTAAAACTATGAAATTCCCAGACTTCTCTTCAAATCAGAGGAAAGAGGCCTGAGGAGCTGTGGATTTAGAAAGTTTCCCAAGTGATGTTGATACACAGGCAGGTCGAGGAATCACAGAGCATAGATATGGAGTTATGGAACTTAATAGGATTTTGGAATAATTTGGTCTAATCCCCTCATTTTACAGATGAAGAAAGAGAAGTTACGAGCCTTGCTAGTGGACTTAAAGGTCTAAAGCATCAGGGACTTGAATTCAGACCTCTTGACTTGAATGCTCATGCCCTTGCCAGAACATCACCCTATTGGGGAAGAGATTTAGGACAGTTCAACATATGATGAAATTTCCAGAGGCACGAGAGGCCTTCCAGAATTTGATGCTACTTTTCTTTAAGCAGGAATCTACTGCTTACCATCACATCTCTTACTCCTCCTTTTGATCAGAACTTTCCTCATAATGTAAGATTTTCTGTAGAAGTCATCAAACTCCTTATTCTTAGAACATCTTCCTTTGCGCCAAAGGAAGTCCGTTGCTTTAGAGAGCCAGGTTACATAATGGTAATTCACCGGAGACTACTAATCTAAAGAAGAAAAGAGGATGCACCTCAGACAGAAATCTTTAATCTGAAGATTTTATGTCACTTTTCTATGTTAGAATTTTGTTCCAAAGTCTGTAATATGAGCACACTTGCATTAGGACGTTATTAATGGCAGACCCAGGAAGCTAGCTTATCATCAGGGAAAAGGGGAGGTGCTAAGATTTCATTCATTAGACAGACTTTTGGGGAATGCTTGTTATGTATTCGGTGCTGTTTCAGCTGCTGCAGTAGGAAGGTTGTTGAAAGGTTTGGGGATGGTAGCGGGGAGAACTCTCCACAGACCGCTATAATATATGTATAGTGTGATAACAGCGACATTCAAGGAGTGTACAAAGCACTCCTTGATAACATGGGGGAAGAGATGAACTTCTTCTGGGGTAGGGCCGGGAGAGTGCTTTATATGTGAGATGTGACTTCTGAGTTGAATCTTACTGGTGAGTGGCAATTCAAAAAGAGACCAAAGAGGACAGATAGTCCATGTGCAAAAGGCCCCAAGGGGGTGAAGCAGCTTGATAGGCCGCGGGAACTGGTAGAAGATGGAAATGGCAATGGAGAAGCCAGTTTGGAAAAGGACTCTTGGGCTAGGTTAAGCCATCATCTCATAAACAACAGGGACAGGTTGAAGAACTTTCCTCAGGGGAGTAGCTGGCTCAGGTGGAGGCTGCATTGGAGAGGGAATATTCTGAAGGCAGGAAATTTGGTGGCGGGGGGAGGGATATTGCAACAGTTTGGCAAAACAAGGTGAGGCATTTATAGGGAGTAGGGATAATGGGGATAAATGGGAGGGGAAGGACCCAATAGGGGTTTCAGTGTTGAATTGACTGGTCTTGGTGGCTGATTAGATATAGAGGATGAGGAATAGGGAAGAGTTGAGAACAGTCTTCATATTTCATATGTTAGGAACAGAGCAAGAAGAAGGACTTTTTCTTTCTTTTTAGGGCCGCACCTAAAGCATATGCAAGTTCCCAGGCTAGGGGTCAAATAGGAGATGCAGCTGCCGGCCTGCACCACAGCCAAGAGCAACACCAGATCCGAGCTGCATCTGCAGCTTACACTGCATCTTGTGGCAGTGCTGGATCTTTAACCCACTGAGTGAGGCCAGGGATCGAACCCACATCCTCAAGGATACTAGTTGGGTTCTTAACCTGCTGAACCACAATGGGAATTCCAAAAGAGGAACTTTTTAATTTTTACTTTGTTTTGTGGGGAATGAAATGAATTTAGTGTTGATCTTTGACTTGAGGTACCCAAAAGATATATGATGAAATTTGCATAGGCAAGAGAGATATTTCTGTGCCTATAGCTTTGAGATTCATCATTTTGATGTTAATATATCCATCTTCCATGCTGAGTAAGGAGACACCTGAAGCCATAAACCAGGAGCTCCTAACGTTTAAGGAGTGCATTTGTCAACTTTTGTTGTATAAAGATCACTCCAAGTGTAGAGACTTAAAACCATGAACAATGTGTTACTTCTCATGATTTGTGGCTTGGCTGGGTGGGTCCTCTACAGTGGGCTGGCCTGGCTGAGGCCTGATGGTCTACGATGGCCATTCTCACATGTTTGGTGACTGACTTGTTATCAGCTGGGATAATAAAATGATTTGGCCGCATATCTCTCCTCCTCCAGGAGGCTAGCCCAGGCCTGTTCATGTGGTGTTTAAAAGATCCCAAGAATGACAAAAAAATAGGGGAAAACTCCAGTGCGCCAAGGCTTTTCAGCATTCTGCTTGTGTCATGTTTGCTATGCATCCTTTGTCAAGGCAGGTCACCTGGCAAACCCTGAATCCAAGTGGGAAGGGACATAGATACAGAAAGAGGAATTATTGCAGGCATTTTTGTAAACTTTCTCCTGCAGGGGCTTGACAGGAAGAAAGGGAGCCCATGAATATCTGAGCATGTACTTTGTGCCTGGCAGTGTGCCAGGCAATTTAGCGAGGCTTTGAGAGGTAAGAAATCGGCTCCAAGTCATATTCATAAGTGAATGAGCTGGAGTTCCCATTGTGGCTCAGCAATGATGAACCCAACTAGTATCCATGAGGACGTGGGTTTGATCCCTGGCCTCGCTCTGGCATTGCCAAGAGCTGCGGTGTAGGTTGCAGACATGCTCAGGTCCCACGTTGCTGTGGCTGTGGTGTAGGCTGGCAGCTGCAGCTCCGATTTGACCTCTGGCCTGGGAACTTCCATATGCCAAGGCTTTTCAGGATGTGGCCCTAAAAAGACAAAAGGAAAAAAAAACGAAAAAGGAAAAAGTGAATGAGCTCTTCTTCAAACCTTGCTCTATGTAGGTCCAAAGTTTGTGCTTGACTGTATTCTCACTGTCTCTAATTAGTGTAAGTTTCTTGCCTCCACAAACCTCCACAAAGCACTAAGAAGCCCTTTTGCTGCTGTTGCAACAGATAAACAAAGAGTGACCCTTTAAAATTTTGAGATTAGAGGTTATTTCCTTGTACTTGACCATTTGTTCTTGATCATGACTAAGACTAATTGTTTATCTTATGGCTGGTTAAGGCTATTAGGACCTTAAGTGCTGCTAGCACATTCTGGGGTTTGGCACATCTGGCTTGGGATGACTCACGGGGAATACTCGGCCTGCTTTTGAAAAAGGTGTTTATTTTTCCTCATTAAGTCTGTGTGCAGTCTCTTCTTCCTGCACATGACGATTTGTTCCTTCAGGTTTACTTTCAAGAGGAGTGCCCTGGAGCAGGTGCTTTGCTGCATCCTTACTCTTCCTCCCAGGTCACCGCGTCTATTTTACGTGCTTAGTTCTTATCAGAGACTGTAGGTGGGGTTTTTATTGCATGAGAAGGTGTAATTTGCAAGAGGCCCGAAGGCCCTGGGCAAGTTGCATGCTCTCCCTATAGCTTGCTCCCTGGCTTATGACATGAGAGAACCGGACTAGGTGGTATATAAGTTCTCACCCACTCTAAGGGCTAATTGTTTGCGATTTGTAGTCCTTGCTGCTCCTGTCCCAGGAGAAGGTTAAGAGTGCAGATTAGCTTGCTGTAGAGTTTGGCATGATCTTGGACCCAAATGCCTCTCTAGCGTCATTTCCTGCCACTGCTCTTCATGGTATGCTGTAACATTAGCTGTATTCCTAAAAACTCATACTCCCTCCTGCTCTCCCAGCTCTGTCCATGTGGTTCCTCTTCCTGGAAGGTCCTTTCTTTAAGGCACTCTTTGGTTCTTTTATTTTCATTTTTTAATTTCTTGTTTTTTTAGGGCCTCCATGTCTCTAACTCCCTGGTACTGTGCTTGGCACATAAATGGCACGTAAATGATGCCATATGTGATGAGAGATTGAATAGCTGCCTCCACCCTATCCTGGGAAGCTTACACGTCCTCCAGCTTTTTCTGACGCTAGTGCGACTCCCATCTCATAATGCTAGGAGGATGTGTCATAATTGCCACCCCCGCCCCAAGTAATGGGATAGTGCCTTTAGGTTTGACAGAAAAGTGAGGATGTCTTCAGCTTCTGGGTGCCCATTGTTGACTTCTAGGCAGTTTCCAGCTTCCCATATCTATGCTTTCAGTAAGTTCTGGTTTGTGGAGATCCAGGGTGTTTGAAACTCTCCACTGTTAAAAGAATAATCAGCTCTTGCTCTGGATTCAGATTCTTCAGGTGGATCCAGGAATAATCTAGTCAGGGAATGCGCCAGATGGGTTGAAGGAAGGAAAACCAGAAGGCAGTGGGGAACTCCAGAGGGAATCACAGAAGTCAGGAGAGATTCTGTGCTTGGGTTACTGGGAGGTTGGTGGCGGTGCGTTTGTAGAAGTGTCAAGATGGGAAGAGGATCAGGTTTAGGAGATAAGATGCTACATGTTTGATCATGCTGATCTTGAAGAGTTTGTGGGACATCACCATGGAATTGTTCCATAGGTGGTCAAAATGAAGACTTGAGGCTGGGGAAATTTCAGAATCACAATGAGAAAGACTCGGCTTGCTAAAGTTGAGGTGGAAGATGGGATTGCCAAGAGAGGGTATGTAGACACAAGGAGATGCTGGCGAAGGGACACTTGAAGAACATCCATTCTAACGATGGGCCAGAGAAATGGAGAAAGATGTCAGGGTCCCAGAAGACTATAAAAACCACTGAAATTTATGGAGAAGAGTTTGTTGAGAGACTGTTTGGAGACTCTTGAAGGCAACTCTTACATATATATCCTAAATTAAAAAACTGAATTCATCTTTATGGAATGATACCCTCATCAATTATGTGCAGGGTGTTTGCAGGTTTGTGTTTGAAGGCTAGTGTTTTCATCCAGACCACCTGATCAGCTGTGTTAGATTTGGACACTAGGCAAGGAGAGAGACTTTATGTGGGTCCGAGGGAAATTCCAGTAAGGTGGGATGATTAGGAGTGTCAGATGGCACCAAGAATCACTAAAGTTTTAATACCGGTAGAATTCTTAACTGCTTTTTAAAAATAACATTTCTTTTGCACTCCCTAGTGTCTCCCTCTGAACCAAAGGTATATTTCTGGTCTTTAAGAAATAACTGGATCCAGTGGGACAACCCTTATGCTTTAATTAATTTATTTTTGGTGTTCATCCAGCCTCAGAGAGAGGATGCTTTATTGGTAGCTATTCTGTTGTTTTTAAAAAATATGCAACTAGTACTCAGTACATTAGGAATTCATATTTATTAATTTTGGTAAAAAATATAAAAATAAATCATAATTTTAACCATTTTAAATCATACAGTGCAGCGGTATTAAGCACATTCGCAATGTGTGCCATTACCACCACAGCCCATTTCCAGAACTCTTTCATCTTCCCAAACAGAAACTCTGTACCCGTTCAACATTAACTTCCTTTAGGCCCTGGCAAGCGCCATTCTACTTTTTGTCTCTATGAATTTTACCTAGTGTGGTTACCGTCTGTAAATGGAATCCCACATATTTGTCCTTTTGTGCCTGACTTGTTTTACTTAGCATGTCTTTGAAAATTCTTGACAGCTCTCTGGAATTTGGCTATCCCCAGGTCTTGGCTACAGATTTCTGGAGTATGTGACGTAACTCTTCAAGTATTTTTCTCAGAGGCTTCTGCTCTGCCCCCACTTGAAATGGGCAGTAGAAGTTTCTCTCCAGAGAAGCCACTTTGCACATTTTTAATCCAACTTCCAGTTGCAGCAGTGGTGTGATGATCGTCCTGGCAGTGGTTTCAACTTTTGAACTGTGGTACGTGGTGGGACTGAGCCACCATGAAGGTGCCCTGGATCATGCACTCCTGGCCACGTACAGGCCCCTGAAAATCCTTCATGATTGATAGAACACCTGGGCTTCCTTATCCTGAGTGACTTGTAATGCTGTCCTGTGAGCACTTGTCACATGTCAAAACACTGCTTCATTATGATGGCTTTAATAATTTTTTGCAAGCCCCAATTTTTATATTTATTTAGCCTTTTATCATTTTAGGGTCTCACCCGCGGCATGTGGAGGTTCCCAGGCTAGGGGTCGAATCGGAGCTGTAGCCACCGGCCTACGCCACAGCCACAGCAATGCAGGATCCGAGCCGCGTCTGCGACCTACACACAGCTCACGGCAACGCCGGATCGTTAACCTACTGAGCAAGGCCAGGGATCGAACCCACAACCTCATGGTTCCTAGTCGGATTCGTTAACCACTGTACCACGACGGGAACTCCTTTATTTATTTTTTTAATGATTTTTATTTTTTCTATTATAGTTGGTTTACAGTGTTCTGTCAATTTTTTACTGTACAGCAAAGTGAGCTAGTCTCTCTCTCTCTCTCTCTCACACACACACACACGTTCTTTTTCTCACGTTATCTTCCATCATACTCCATCACAAGCAACTAGATAGAGTTCCCAGTGCTGTACAGCAGGATCTCATTGCTTACGCATTCCAGAGGCAATAGTTTGCATCTTTAACCCAGATTTACAAGCCCCCATTTTAAAATTTTTAGACTCAGCAGACACAAAATTACTCTGCCAAATTGCCACCCAAAGTTTCTAAATGCTTATTCCCAATTTCTATAGATATCTCATTCTGGACCAGGGGTACATGGTCCACAGACCATACCCCAAGGAGCACCCTGTAGACAGCATCGCACGTGCATGTGGGGGAAAACTGCAGACACACTTTACTAGATTCTCTCAAGAAAACCTGTCTTCTTAGTGACTCTTGACTCCTCATACTGTGGCAGGGTGGGGGTTGGGGGAGAGATTGGATTACCTGAACCAGTCTCCATCTGTCACCCAGCTTCTGGGTAAGAGGCTGTCTGCCTGTTGTTCTGCATCATATTTATGTGAACACCTCTGATGGGACGTAATGAAATATCATTGGCTAGAATCCTCATTTGGAGCTTTTCCATTGAGAAAGGTGGTTCTCTCAGTATACGTTGTAGGGTTTTGTTGCATCCATTCCCAAGATGGGCCATCCACATGCTACCTAAAAAAAATTTTCTGGGCCACCTTGCTGAGCCCAGAACTCTGTATTATCTCTGCATGTCTCCAGATTGCTTTCAAAAATCTTGTTGATAATTTTTAAATCTCTGCATAATTCCCGATGGTTGGATGGCTTCAATAACTTCAAAGTTAATTCATTGTTAAATCTTCGGTGGCAGGTCAGTCTTCATGGAAGCTGGGATTAGGAGGAATCTTATCAAGGCCTATATTTGTGCTCCATAGATAGGCAGTACCGTAGTATATTTCTGCTTGCAGGGTCATGATTAAAGTCAGAAGCCAGCCTGTTAACATATGAATCTCAGGATGTTGGCCAATGGGCTTCAAACACCTCAACAAAGGACATTAAATATGAATGTTGGAGCTTAGATCTGGGTTTGGTTTCTCTTCTGCTATTTATGACCTAGGTGAATTTGAGCAGGTACTTAACCTCTCAGAGCCTCATGGATTAAAAATGTTAGGAGTATTAAATGAGAGTGTATATAGAGCTTGGTGCCTGGCGCAGAGCAAGCACTCATATTGGTTTCTGTCTCCTCTATGATTTCTCTGCTGTGGTCTAGAAAGCAGCTTTTGAATGCTCAGCTTATAGGTGGAAAGCACAGTCAATTTGCTTCACAGTAGTAGTTGAGAACAGATTTATACTGCCTGCTATTAACATGTTTTTTTTTTTTTTTTCCTGGAGAGTTTGTAGTCCTTGTCTCTTAAAGAGATTGTATTTGGTAGCAATAAACAGGCTTTTAGCAAAATGGTTCTTTAATCCTGTTCAAGCATATTCTGCACCCACACTAGAAGGGAAGATGAGAACTAAAATAGGATATGACTTTTTACCTATTGGTTGGGCAAAGATCAAGAGTTTGATACCATGCTGGGTTTAGGAGGATACTGGACAGCAGGCACTGGAAATAGTGGTGGGAGAGTAAGTTGGAACGGTGTTTATGGAGAGTAAATTCGTCATTTCCATCAAAACCCCAAGTGCATATTTTACTTTCAGAAATGTATTTATGCTTGTTCCTATGCAAAATAAAGTGCTGATATAATGTCATTTTCAAGATATTTTTTCCATTTTTTATAGTGTAGTCTATTTAGAATGTTGTGCCAATTTCTGCTGTACTGCAAAGTGACCCAGCCATATGTGTGTGTGTGTATATATATGTGTGTATATATATATACACACATTCTTTTTTCTCATATTATCTTCTCTCATGTTCTCTCCCAAAAGATTGGATTCAAGACATATGTTTCAGTGAGAGGTACAAGTGGAGAGGAATATATGTGGTTTGCATTATATACAGTAGTTTCGTTAAATAAAAAGGAAAAATTCATTCACATATCTAAAAAGGAGTATTTTGGGTTGACCCAGACATGCTTAACTTTGGAATCAGAAAGGGGGCAGGAGTTCCCGTCGCGGCTCAGTGGTTAATGAACCCGACTATCATGAGAATGCAGGTTCGATCCCTGGCCTCGATCAATGGGTTAAGGATCTGGTGTTGCTGTGCCTGCGGTGTAGGTTGCAGATGTGGCTCGGATCCTGCATTTCTGTGGCTGTGGTGTAGACCAGCGGCTACCGGCGGCTACAGCTCTGATTGGACCCCTAGCCTGGGAACATCTATATGCCACGGGTGTGGCCATAAAAAGACAAAAAAAAAAAAAACACAAAGAAAGTGGGGGGCAAAATGAGACCACAGTGTTAGCAGGAATGTGTAATAATATGTAGTCCTCACTATAGGTATGAAACATGGGTCTTCTATAGCTCTCTTCTCCAGTAAGTTACATTAGGTCAAGTTGAGTCTGCTGTGCTCTTCCACTCTCAGCACCTAGGACAGGGCCTGTCTCAGTAAAAGCTGTTGAATGAATAAATGAAAGAATGAATGAATGAGGAAACTCGACCTTTCTCCTGAGCTTGCCACCGAATGAATCCTGCCACGGGGAACCAAGGAGTTATGGTATCTCTGGATTCACCTCATGTTCTCTGCCAGTATTGTGGAAGATCACAGTTATAGTGGAGGAGAAGCAGAACTAGGACTCATATAACCTGGGGCCATGTGACCTGATTATTGATTGTTGGAAAGAGTTAGCAATGTTATACAAGAGAACCACTTGAAAGGGTAATTTACATAGAAAAAACTGGCTGTGACCAGATCAGCTTCTTTAGTTCTTTTATAAAAAAAAATTATGTTTATGATAGAGAATAAAAATAAACAATAATAATTAGTAATCTCGCTAGCCAGATATAGCCTTGGTTAACATTTGGGGATGTGTCCTTCCAGTCTTAAAATACACACACATACCCATTCCTTTTAAAAATAATCCCCTTTATGTTTTCCATAAAATAGACATTAAGAATTATTCAAGTTGATTAAACAATTTCTGTCCTCGTTTGGTCTTATTTCTACCTTTGTCCTTTGTCACATGTAAGCAGTGATATATTACTCACTCTATATGCGTTGTTCCCACACTCTGGATAGTCTTATTCTTACTCTCTACCATACTGTTTTAGATTGTAATGCTCTTTTCCGATTATTCTCTGTAACACTAAGATGATTTCTTATACAGTCACATGCAGAATGACTTTTAGTTTTCTGAAATGTCCCACACTTTTCCTTTGTGCCTTAGTCTGGACCTCTTTCTGCCTTGATCTTTACCCCAAACCCTGATTTTTTCTTACCACTTAGTTCTTTCGTGTTCTTCAGACCTCAACTCTCAAACGTTATTTCCAAAAGGGAGACTTACATAGACATCCATTCAGCTACATGTCCCTTCTTTGCACTTTTGTTACCCCTTCTGCAGACTTCAGTATCTTAGTGCACTTATTGTGTACTGTAATTGTTGGTTTCCTTGTCTGTTTCTCTTTCCAGACTGTAATCTTAAGCGAGAGAATAATGTCTTACTCAACTGGAATTCCCTGGAAGCGAGTGTCAGGACTCAGCAAACAGTAGATGTTCAACAAATGAGATAAATGGAGCAAAAGCATTAAATGCACTCAGTGCTTAATAGTGTACCTGAGGGCTTTCACTTGCTCAGCTGGATTCTCTTGGTATTTCCTTTTAGGTGGAGAGAGCACATCTTATGAACCACTTTTGGCTGTTCTTTGCCTTTTCATCACTGCTCTTCATGGGAGCAGGGTTGGTAGTTTGAGAAGAAGAATCTGGACATGGTTAGCCCAGGATAGCCCCCTATTTCCTTTTGGGAGTGGACTATCTACCCAGAGTCCTGAGGTCTCCTGAGCTCCTTAAACCCTAAGCCTTCTTTGGACATCTCCCCCTGTTGCTTGGCAGCCTGCCCTGACCCAGCCTGGTCTGGGACTGGGTGAGTCATCTGCTTCCTTCTGGGGTTCAGGTGGCAGGACCATTTATTTCTCCTTTTACTGTGTCTTCTAACTTTCTTTCTCTCAGGAATAAAGGGAAAATTTCTGGTCTCTGTCTTAAATTTTTTTTTTATTAAAGTATAGTTGATTTACAATGTACCAGGTTCTGCTCTACAGCAAAATGACCCGGTAATACACACACACACACACACACACACACACACACACACACACACACACTCCCTTTCTTATGTTATCTTCCATCACGGTCTATCCCAAGAGACTGGATATAGTTCCCTGTGCCGCACAGAAGGACCTCATTGCCCATCCATTCTAAATAGTTTGCATCAACTAACCCCAAACTCCCCGTCCATCCTACTACCTCTCTGCTCTGCCTTGGCAACCCTCTGTCTTCTTTTTTGACTTTTTTTTTTTTTCAATTTATTTAGGGCTTGGGCAGCAAAGAGACATATCTTTATTGAAGTGCCCTTGGCAACCCCAACAGATGATCTGACTATTATTCACATTGAACTGATGGGGAAACTGAGACCCTGAGGAGTACAAAGGACAGGTCTAGAGTTGTGACATTGTGGGGACCTGGTCTCAGGTCCACTGTCTCTCCAAACTTTGTTCTTTCCCTTCGAGCAATTTTTTTGAGTTTTCCTTCCATTATCTGGACTGCAAGCCATAGCCAGAATTTCCACAAAGAGTGAAAGGAGGAATTCAGGAATTTTAAAGGCCTTTCCAGTCTGAGTCTATAATTCATTTCCTGGGCTGGCATACGATTGTCTATTTCTTTAGTCTCCGTCCCCACGGGGCACATGCTAAGTGTTCGGTACATGTATGCTTACCACCAGCCCGATGTTTAGCATGAGAGACTCTAGAAACACAAACAGGCTGTGTAAACATTCCATACAGATGGTTGCAAAGGAGCAATGAAGTCATGTCTTCAGTATGGGAAGCACTGAGCAATGGTTTTCTCAAATGGTTTTCTCAGTCACACCCATCGGCCCAGGTCAAGGCACCATCAATCACATCATCCGCGGAAACGAGGACTGTCAACATAAGCACGAGGGTAGGAGCTGGTGGGCTGCCTGACCACTGGCTCCATCCCCTGCTTGGGGGCAGCTGAGCCAGGCTTTCGGCTGCAGCATGCATTTTTTCAAATAAGCTCAGCGTTGGAAAACAGTTTCTCTTTACTTTTTATGTGTTTTCTGGGCTTTCAAGCCCATGGGTATTTTGAGGGAAACATAGTCCATATGCTTCTGATTTACTTACTTTAAACTTGCCAGAAGTTTCTTTTGTAAAGTCTATTTCATGTCTGGGAAACCTTTTCAGCCTGTTTTTTAAGGCGTTTTAGCCTGGATCTTCACACTCAAGAGGAAGTAGGGAATTGAAACAATTATTAGGATATAATTGGGACCAGAAAAACCAACTTTTGCCTTTGTTACCTGAGCATTTCTGGGAAAAGGTAAAGCTACAAGGCCTCTGCTGTGGGGGTAATTGCCCTGGTTATCCACTTCACATTTCATGTGTGGACACAATCTTTAAAGACTAACAACTTTCTTCAAAGCACCGTATGTGAGGTTTTGGTTTTCTAGTTAAGTTAATCTTGGCAAAGTGTCCCTGGTCTGTTTCCTATTCAGAAATCCCTGAATTCGAGTTGATTATAAATTTGATAAAGTGCTTTTATTTATTTATTCTTTGCTTGGAGGAGAGAGTGACATAAATCCAAAGAAAATAAATGTACATAAAACTTTCAAATGATAGTGCTAACTTTCAGATGATAAGTATTAATATTTTTATTAGCAATAAATGTCAAAGCACTGAGAAATGGTTGGGAGAGTTGAAGGGGTGGGAGAAAGAATATATTGAGGGAGGAATAGGGACCATCTACCTAAGAAATAGGAAAAGCAAATTAGAGCCAACCCACCCCAAATACACACCAGTTTAAGAAGCAAAAGCTCTGTTTTTATAGTCATCTAGAGATTGGATGGAAGTCCAATGCTGGTGTGAGGATCTGGGACCCCCTCAAAAAGAAGAACAAAGCTGGGCTATGGTTATCACACCTTATTTACATACACCTGTGGCAATTTTCAGCTGAATATTCAGTTTTTCCCCTTAAATTTTATAACATTTTCATAAGGTAAAGTTTTGATTTTGGAATCTGATTTTCTATTTTCTTCCTTCTTCATCATAGCTTGTGTGTTTTCACTAAATGGTGTTTTATGCTGAGATGTTCCAGAAATTACAACTAGGGAAAGTAGAGATCCCCCCTGTGATACCAGAGGGAAAATAAAAAGTCTTGGGAAAGAGCACACTTTTGAAAGGGCACCTTAGGATTACAATCAGGCACTGTCTTTGAACGTCCACAGTGCATGAAGTTCTCCAGAGGGGTGGAGATGTTGGGAAAGGTGAGCCTGACAAAGAAGCCGATCCGTAGGATGCTTTTGTTCTCACTGTGACTCTTTGCTGTTGGCTTCTTCCTGTGAGCAAAGGCTTCTAAGAGCCTTAAGGCTATGGTCTTATTCATCATTGTCTCTGTTCTTCTCAGTCTTCAAAAAAAAAAAATCAAAATCTTGCACCTTGAATCAACAAAGGGCCATGGTACTAAGAGTATGGGGTTAGTAGATGCAAATTATTTCCTTTAGAATGGATAAGCAGTGACGATATAGCATAGGGAATAATATCCAGTCATGGACCATGATGGAAGATAATATAAGAAAGGGAATGTGTGTGTGTGTGTGTGTGTGTGTGTGTGTTTGTGTGTGTGTGTGTGTGTGTGAGAGAGAGAGAGAGAGAGAGAGAGAGAGAGAGAGAGAGAGAGAGAGAGAGAGAGAGAGAGACTGGGTCACTTTGCTGCACCGCAGAAATTGGCACAACACTGTAATCACCTATACTTTAATTAAAACAGCCGAACAAAAAAACCCCAAGGGGCCATGGTGATCATATAATCGAACATTTTTACTTTACAGTTGAAGACACTGAAACCCAATACTATGGGCCTCACTCTCCCTGGTCCCCAAGGTGTTTGGTGGCTAATCTAGAACTCAAACTAGTCTGCTGACTTCTATTCCACAGCCTTTTCCTTTACAGCAAGTGTCATATTATCATTTGTCCTTGGAATATACGTAAGATGCTTACGATCTTACCATATTAATAGCCTTTATTATTTGTTATTTAGACATTCAAAATCTTACAAATGTGAATATCCAGGTAATTATGTAACACTAGATATTGCTTCATAATATTCCAAGCTGAAATTTCATAGGTTGAGTTGGTATAAAATCAGGGATTCCTCTCCTATCCCCAAGAGCATACTTCTTTTCTTTCCTACTTCAAAGAGTTTATTTTTAAAGAAGAGAAACTTTCCCTCCACCCACCCAAGTTAAACCAGATATAAACCAGAGGAAATCTTAGCTCCTGTCTTCTCCTTTTGGAATTATGCCCTGGTTTATCTGAGTACTCGGCTCACCAAAACGATACCTGTAAGTCAGCTGGTTCTCAGCTTGGTTCCTCCTCCCTGTGGAGGTGGTTTGCCTTCCCTGGGATCCCTGTCGTTATTCAAAGAACACAGACTTGGGTTAGACAGGCACGTTTCTTTCTCTTTAGATGATCACACTCAGAGCAGATATTTTTTTTTTCAGTTTCTTTGGGAAAAATACTTGAAGACAAAATAAAGAAGTTTTAGCAGCTAATCTGGCATACTAGTGATGCCAGCCTTTCACCTAGGAGCAGGAAAACAATTACTGTAGGTAAACTAATCACAACATTTTCTGAAAACTTTATCAGGTGGCACTGCTGACACTTGTACCATACTTTTGTTCTCTGACAGCGCTGTCTGTGTGAAATGTTTTACTGCTACAGCTGTTTTGACACAGTGTACTAACATGTTATTGGATTCTCGACACAGGCATTTCGCATGCATTGCTGAACTCAAATCCCCCTTAAAGAATAATTCCAGATTGATTCCATATACGGGGCTAGATGAGGAATGTGCATAAACATTGTCATCATGTGTCTTAGGTACAGGGGACAAGACATTCAGCTGCATTCCATCAGGCAAACCACAGTTCTGAACATAATACAGAACAATGTGCCACTTACCTTTTTCTTTTTTTTTGGTGGCTGCACCTGTGCGGCATATGGAAATTCCTAGGCCAGGGATGGAATCCAAGCTGCAGCTGCAACCTATGCCATAGCTGTGGCAATGCTGGATCCTTCACGAACTGCTCTGGGCTGCATATCAAACCTCCTCATCGACCTGAGCCACTGCAGTTAGATCCTTAACCTGTGCTCCACAGTATGAACTCCCAATGCCTCTTTCTTGAAACAGAAAATCGCCCCTGGCTTCTCAGCGTGGAGGTAACGGCATCATGTTTTTAAGTCACTTTACATCATTCCTGTGACCTAGTTTTCATTGTTGAATGGTTACATTAGTGTATATTTTATTGTGTGCAAGTTAAGATCTGGAAGAGCAATTTGTGGCTGTGTTTCCATTTGTCAAAACCTCTTCCACAGTGGTCAACCTTCTTTCTTAATTGACCGGGGCCTCTGTTTTGGGTGCTGCCAATACAAGGCATTCCTGTGAGAACAAACTGCTTAAACTAAGGTCAAACAGTTCCTTAATGTGCTTGAATGGAAGTTGAAAATTAAGATTACAGAGGGAGTACATGCCGAAGGTCAGGAGAGTACAGATTTGAAGTCAAGTCCTAGTGTTTCTGCTTTTCTGACAAGAAGTGACACTTGGAATCAGACAATGGAATTTTGTTTTTTTTTGTTTCTTTAAAGTGATTTTTATTTTTTCCATTGTGGTTGGCTTACCGTGTTTTGTCAGTTTTCTAAAGTACAGCAAGGTGACCCAGTCTCTCTCTCTCTCTCTCCCTCTCTCTCTCTCTCTCTCTCTCTCTCTCTCTCTCTCACACACACACACACACACACACACACACATTCTTTTTCTCGCATCATCCTCCATCATGTTCCATCACAGGCAACTAGATAGAGTTCCCAGTGCTCTACAGCAGTATTTCATTACTTGTCCACTCCAGATGAAATAGTTTGCATCTATTAACCCCAGATTCCCAGGCCATCCCACTCCCTCCCCCTTGGCAACCACAGGTCTGTTCTCCAAGTCTATGTGTTTCTTTTCTGTGGAAAAGTTCATTTGTGCCGTATGTTAGATTCCCAATATAAGTGATTTCATATGGTATTTGCCTTCTCTTTCTGACTGACTTCACTTAGTATGAGAGTCTCTAGTTCTGTCCATGTTGCTGCAAATGGCATTATTTTGTTCTCTTTTTATGGCTGAGTAGTATTTAACAATGGAATTTTTAAGGAACAAATAAGCATAAGGTGATGTTTCAGTGGTGGTGGAGGACCTTGGGACAGCTCTCTTCTGCTTGCTTGCTGGAGAGGTGTCCACCATTTCTCCAAGCTCTTCCATACTCTGGTCTTCTCGGAAACTTCTTCAGAAGATAGAATGGAAAGAATACAACTTTCGGAATCAGGTGGGCTTCGACTTCCAACTCATCCATGTCTTAACTCTGTGGCCTTGAGTATGTTCTTCTCTTTGAGCCTCGGTTTCTATACCTTTCAGAATATAGGGACAAGGATTCTAATTCAGTATAATGTGAGGAATCAATGCTATGGTGTATGTGGAAGTGACTATACTGTACTTGACACATAGTAGATGCTCACTAAATATTACTTCTCCCTTCCTGCTATATAACCCAGGGAACTCTATCCCTGGGTTATAATATGAGAAAATATGAGAAATATGAGAAAAAGAATGTGTGTGTATATATGTATGTATACATACACACACACACAGCTGGGTCACTTTGTTATACAGCAGAAATTGACAGAACATTGTAAATCAACTATAGAAAATTTTTGAAAAATGTTACTTTTCCTTAATTTCTGTATCTGCCTGTATTAAACACATAAAACACTGTTTGATCTTATACGTCTTCTTTTCTGTATATGGCTATTGGGCTGCCCAGTGTTTGAGAGAGCATTGTTTAAAGAGAGACAGGTCTTCTGGCATAAGAGGGCTTATGTTTATGACATGTGGACTCTTTAATCTTCCAAATACCAGATCCTGCATGATTTTCTGCTTTTTCTCTTCCTTAGCTGATCTCCTGGGATATGTTTCCTTGCCTGCCTTAAAACCTATGAGGCCCTCTCTGAAGCCTGACTAGTCCTCTTCCCTTCCAGCCTGAGTTTCAGTATTATCCCCAAACTCTTCATTATTTCTGGCATCATGAGAATAGCTAATAGTTCTTTGGCGCTTACCAGGTGTGAGGCATTGAGCTAAGTGCGTGATGTCACTTAGTCTCCCTTAACATAATCTCAGAACCCAAATGAAGAAGGTGCTTTTATTATCTGCCTTTGGCAGTCACATTCCTGAGACTTGAGGAGATTGAGAGATGGGCTGAATAAATGGCAGAACTAGGATTTGAATCCAGGACTATGAGACTTCAAAACCAGCTCTAAGCTGCTATGCCGAAGAGCTCTTTTAGTACCATCTGGCACTGGACTTGCTGGACACAGTTGGTACAGAACTGGAGGGTGTGAACTCTTCATCCTCCAGGGCAAAAGACTGACAGCATAAGTCACTCAGCTGAAACATTCATCGGCTATGAACAGGATGCAGTTAAGCCCATAATCTGTTATGATCACCTGAAGGATCATTCAGAAATGAGAACGCTTCCCAGTGAGCAGTTCAGATGATGTAAGCGTCCGTGTTTGATACCCATTAATGTCTGTGCTCATCATTCCAGATGGGCAAGCAGGAGATATTTCTGAGTGTCGTCAGAATGAACAACTGGAGGAGCCTGAGTGATGACCATTCAGCCTCTCATACTTTGATTCTGGCACACAGTAGAGCTCTTAATTCAATAGAATTGCCTCTCTTCTCTTTCTGGGCAAGACAGCAATATGGCTTCAGCCTTTGGGAAGACACCATTGACTGGCAGAGTGGTGACAAGTTGGAGCACTCCCAGTCTGGCCCTCAGCATGGTGACATCACCTCCTCATGCTTCTGGGGGGGGGGGTGCAATAAGGCAGTGAGGGTGGTGGATTTTGACTGCTCATTTAGAAATAATTCAGGGAGGCAAGGCAGCCAAGTGATCAGTTGATGCTTAAAAGAAGAAAGAGAAGTTTCTATAATTTTCTAAAGTTTCTATAGAGAACATGGATAGTTCCCTCTCCCATTTTGATTACCACAGCAAAGAAAGCAGGACTGATCTAGTCTACTGGGCAGTTGTGACCTAGCCAAAGAGGTGCTTATTTTGGAATCGGACAAGGCTGGGTTTGAATTTCCATTCTGTTAATTTTTACAAATGTGATATTTTTTTTGACAGTAATAATCTTTCTTTATCCTACAAGTGAGTAAACCAAAGCTGTGAAATAGAAAAAAAAAAAAAAAACTTGCCCTGTGGCACCCACTTAACTCAGAAAATCTAAGGTTACAACCCTGGTCCCCACATTCTCAGCTCCACCTTGAGAGAACTTTTTTCTTTTCAAAAATTTTAAATTATAGTTGATTTACAATGTTCTGTCAATTTCTGCTGTATAGCAAAGTGAGCCAGTTATACATTTATAGACATTCTTTTTTCCCGTTATCTTCCATCATGTTTCACCACAACGAATGTGATCTTTGATGATTTAGTGCTCCTCTTTGTGTTACCATAACTGAGCTATCTGTTGGGGAAAAATCACATAGTGGAAATTAAAAACTGCCCCCCCAAACCTGCTGTTGTGGCTCAGTGGTTCCTTGAGGATGTGGGTTCAATCCTTGGCCTCACTCAGTGGGTTAAGGATCTGGCCTTGGTGCAAGCTGTGGCATAGGTTGCAGATGCAGCTTGGATCTGGTGTTCCTGTGGCTATGGCACAGGCTGGCAGCTGTAGCTCTGATTTGAACCCTGTCCTGGGATCTTCCATGTGCCGCAGGTGCAGCCCTAGAAAAAAATTGACCAAAAAAAGAAAAAAAAACCTGACCCCCCCCAGTTCCTCAATACTCCTCCTACTGAAAGGTGGGTGTCTATATCCCCTTTCTTCAAATCTGGGTGGATCTTGTGCCAGTTGCAGTCAATAGAACATGGCAGAAGAGACCAAGTGGGCTTCTGAGGCTCTTCCCACCCAGTCTCTGCCTGGGGTCTTGGGACACTTATTCTGGCAGGGAGACAACTCTAAGAGGTCCAGCTACCCTGGAGGGGCCATGTTAATGGATCCTGTTGAGCAGTGAATTGACAGTAGCATCAAGTGGAAGCCATCTGTGTGAGTCATCTAGGACGTCCAGTTGGATGACCTTAGCACAGCCAACATCTGACCACAGCTGTGTGAAAAGCCCCAAATGAGAATTAGCCAGCCAGGCCCTCTGCAGATTCCTGACTCACAAAAACATGAGCAAAATCAAATCGTTTTACTCCACTAAGTTTTTGGGTGATTTGTAATACAGCATCATTAACCAGAGCACATACCAATACTGAAGGGTTACTGCAAGGATTAAGTGAGAGAAAATATCTGGAAATCCTTAGTGCTTAATAACTGAAGAGCAACTGTTTCTTCCACCCTGGTCCTCTTCCCATCTAGGGTTGTCTTCAATGCCCAGGATGATCTAGTATTCCAGATAATTTTTTTTTTTTTTATTAGAGACCGAAAACATGTAATGAGGTCATCTCCTGAGTGACACCATCTCTTGTGGTTGTGTGTCTTGAGCCCAAGTCATAGCCTTGAGGCTGCTTGTGTACAGTGGAGTTCAGAGAGGTAGACTTGCGAACTGGAGTAGCACCTAGAAAGATGGATTCCATCACTGAAAACTTACCACTGCTCTTAGAGCTCAACATCACAGCAATGTAGGATCCAAGCCATGACTGTGATTTACAGCACAGCTCATGACAATGCCAGAATCCCTGACCCACTGAATGAGACCAGGGATTGAACCTGCATCCTCATGGATATTAGTCAGAGTCGTTTCCGCTACACCACAACAGGAACTCCTCAGTGGACTTTTCGTATTGCCCTTGATGTGGAAAATTCCCACAGAAATGATTCAGACTACCTGCTGACTTCTAGCTGGCTGCTTTTCTTTCTCTGTCCCTTAGTATGTTTACATTTGCCCAGATCTACCAGGGGGACAGGGAAAATGGGAGTACTGATGGAAGGGATAGGGCTGTGGGTGGAGTAGTGAGGGCAGGTGCTTGAGAAAGAAGTCAGAGGACCTCAGTCTTTCTGGGCAGCCAGTGCTACATGTATCCTGGAGGTGGAGGTGGGTTTTGCCCTAGTTAACAGAAGGGGTTCGTGATAGAACTAATTCTGTCTGGCAAGGATGGTAGAGGAGGTTCTGAGACTTAGCTGAGGATCATTTACTGGCCAGGAACAGAAACCCTCATACATGCCAATTTAAGAAAGAGGGTCTTATGCAGATGGCCAAGAGACAGATGAAAAGATGCTTAGCATTGCTACTTATGAGAGAAATGCAAGTCAATGCTATGAGGTATCACCTCACACTGGTCAGAGTGGCCATTGTTAAAAGTCTACAAATAATAAATCCTGGAGAGGGTGTGGAGAAAGGGAAACCCTTCTATACTGTTGGTGAGAATGTATATTGGTGCAGCCACTGTGGAAAACAGTATGGCCATTCCTTAAAAAACTAAGAATAGAGTTACTGAATGATCTAGCATTCCCACTCCTTGGCATATATTGGGAGAAAGCTCTAATTCGAAAAGATACATGCACCCCAATATTCATAGCAGCACTATTTACAATAGCCAAAATGTGGAAGAACCTAAATATCCATTGACAGATGAATGGATAAAGAAGGTGCGGTACATCCATACAGTGGAATACTACTCAGCCATAAAAAGAATGAATAATGCCATTTGCAGCAACATGGATGGACCTAGAGGTTATCATACAGAGTAACATAAGTCAGAGAAAGACAAATATCATAGGATATCACTTATATGTGGAATCTAAAGTGTGGTACAAAAGCACATATTTATAAAACAGAAACAGACTCACAGACATCGAAAAACTTCGGGTTACTGAAGGGACAGTGGGTAGGGAGGGACGCCTTAGGAGTTTGGGATTAGCAGATACAAACTACTCTATATAAAACAGGTGAACAGCAATATCCTAATGTGCAGCAAGGGAACAATATTCAATGTCTTGTAATAAACTATAATGGAAAAGAATTCGAAAAAATATACATATGTGTATATAACGGAATTGCTTTGCTGCCCACCAGAAACAAACACAACACTATAAATTAATTGTACTTCAATTAACAAACAAAAGAATGAACAAAAGAGCATCTTTATATTCATAACATAGGGGAAATCTCAAGGTATCTATGGATTTAGCCTGGGAATCCAGGAACTGAAAAGGCCAGATAGTGATATTCTTTCTGCCTCCCTCTTGCCTCCCTTCTTCTGGGGCCGCCTAGTTTCTTGGCTTCTCTTGGCAAACCAGTTTCATCTTCAAGGGTCTTAATTTTCTCTGGTGTGACTTCTGGTTGCCTGTGGCTTGGTGTTACTGTGGCCGTAGAAATGATAATAACAGCTAATATCTATCAAGAACTTGCCACTGCCCTGTGGTGTTGCACGTGCTTGCCCTGAAGAAATTCTTACAAGAGCCCTAAGGGGTTGTCTCTCTCAAGGTCTTCTTTTCATAGGTGAGGAAACCGGAGCATTGAGTATTTAAAGGAATTGGCCAGACCGGCAAGCTGATATGTAGCGAAACTGGAACTCGAATCTATGTATGCCGTCTTAGTGTCCATTTCAGGTGCCTATCCACACACCTGGATCTTTCAGAATAAATACCCTAGAAGAGTAGAATTTAACTAGCTCTGGGCCAGAACGTGATTTTGAGTCAGATATCCAGTTGGTGTTGTGGTATAAAAGACTCTCATATGCTCTGGGTTGGAGTAGGTTTGAGGGGTGTTCTCTAAAAAGGGCATGTGAGTAGTGAGGAAATACTGGGCCTTTTTAGTAAGCCAAGGATTGAGGAGGGCTCAGAGCGCAGAGGAGAATTGTCCCTTGCCCAGGTAGTAACCTCTAGCCAGAGCTGGAGCCGGCACACGGCTTCCCTGGCAGAGGAGCCCGGTCTGACATGCCGAGGACTTCTTCCCGCTCTCTCCAGTCAAGTCTGGTCCTAGTCAGCCTTCTGCCTTTTCCAGGTAGTGTCCCATCCTCTCTTATCTAACTTCATCAGAAACCTATGATCTAAAAAAATGCCATGATGGAGTTCCCTTTGTGGCTCATTGGTAACGAATCCGACTAGTATCCTTGAGGATGCGGGTTTGATTCCCAGCCTCGTTCAGTGGGTTAAGGATCCAGCACTGCTCTGAGCTGTGGTGTAGGGTGCAGACATGTCTCAGATCCGGCATGGCTGTGGTATAGATTGGCAGTTACAGCTCTGATTTGACCCAGAGCTTGGGAACTTCCATAAGCCATGGGCGCGGCCCTAAAAAAAAAAAAAAATACAATGTTTATTTCAATGCTGAGATGGAAATCCCAACAACATTGGAAAGAAGATTTATTCCTGCCTTTATGACCTCAAGGCCAGGCTCCTCACTACCCAGTAGCCCAGTTGCATGAATGCATTAGCATCTGCGTGAATGCCAAATTGTTCTGTGATCCCCTCCCCCTCAGGCCGTGTGACTTCTGGCAGGGGTTTCTGTTCTCCTTGGTTCTCTTGACCTGGGCCAGGCCACAGATGGTGAGGGGGCTGCTGCTGTGCTCCTTTCAGCGGTGCCTCTGGGAGGTTGGAAGGGCTTTGGTTTTTAAACACTTTGCTGGATGCAGCTCCCCTAGCAAGTGAGCTGAGAAGAGACCCAATAGAACCAGGCATTTGGGTGTCAGTGTTTATGTTTGGGAAAGAAGGACTTTATTTGGAGGCTTGAGAAAGAGGCTCTGCTCTTTATAAAACAACAGAGGGAAGTTCAGCTTTCGCGTGGGCAGCTTCCATCAGGGAGCAGATGGGGCTTTCAAGACACAGGAGTGTTTCCAGACACCACATGTGCCTTTGGAAGGCAAAGGCCAGGTTCTGTAAGGAGCTGAAGGGAACACAGTTGCCCCTGGGCCTGGGGAGCCACGATCATTCCTAGGAAGTCCTAGCGTCCCCCTCCATGTCCCCTGCCCGGGACCACCCTCAGCCAACACTGCCGATACGAGCAAATCTGGCAGGACTGATGTCTCAGGAGGACAGCCTCCCAGGAGGATGGGGAAGAAGGTGTTGCTGAAGCTCGGCCTCTGTCCACCGGTGCCACATAGTTTTGGGTGAAGGAGGAAAAAAATAGCTTTTCTTGCTTTACCAGGCAAAGGAGGCGGCAGCAGGCTAATGCCCTCAAGACTGTGCCCTCCCTGGGGAGAGGGTAGGAGATGGTCTTATGTTTGGGAGTGGAAAATAGGACCACAGACTAGGACGGGCTAGGCGGGGCTAGGCGCAAGCTTACATTCTTCAAAGCTGGTGTTGAGTGGCCCCGGGGCTAGTCTGGTGGTGCTCCTTTTTGGAATGAAGAAAGCTTCCTCAAGTAGTTAACATCTCTCATTTGCTGGCGGTTTTAGTTCTGCAGAAGCACTCAAAGATATTGTTATGTGTATCCTTTGAGAGAGAACCAGGAGTCTGCCTCCAGGCTGCGCTATTGTTTCTTGGGCTCCACCCTCCTGGTCTCTGCATCCCCGCTCTTCCCTGATTAGCAACTGCTTGAACCTGCCCTTTGGAACTCAGAGAAGACCAAGGAGGCTGAAGCTTATTCCCCAAAAACAAGAAATGGAGGACACAGAGGCTTTTGATCATAGGAACCCCACAGGGCCCTGCTCCGTGTCAGAAGTAGATCAGACAAATGATCCCACTTGTCCTGGTGTCAGGGTGGAAGGGCACGGGGGCTGGGGGCTGAGTGGATCACCTTTAACCTGTGTGTTTGCAGAGCGCAGGACCTGATCATCATTCCCTTGGGCTAGCTCTGGGAGAGGCTGCTGCTGATAGATAGCTCCCTCGTGGACCCGCTTTGGGGCTGTTGTGTGGTCTGCCCGTGTTGCGCTGTGGACTTCCAGGTCCCTAAGGTACTAAGGACTCCCAGGTGACGTTACCTGTCTAGTGCTGGGCCAGTAGCCAGCCTATGATACTCCTGATGGTTTGAGGTATAGCAGGGTTGCTGGAACCTGAGAGCCCGATTCAGCCTGCGTATCCTGTCTGGCTGGCAGAGAAAGAGAGAATGGTGAATGAAGGGTGTTCTCCCTTTGGCCCTTGGTCACCCTCCTTGGTGCACGTGTGTTTGTGTTTGCATACATGCATGTGCACACACTTACAGGCATGGATGTGTATTTGTGCATCTATTAGTCTGTTTCTCATTATGGTCTGTGGAGAATATGATGGGAATTTTCCTTCTCTACAACGGATCTCAAAAGTTTAGGAGAGCTTAAAAATGTAAAAGAAGTTAGGCATGTGGCTGTGATTTGAGGCAGCTCTGGAATCCATCTGACTGGTTTGAATCTCAATTCTACTCCACATACCAGCTGTGGGATTTTTTTTTTTTTTTTTTTTTTTTTTTTTTTTTTTTTTTTGTTATTTAACTTCCTTGAGTACCAGGTTTCTCATTTCAAAGACCAGGTTAATCACTGTATTTACATTATAGGATTATTGGGAGGCTTAAATGAGATAATCCATGGGAAGTATTTGGCATGGTGCCTGTACCAGTGTAAAGGATTTGTAAATGTAAGTTACCACTATGATTAATCAATATCTCTAATAACCTCTCAGTATCACATTATGGATGGGCATCATGTCTTTATCTAAATCTTAGCTGATCTCATGCATTCTTGTAGCTTCACTAGACTGGAGAAAATGCAACTCAGGTGGGTGTTTCTGGGCAGCTGGAAGGCCCTGTGAGCAGCAGCCCTCTTCCAAGTCCGTGTCCTTCCTGTCAAGCTGAGTTTCTGCTGTTTAGGGACTTTAAGTACCTTTCTTCTCCTGGCCTAACTCCAGGTATAGAGACTGCCGGCCAAGGATACCAGAGGTCTGTTCTAAACTAAAAGATCAAAGCAACTTCCCTCCAACATGAATGTTTCCCTCCATGATTTTAATAAGTTCATTACCTAATTAAAAAAAACATGCAAATGGCCAAAGATGGCATGGAAGAGAGTGGTGTGCAAATATGTGTGACTGTGTGTGAGTGTGTTCACGACCTTATGCACCCTTATGAAGAGAGGTGAAGGGAAATGAAAACCATAAATCGCACACTACTGTTCATGGAGCATCTTTGGAGTTTGAATCTGAAGATTATAGTTGAACTCTGCCAGGTCATTCATTATTTAATCCTTTAATTGATGACCATAGTGGAAAGATGACAGCAGCACATCCTTGGCAGGGAGGCAAATTCCATTTATTTGCTTATTACAGTTGCACAGTTTAGTGGAGAGCGAGGGATGGGAAGTCACCCATGCTTCATGGTTCAGAATGTTGTTATAAATAACAATTAATCCACTTAAATATCTGGCTCCATTCAACCTGAAGAATCACACTGGATATAAAAGATTGTGGAGGAGACTGTTGAGGAGGAAAAGGATTTTTCCATTGCCTTGGCGCTCACTTACTGTCTGGTTCTTCCAAAAATGCCTGAGGTTTTCCAAGATGATGAATATGCAAGGAGTGTGGGTACCACCTCTTAACTCTGTTTATTTTTCTGCCAGCATCCTCTCTATGGCAGTTAACGTGACCTTAGGATGTTTTCTTGAATTGCTCTGTGAAACTTATAGTTTCTGTTATTCATTTGTTATCTGTACATTGTCTTCTTAAAAAGATTACAAACCCCTTGAAGGCAGGGATTATCCCTTAGCTGACAGACAAGAAGGGTGCTTAATAAAACAGGACAAAATGAGAATTGACAGTAAAATAGACTGAGCTCCTACCCTAGGCCTGGACCTGTGCTTAGAGCCTTCACATACTTTTGGCAAGATTTGAATGTGGAGAAAATGAAGATGGAGATTTATCTGAATTCCAAAAATGACATAAAACATAGCATAACCTCATAATACAGCACAACATAGTTAAGGAAAAATATCAAAACTGCAAAACAGTAAAAATGCAATTTTATAAATTTGGAGAGAATGGTGATAACTCTAACTAAATCCTCTTTACAAGAGATTTAAGCTTTGTATATGCACTCACAATCTGAGTATTTATATTCCCAAGATTTTCACCTTTACCATGGTCTTCATATGGCTCTTTTTTAGGTTTCCAATATACTTCTATTAGCAAATCCATAGGTTCCTCACATTTAATGAGAAAACCAGAAGCTATTCCCTGTATTCCAGGTACAAAAAATTTTTTTAAAAAGTACTTTTTTGTTTTTAAGAGTAGTTTTACGTTCATAGCAAAATTGAGCAGAAAGCTCAGTGAGTTTCCATACACCCCAGGCCCCCCATCTCCACATATGCCTGATTTCAGAGAGGCAGCATTGGGTGATGGCTTGAAGTGAGATCCTAATTCTCTGCTCAGGAATTGAACCCTGGGCAGCCTGGATGAAAACCAGGCATCCTAGCCACTAGACCAGCTAAAGGCTGAAAGCAGAATTGCCCTGATTCTTGCCCCTGGTGAAAGCAAGAATGTTTCAAGGAGGCAAAGACTGTAAAAGCAGGTATAAAGTTTATTGCTAGAAACACAGTACAACATGTGGGAGAGCACAGAAATACAGAGTATTTAGTCTGTTTATCTAATAGACTAAACTATTAGACCAAACTAAAGTTTACTTACTGCAGAAGTAAAGCAGTAATACACACCCAAAGGAGAAGTGAGGATGTGGGTGTTCCCTCCCAACCCCATCCCCATTGAGGAGTGCGTCAGAGATTATTTAAATTGCTTATAGGACAGTTCTTCCAGTTATCTTTGTCTTCCTTTGGCTAATTAACTTGCTTTATCTTTCACACCTGACCAGATCTAGGGCCCTCCCCTGATCTGCATGTGCATCTTTTGGCCAAGATGGATTCCAAAGCAGAGCATGGCAGGAAGGTTATCTAGACTTACTGTGGTCTGGCACCCCCTCCCGTTTTGACCCAGAGAGGTCTCTCTGCACATGTGTAGTTGGGGTCTCCCTGATCCTGAGGATGGGGGGTACGCTACCTCTTTGTTCTGCCCAAGCAGGGCTCAGCCCCTCTTCTGATCCTGTCATCACCATTGTCTAACAAGTTCTCAGAAAACAAGTACCAGTTATTCATCTTGTGCCTGTTGTTATTTCTATCTTGTAGTAATAGCTAGAGGGCTGGTTGTAAATGTCTATCCTAAAGTCCACCTCTCTCCTGCCTCAGGAAATGTAAAGGCTAGGCTAGTTGCAGTTGTCAACCCTGGGGCCCATCTATCTCCTGCCTCATTCCCACTCTTCAAATCCCACACCAGAGTGGAGCCTTTGTTACAGTCGAGGAGCCTACACTGACACCTCATCACCCAAAGTCCACAGTTCACCTTAGGGTTCATTCTTGGTGTTGCACAACCTATAGGTTTTGACGAATGTACGATGGCGTGTATCTACATTCTAGTCTCATACAGAAGAGTTCCACTGCCCTAAATGTCCTCTGTGCCCTGAGTTGGATGGAGGGGTTTATTTAGCCATTGGAAAACGTGGGGGACTGAAGTGAAGATCGTGGTAATCCCCCATCAGGGTTTGAGCCTGATGTACTGAAATGAGGCTTTGGAAGCATTCACTGGGAAGGCATAGCAAATCTCTTACCTGACCCTGTGTCCTGTTTCATCTGCCTTCAGAGACTAATGTGCTTTTCATCCTTCTTCCAGATCTCCAGTGGTTGCCTTTCATTGGGAAACTAACGCAGCACAGATGGGGAAGGGGATTCTGGGAAATGTGCTTCTTGGCTTTAAAATTTTTTTAAAAATTATAGTTGATTTACAGTGTTCCATCAATTCCTGCGGCACAGCAGAGTGACCCAGTCACACATATATACACATTCTCCCTCTCACATTATCCTCCATCATGTTTTATCACAAGTGATCAGACATAGTTTCCTATGCTATACAGCAGGATCTCATTGCTTACCCACTCCAAACGCTATAGTTTGCATCTCTTTTTAATGTGATGCTTAAATGAGGAGCCCTTCAAAGGGACTAGGAGTGCTGAATTGACAACAGTCTTTTCATATTTGTAGAAAGTTAGGCCATTGTCTTCTTGGATTAGACCATTGTCTTCGGTTTCCAGAGAGGTTCACTGAGTTTATTTCTGTACTGAGCATCTGTCTGGAATTCCTGCCTCTTTGTTTGTCTTGGGATGCAGGCAGGACCACCCAGAAGAAAATCCAAAGACACCTGTGTTCTTCCTCACCTTGAGCTTAGAACAAGTCTAATGCCAATCAGAAACTGGGATCAAATCTCAGTGACTGTAATCATTTTTATTTTATAACTAACTTCAAGGTCTTTTTCTTACTGCTTGGGTTTTATCACCGTATTTTCTTAGGCCCAATATCATTTCTAAACCTTGTTCATTTCTTAATAAAAAAAAAAACAACAACAGGTGTACCTTTAAACTCAGGTCATTATTTTACAGTAAAATATCATGTAAGTCTTAATTACAGCACCTCATAGTGGAAAGAGTAACTTGTTGAAACCTGAGTCTTCTAGAAGACAGGTCGTGATTTTGCTGAGATTTCCAGGGGTTCATTTCAGAACACCAGATCCAACAGCAATCCACAGCCATTATCCCAGGCTCTCTAGGACTTTCCAGCCTTTTCTGCTCCAGTTGTAACTGATAAGCAGCTGCTTTGTCATGTGAATAGGAAGATAAAGCAGGCACTCAGCTCAGCAGTGCATGTAAAATAGGAAACACTTGAATGTCCTGGTCATTGTCATCAAATCCATGTGAGTCCATCCTGTGCAAAGCCTTTCTATTACTAAAACAGAAGAAGAGCAGTGAGCTTGCCAGCATTTATTTATTCAAGGAGGCTTGAAGTACAGGTGGCAGCATTCATAGCACTGAAGATAGTTCCTCCTTGCTGAACGATTTCATTGTTTTGGGGTCACATTTCACAGTGAATGGGAACCTCTGAAGATATGAAACATGTAAGTAAACTTCCACAGAAAATTATTTTCCGTTGTGCCTTCCTACTTTCAGGTTCAAGCTGTCTTTGTATTTTGCTTCCTGTACTTCTAAAGCTGCAAATAAGAGTCGGTGACTCATTCTTGCTCTTTACGTGGTTTTGGTGTCATAAGTAACGTTCTTTTTAAATTTGTGGCCACTTAAGTTTACCAGCCCTTGTCTCATCTAATCTAATTTGGATCATCACTTGAAGCATCGGAAGCCTGGCTCTTCTCCTAAAAATCCTGAAAGTTAAGAAAAACAAAAGCATCCCCTTTTGCTTTTTACTATAAAAGCGACTCAGATTCATTTTGGAAAATCTGGAGAATACTGAGAAGCCAAAACAGTGAATAAAAGCCATCTCTGATGCAGTGCCCAGAGATGACCACTGTCAACATTTTGGTAAATATTTTTTTAAACCTCTCTGTTCTTATTCGTATACTGATTTAAATCCTGGGCCCATCTACATATAAACACCCCTGCACATGACGAATGTTATCCATGATTACGGATCGGTACACTCTGTACTCTGTTTTTTAGTCTGGATTTACTTAAATATTTCCTTACATTCAGTAGCTATTCTGTAGCATCATTTCTAATGGCTACCTCCTGCCTTTTCACAGTTCTTCATGCGATGGTGTTTAATTATATTGCTTATAACCCATCAGCAATATAGTAAAACCTTGTCCAATCAAGCCAGAGAAATATAGATGTCAGAGTAATTTGACCAAGCCCAGGCTGAGGGTTATTATGTTTACTATCCCATGAAGAAAGCTTTTGCTGAGCAAACGTTGAGCGTCGGTGCCAGGGATGTGAAACAGATCCAAAAACAATCGTGTTTGGGGAAAAGTAATTTAGCAACAGTCACTTTGCCTCTCTGACTTGAGGACAAATGTAATTTCCTTTACTCTTTGTTTTCTTACAATAAACTTGACGGAGGCTGGCCAAGACTTACAGAGTGTGGAACCATTGGGAGGCAATCATAAACGGGTACTACCACCAGTCTATATGTATGTGGTATGGAACATAAAGCATGTGCAAGAAATTTTGGTAAATGTTGAAGAGAACATAAAATCCTCCCACCAGAAATGAGTAGCGTAATTGTGGCTGTGCTAGTTGCCCATTCAATATCCACTGCCTTCTTATTTTTTGCTAACTGTCCCAATTTTGTGGTGGGCATTGTTGCATGTGCCTCATGCAGATGAAACATTCACTTTTCCTGCCTCCCTTGCAGGCAAGGGTGGCTATGTGATAGAATCCTGGCCAAAGAGTCCTAAGTGGGATTCGGCGGTGGGGGAGAGGGGTTGGGGGGCTCTGGGAATGTTTTGACTTTTTCCAGCAAAAGAGACTGACTTAGCTGCCATGCTCCTTCTCTTCTTTTTCTCCTATTTTAATCTTTTTTTTTTTTCCGGTCTTTTTTAGGGCCACACCCACAGCATATGGAGGTTCCCAGGCTAGGGGTCAAATTGGAGCTGAAGCCTGTACCACAGCCATAGCAACAGATGCGGAATCCAAGCCGCATCTGTGACCTACACCACAGCTCAGAGCAATGCCAGATCCTTAACCCACTGAGCAAGGCCAGGGATGGAACCTGTATCCTCATGGATGCTAGTCGGGTTTGTTAATCGCTGAGCCACAACAGGAACTCCCATATTTTAATCCTGAAATAGGCAAAAAAAAAAGAATCCCTGGTCTCTGGAGGCATTATTGAGCAACTAAACTAACGCAGCAACTTCTTACCTCTGAACTTGTTATAGGACAATAATAAACTCCCAGTTGTTTCCACCACTATTAGTCAGTTACTCTTCCTTGCAGCTGAATACATTCCTGAAAAACACAGATCAATAAAAATGCAAATGATCGAGTAGTGTTTCTTAGGAACTGAGCAGAGTTTCATTTGACTGGAGTGGAGGGTATATCAAGAATGAGGTGGGTAGTTACCTGGTGGCGCAGCGGGTTAAGGATCTGGCATTGTCACTGCAGTGACTCTGGTTGCTGCCAGTAGCGCTGGTTCAGTCTTTGGCCTGGGGACTTCCATATGATGTGGGCGAGGCCAAAAAAAAAAATAAAAAAATAAAGAGAATGGGGGGTATGAATTTTCAGGGATGAATTGGGTTCATGGGGTTTATATGTGAAGCTTATCTGGAATATCTTGAAAGTAGGTACGTTTATGTTCAGTTTGGTAAACAGCAGGAAGCTACTCATGCTTTGGGGGCAGAAGTAGGAAGCTGAAGCTGGCAGTAGTGAGAGAGGTGGATTGGAGTGGAGAGGGGTAGGGGATGAGGCGAGTCAGGAGACTCTGGCTGCAAACCAGGTATGACGGTGCCAAGTAAGGTGGTGGCTTTCTTAGTCTACTTGGGCTGCTACAGCAAAATACCATCACCAGGACAGTTTAAACAATAGAAACGTATTTCTCACAGTTCAGGAGGCTGGGAAGTCTAGGATCAAGGTGCTGGCCAGTTTGTTCTTGGGGGAGACTTTCCCCCTGGCTTGAAGATAGCTCCCTTCTGTGTCCTCACATGGTGGAGAGAGAAAGTTATGTTTCTTCCTCATCTTTTAAGGACACCAGCCCTATTACACTGGGGTCCCACCGCCCTTATGGCCTCGTCTACCCTTTGTCGTCTTCTCACAGGCCCTATCAACAAATGCAATCATGTTTGAGGGTGAGGGCTTCCACATTTGTACTTTGTGGGGATATGAACATCCATCCGGTCCATCACGGTGACCACAGGAGGAATTAAAGTGATGGTGTCTGAGAAATTGCAGGGCTGGAGTCTATCAGACCTAACTTTGATTGATGTGGAGGTAATAGCACGTGAGGCGTCAAAGATGTCTTTGGGTGTCAAGCTTAAGTTTCTGCCAGAAAGTAGCATCATGTATAGAATCTGAAAACTTAGGCAACCGTGCAGCTATTAGAAAAGTTGGGGGTTTAGGCCAGTTGAAATGGAGATGCTGACAAGACCTTCAGGAAGACATGAAGTCATGTGACTTGTTATATACATTCTTGGGGGGGGATATTTTCTACGTGTTACTGGTGCTTTGGATACATTATGCCATTTGATTATCAAACCACACTGTGGGGTTACTGGCAGTAGAGCCTCTGTTTCTTCGATGCTGAAACAAGACATCGTAGTCTTCTAGGCTGGAAAAGTATGCCCCGTGTTATTGGAAGAAATCTGTCAAACTCCATCATCCAGACTGCTATGGGTGGTCTTTGTGAACACAGAGAATGTAAGTGGTTTGGAAAATTGGAGGCAAGCACAAGGATTTTGGATTTCCAACGAAGAAGATGGAATCGGCAGCTAAATAGGTTTCAGGAATGCCCAATAGAAGGTTAAAGGGCTGGCACATGAGCACCTAGAAAAGGAAGCCAGAGGTACCAGTGCCCCGTGTGGGCTCACCATGAGCAAATTTTGTGTGATTAAGTTCATCCAGAATGCTGAAAGTCAGCATGGTGTTTGGCAAGAGAAAGGACGAGTGAGTGGAATAGTTACTGATTAAAGAGTTCTATTTTTAAAGGGGCTGATTTAAAAGTAAATGTTAATCCAGTGAGAAGTGTCTGGTGACATGTTTTGGAGCTTTGCTCTTGCATTCTGATATTTTCCTTTTAACCTGTGATTGGCATGAATATTTAGAAAGAAGTTTATTAAGTTAACATACAGCACAAAGTTGAAAACCCAGTAAGCATGTTGGAGATAAAAAGCAATATCCCAGAATTCCTTTTCTGGCGCAGCGGAAACGGATCCAACTAGGAACTGTGGGGGTTGAGATTTGGATCCCTGGACTTGCTCAGTGGGGTAGGGATCTGGCGTTGCCGTGAGCTGTGGTGTAGGTTGCAGATGTGGCTCGGATCTGGAGTTGCTATGACTGTGGTGTGGGCCAGCAGCTTTAGCTCCAGTTCGACCCCTTGCCTGGGAACCTCCATATACCGAGGGTATTGCCCTAAAAAGCAGAACAAACAAACAAACAAACAAACAAACCCATTATCCCGAAGGGTGTAAACTAGAGGAGGAGGGAACCAGATTTAACCAGATCAATGCATGGGGGAAAATGTCAGGTCCCAAATATAGGTCCAACAGCTCCCACCTGGAAAGCTCTGTCTTCACAGCACCACATGTGAAGAGGAGTGCTAGCTGAGAGTAAACTGTGTGATAGGGCTGGAAAAAGAGTAAATGGGATCTTGGCTGGCATTATTGCAAGCATATTGTGAGCAGTTTCCAGCTCTGAGTCTCAGTTTTCCCATCTGTAACATGAGCATAAAATCCTCACAGAGTGGCTATGAGAATAAAATGAAATGATGGAGGTAATGCCTCTAGCAACTGCAGTGGTACAGAGTAAACCTCGATAGCTGGTGCTTGTTAAGTGATGAAGGGATCAAAGGACTGCAAGTTCTCAGCCTGGAGGAGGGAGGACTCAGGGCATGCGTTTAGTGTCTTGGGGAAGAAGGGTTGGCTTTGGTCTGCCTGGCTCTAAGTGATGGAACCAGTGGGTGAAAGCTCCAGGGAGGCAGAAGGTAGCTCAGCTCGAGTCCCGAGAGTCACAGGTAACTTGAGAAGCACTTCTAAGAAGGTAGCAAGCTCCCTGGCATGGGAGGCACTTAAGCACGGGTTGCTGCTGCCTTGCTGGGGATGCTGCAGAGGGCACTCAACCATCAGGTGAAGAGTTGAACCAGAGTTCCTCCAACTTTGAAGTGCGCGGAATCTGTGACTTTGGCTGTGGTTCTAGAATAGGAGTGAATCAACTCTTGGGCTCTTTAATAGAACTTCTTTGATGGACTCTGGGCCAAAGGAAGAATGAACTTCCTTCAAGTGACAGTTATGGGGAGGGTGCAGGCCCCTGGAGAACTCAGGCAGACAGTCATGTCAGCAGAAGGCACCCCTGCGCTTTGAAGCAAGACCTTGCCACTGCCAGATTATTCTCACCCCATCCTTAGAACCTAGTTCAGCCCTGGCACGTAAAACCTGTTGAATCAATGATTGAATAGATGATTCAGTGAAATAAAAAAAACATCATCAGAACCTAAGCTTCTAGCATTGCTTACCTTATCAACCTCAGGGTTTTAGTTTGAAATTTTTTAGCTGAAAATTCTCCTCGTGCTCACGGGACATCTTATACGTCTTTCAGAATACGTTATAATCACATCTGAGTACTGCTAGTTCTTTTTTTTTTTCTTTCAATGGCTGCACCTGTGGAATATGCACGTTCCTGGGCCAGGGATCGAATCAGAGTCGCAGCTGAGACTTATGCTTGCTGTTGGGGCAAAGCAGTCTCCTTAACCCACTGTGCTGGGCCAGGGATTGAACCTGTGCCTCTGCAGCCACCTGAGCTGATGCAGTTGGATTCTTAACCCATGGCGCCACAGCAGGAACTCCTGTTAGTTCTCGTAATAAGCCAGGAGGAAGAATTCGTTTTTGGCAAATATGAGTTAAAAAAAAATTCCTTCTGTTTAAGCCCACACCTCTTTGAAGGGCTTGGCATATGTTGCCGCTAGCCCCAAACTACGACTAACATATCCTGCCTCCAGCAAATGATTTGTGTTCCTTTGCAAACAGTTTCCCATGGGAAGTGCTGGAAACAGAACCCTCGCTCCCCTTGCTTCCCCAAGAACAACACAAGTCAACAAATCTGGAATCCTTGCCTCTGTCCTTTTTTAAACAGTTGTTACTGAGAATCAAAGTCAGCCCACAGTGCATATGGCTTGATTCAAGTGGCTACATAGAGAGAACACAGCTCCAGGAATATATATAGCGCGTTATCTTCAGACTCTCTGCCTTTGCTACTTATCACTCCACGAATCAGTAAACAGCAGCATGTCACCACCAGCACCAATAATCAGTTGGACAGATTCTAGTGGCTGTAATCTCATCTTTTATTTCCTTTGAAGTCCTGAGAGGGGAAAGACTGTCAGAGGTTTTATTCCATTATTTTTGCTGCCTGATGCTTAAAGCGAGCACTGCATTAAGTTGGCTGCGTAGTCTCATCTCAGGAATGGTTTGGGACTGCAGGGAGGAGACGGTCTGCTGTAGGTCCAGGGACAAGTGGGAGGTCCAAGGACATTGCGGAGAAGGGAAGAAAGTTCAATCCCTCCTCCTCCCTGGGTTTGTCTTGGTGTGTTTCCCTTCTCTTCCAGGTGGAGGTGAAGCAGGTGATGTGATAAGACAGGTGCTGGGAGTGTAAGGCTGGGGAGCAGCTCTGCACTTAAAAATGCCAAGAGAGTCCAGGGAGGGGATCCTGGAAGGGGACATAGAACAGGCTGCTCAGAGGCTCCAGAGAAGATTTAAGCTAAAGAGATTGGAGGACATTTGGATCCCACGTGGGGCTCAGCGTAGATCGCCAGGCTTTTGACTGGAGAGGGATTTGAAGCCTTAGACTCCCTTAAGAATGGATCAGGGATGGAATGATGGCCGCCATGGCCGATGCTAGTCAAGGACTTGGGGTCTGATCCATTTACCCTTTATAATAACAAACACCAGTTGTCCTTCAGCAGACAGGGAGGGGGGGTTTTGCACATAAGTTGGAGGTTTTGATTTAGCCTCCTGAAGAAACTTTCATTGTTAAGAGAAGCTCTGGTTTTCATTAGCAAAACTGAGTTTGCGCCTTGATTCTGATTAGCAGGAATCTGGGCTTGGCTGGGGCATAAACTTCTGAGTTCTTGAAAACGCTTACTTTGAAATAAGCAGACTTCTGTTGCAAAATGTCTTCAGTATCTGGCCTGTGGAGTGACTTAGTACTAATGGAGTCAAATTTCATTGTGTTCTCTTGGTTTTGTTTAATATAACTTTATTTTCTTCCCATTCAGAGAGGATGTTCCTTAGAAATAGGTAGACATTGGCTTCAAATATTGGTTGTGTTTATCAAAGAACAGATTAAGCAGAATGGGAATGAGGGCTCGCTCTGTATCAGGTGGTATGTAATAGATTGAATCAAGGGAACAACTTCATGGAATTCTCCAAAAGTGAGTTGTTAAGAAGGAAGCAAACGGCAACAACACAACAACAATTTCCTCTCGCAAGGAATCAGGTTGCTTGTTAGTAGTGGAAAAATATTTCTGCATCCGAGGGTAAGGAATACCTACTCTAAGGGCCTGAGCATCTGTGGATTTGGTATCTGCAGGGATGTGCTTGTGGGGTCCTGGAAGCCATCTTCCGTAGATACCGAGGGATAACTGTGTACTAAGTAAGATTATTTAGAAATTGATCTGTGAGCTCAAAATGCTCAGATTTTAGGAGGTAACTCAGGGAGAAATGAATTCAGCTTAAAAATAGTTTTTAACCTTTTAGGCTTGGAGAGCTTTTTCAGAAGAGGACCAGGTAGTGAGAAAGATGATGAGGGGTCAAATATATCTTAGCTCAGTGGGAGGTGGGAGGAACAGGATCCCTTGTGTAAGGGGAGCTTGAAGGTTTAAAAATGCATCTGAACTTGTGCTCTGGGAAAGCAGTGTTGGAGCTGTCTAGGCTTGGGGAATTCAAATGGTGAAAGAAGACAAGAGTTAGGGGATTTGGGACCTCACACTATCACTGAGAGCAGGTTTGGGTAATTCCCTAGAGGCAGCTGCAATTCAGACATCTTTCAAGTGGGTTTCTCCGGCTAGGGAAAATATGGAAATGGAAGGTCCTTGAAGGTGGACCTTATAGGACAAAGTGAAGGCACTTCTGAATGGAAGGAAGATGTAGCTACAGAAACAGAAATGTGGCCGAAAGAAGTAAGCCTTGAGAGGCTTCTGCTTTGGAGAAACAGAGGCAAGGGTATGGTCCTCGGGTTAGGGGAGGGTACCAGGCTATAAATTTCTGGCGGAGATTAGCTGCTGTGTTACTGGGCAGAACCCTATTCAAGGATATTTAGGTTGCCAGGTGTGCAGGGTTGGAGAGGGAATCATGCATATATTATTGAGGGAAATACAGCTTTATTGGCTGGACCCTTAAAGGAAAGATCCCGAGGAAGGATGGAGTGACTGGTTCTTTATGCCCTTTCCAAGAGATGTTTTCTTAGGATTCAGCAAATTTAGTATCTTGGTAAGATCCGTCCTTCGAGTGAGTATTAACTGTGTAGGTAGTGGACTTTGGACACTGGGCAGTGCTGGCTGATATGCTGGAAAAGCTGAAATCCTGTGGACCTTTTGGTTCCTACTTGACTTTTTTTTTTTTTGCTAATCTGTCCACTACACTGTGAACTCCTTATCGGTGATTGGTGATAACAACATGGATCTAAATTACGTGAGATGTTGGATTTAGGAAACATTATAGGCACTTGGGAATTAATGGTAAGACTGTAAACTTCTCTAATGGTCATATTTGGTTGGGGATTAAGTGCTTTTTCTCAGTATTGTGGAAACAGGCCTCATGCTATTGTATCGTATTTCCTTATAATTCCCTGAAATCCTGCAAAGATCAGACATGCAAGAGATTAGGATAATCACATTTGGGAGGTGTTAATGTTCCTGTGGGAAACATCCCAGTCTATAAGAATGCTGAAAAAGAAACCCAGGCCCCGAATGCACTTCCTTTCGCCAGGGCTGAGTGGAACCAGAAAGAAAGGAAAGAAGTGAGGCAGCTATGTGACATGATATTGAGACTTTAATTGCTCTGAATTAATTGGAATGAATGAGGAGGGAAGAGGAACATACATACAGATTTTTTGTTTTGTTTTATTTTGTTTATTGGCTGAGTCCAGCATCATGTGAAAAGTTCCCTTGCCAAGGGTTGAACCTGGGTCACAGCTGTAACCAGAGGCATGGCAGTGACAACACAGAGTCCTTAACTTACTGAACCACCAGAGAACTCCATGGGATTTTAAATGTTAAATCAGTTTTGCTTTTCTGGCATAACTCCAATCTAGTCATTATAACTTAACTATTTTCAGACACTGCCGTATTCATTTTACTAATATGCTGGTTTAACATTTTTGCACCTATATTCATGAGAGAAATTGACCTGTAATTTTAATTTTCCATATCATCTTTAACTGGCATTAGTGTCAAGTTACAGTAGCCTAATAAATTTCTTATTCTCTGAAAGAGTTTATATAAAATTAGAATTATATTTTCCTTGAATATTTAATGAACTCTACTGCAAATCCATCTGGGCCTGGTGTTACCTTTGTGGAAAATAATTTTAATTACAGAGTCAGTTTCTTTAATGATTATAAGATTATTCAAAATTTCTATTTCTTCTTGGGTCAATTTTGGTAATTTGTATTATTCTTGAATTTTTTCATTTCACTTAGGTTTTCGAATTTATTAACATATAGTGTTCCATAATATTATTTTATATCTTTTTAATTCTCTTCTATCTTTAGTTATGTTTCATTTAAAACGTTCTATTATTGGAGTTCCCAGTGGTTAATGAATCCGACTAGGAACCATGAAGTTACGGGTTCAGTCCCTGGCCTTGCTCAGTAGGTTAAGGATCTGGCGTTGCCATGAACTGTGGTGTAACTTGCAGACGCGGCTCAGATCCCGCGTTGCTGTGGCTGTGGTGTAGGCCGGCAGCTACAGCTCCTGTTAGACCCATAGCCTGGGAACCTCCATATACTGCGGGTGCGGCCCTAGATAAGGCAAAAAGATAAAAAAGTTCTATTATTTATTTGTGACTTCTCTCTTTCTGATTCATTGAATATCATTAGAAATTAGTATATTTTATTGATATTTTTAAAAATTGACTCTTGGATTTGTTTATTCCTTCCACTGTATCTTTGTTTTGTATTACATTAATTTCTGTTCCTACCTTTATCATCTCCTTTCATCTACTCTCTTTAGATTTTATGAGATTATTCTTATATGCTTATCCCCCATTCTACCCAAATTCTTAAGTTGGATTTTCAACTCATTAAATTTTAGCTTTTCCTTTCTAATGTCAGAATTTAGGAGTATAGATTTCCTTTTACCCATTCCTCTGTTTGCCACAAGTTTTGATATATAGTATTTTCATTATATTTAATTGTAAACATTTAAAC
This sequence comes from Catagonus wagneri, assembly GCA_004024745.2. Lineage (NCBI taxonomy): Eukaryota > Metazoa > Chordata > Mammalia > Artiodactyla > Tayassuidae > Catagonus > Catagonus wagneri. The sequence continues at coordinate 4,305,984 of PVHT021183583.1, forward strand.
ATTTCTGTTATTTCTACACTGCTTCATGAATTATAGAGAAGTATGTTTTTAAATTATCAAAGGTATTGATTTTTTAAAGGTTAATTTTAAAATTGATTTCTGTCTCAGTTACACTGTGATAAGAGAGCATGATGTTCATGATACCGAAATATTTTGAGAATTGTTTGTGGAACGGTGCATACTTACTTTTGGTAAATATTCCATGTGTTCTCAAGGACAGTTTTATACCTTAATCCTAACTTAAGAAATGTACTGTTAATGCCTTTACATCTTTCTTTACTTCTTGATCCTCCCTTTCACTTAGAATGTGGTCCTTAGGATACTGTTCAATGCAGGGTTTTTAGGTTCCTCTCCCCTGCTTTGCATGGACACTGGGTCTGATCTCCTAGTCGCTTAATCTCCAAAATTCCAGAGTCTTAGGATCAGCATATTTCCCAAGGCAACCCAACTTTGGTGTTTCTTTACAAGTCATGTTATAAAACTTTTTTTTTTTCGTCTGTGGGGATTTTCCTTATTTTCTTGTGAGCTCAGCAGTGCACTTACATTTATTGTAATTCTACCATCATCTGTTCCAAACAGTCTGACACATTGTGTCACCAGATGCAGGATTCTCTAGATATTCTTTCCTGAGTAAATAATAGGTTGAACCCATCCGCTATGCTCGATTCTCACTGTTTTGATGAGGTCTGGAGTAAAACATAGTTCTGATCTATCATCTTCTGGGTGAGAAGGAGATAGAGCTAGGGGATAAATTTCTCCTAAAAGAGAAGCAATTTCAAAAGCATTATTTTCTCTCCAACCCTTATTTTTTATTTTATTTTATATTGGAACATACTTGATTTATGATATTAATTTCAGATGTTCAGCAAAGTGATTCAGTTATACATGTGCACATATCCATTCTTTTGCAGATTCTTTTCCCAGACAGTTTATTACAGAATGTTGAGGGAGTTCCTCCTGCTATACAATATGTCCTTGGTGATTATTTTATATATAGCAGTGTATATATGCTATTCCCAAACTCCTAATTTATCCCTCACCCAGCCTTTCCCTTTTGATAACCATAGGTGTGTTTTCTAAGTCTCTGAGTCTCTTTCCGTTTTCTAAATAAGTTCATTTTTATCTTTTTTTTTTGTCTTTTTTGCCTTTATCTAGAGCCGCACCTGCGGCATATGGAGGTTTCCAGGCTAGGAGTCTAACAGGAACTGTAGCTGCCGGCCTTCGCCACAGCCACAGCAACGTGGGATCTGAGCCGCGTTTGCAACCTACACCACAACTCACGGCAACACCGGATCCTTAACCCACTGAACAAGGCCAGGGATCGAACCCGCAACCTCATGGTTCTTAGTCGGATTCGTTGACCACTGAGCCACAAAGGGAACTCCCATTTGTATCATTTTTTAAGATCCCACATATAAGTGATATCATATGATAATTTGTCTGTCTTACTTCACTTAGTGTGATACTCTCTAGGTCTATCCATGTTGCTGCAAGTGGCATTATTTCATTCTTTTTTATGGCTGAGTAGTAGTCCATTGCATACACGTACCACATCTTCTTTATCCATTCATCTGTCAATGAACATTTAGGTTGTTTCCATGCCTTTAGCATTGTAAGTTATGCTGCAGTGAGTATTGCCAACCCCTGTTTTTAATGTTTGACTCTTCTCTCTTCTATCCTAGGAATAGTTGGTCTGAAATTTCATAGCAATTTGGTGTACTGTTTGCCTCTTGCTTATTTATGCGGTGATGTTTTAAGAGGAATTCCAAAGAAAAGCAGACTATCATGGTGGGAATGATAGTAGACTTATAGGGAAGCGGAGGGAGAGAGCAGGAAGAAGACAACAGGAATGGGAAAAATGAGTTTCAAAATAGGTCTCAGTTTAGACAGAAGTTGCATGGTATATGCTTTTGGCATAGATAAATGTTCTAGGCTCCTAGATTTTCAGAAAGAGTCTCCTCTGTAATTTACTACTAGTAGCATAAACTGATAAAATCACAAAAGATTGCTTTCCTGCTGTGTTGATGCTCTGATCTGGGGGATCAGGTTTACAAAAACATAAGAAACATCCCTTCCTTTCAGTGTTTACCATTTAGTTTGTCGCACAAGACATAAACAGCAGTAGGAACACTATATGGCAGTGTATGATCCCTGCCAGTGTAGAATATTAAAGTGATATCAGGGATCATTTTAGGCACGTTCAGTGCAAACCAAGGGAGTCAATTAAGTCTTTACAGAAAGAAAGAGAGGAATTGGCCTTGAAGGATGGTTTCAGTTTTTGAGGGGCAAGAGAGAGACAGGGACCAGTTCTTTACCTAGAGGAGATGTCTCTCTTCCCCACTCTGACATGGGGAAGTTTGCCTGCGTTGGGGCAGGCTGTCAACATGACTTGGTATAGAATCCTAATGTTGCTGACTTAGGCCTCAGTGAACAACTTTCTAATATTACAAACGAGGAAACAGATTCATGGGTATTTGGACCCTTGGTCTATTAGTCTTCCTCTACATACTGTGATGAAAACCCCCTGTAATTGTTCTACTAGTTCCTGGTTGGTCAGGAGTTACTTCTGACCATAATTGCAGTATGACTAATGCATGGACAGCATAAGCTTTGCATGGACCATAGTTATACCAGAAACATTTGTTGATTTTATTTTTTATCTAATTTGGATCCCTGTAATAAGTAATTAGTTGGTATTTGCGAATGCTTACTCTCTTGGGAAAGGTGCTACATTAATATAAAGAAAAAGGCCCTTTGGTGTCAGACTCAGTACCTTGGAGGTTTGGAAGTATCAATTAGCTGAAAAATAAATTCCTAGAACAAAAGTGGATTTGGTGATCTGTTACACAGAGGAGTTAAGGCAAGGAAACAATAATCAAAAATGATTGAGCCTTGAAAAAAGGGAGAAGCCTTCATTAACCACTGGAGAGAGGACTCTTGATTTTTTTTTTTTTTTTTTTGCTTTTTTGGTCCACAGCTGTGGCATATGGAAGTCCCCAGGCTAGTGGTCAAATTGGAGCTACAGCTGCCAGCCTATACTACTGCTGCAGTAACACGGGATCTAAGCCACATCTGTGACCTATACTGCAGCTTATGGCAGCACCGGATCTTGAACCTACTGAGAGAGGCCAGGGATCAAACCCGCATCCTCATGGATACTAGTCGGATTTATTACTACTGAGCCACAACAGGACCTCCAGACTCTTGATTTTCATCTAATTTTTAATAATAGTTTCAGCAATATCTGTAAAGGGGAATATGGCATTTTAAGACACTTTTGTGTGAGGATAACAGGCTGCGTCTGTCATCCCTGTGCATAATTGGGTGAATATTGTGACACCGTAGCGGTGGAGACTTGCACCGAGTTCCAGTAGGTTAAACCTCAAGGCAGAGAAATTGTCTTTTGAAATAAATGGAAACCATTTGATGATAGCCTGAGAGATTGCAAAAATCAGGCATAAATTGAAAAAGAAGAATAGCTTTTCTCATAGGGCAACTGTGAGCTCCAAGAAATAATGGTTGTTACAGTAACTAGCTAAATCTCATTCCTCACTCTGGAACCATCTTCCTTGAGTAAATACTATATATTAGCTTTTGGTTAGAGCCATGTGGAAAGGCCCAGTCATGTTTCTGGGCCTGAGCCTGAGACTGCAATTCTCTGGAAGCTGATCTCTTACTGTCGGGCTTGATTTCTAACTGGCGCGTCGCCTTCAATTCCACCCATCACTCTCAGGTTCCATTTCACCACAAGCTGCTTCCTCCAGCCAAATGCCAATTTTTCTCCTATTATTCCCTTTCTCTTGGAAATTCCAACCTCTTTTTTTTCTTTATTTCTTTTTTGTTTTTTAGGTTAAGGGTTTGAAAACATCATCTTAGAGAAGTGTTCCTTTCTATTTCTAAATTGATCTCTCCTTTTCTTGCAAAGTGCCACATCCTTAAGCCACGTACTGAGAGGAGGCTACGTGAATGCTGGTGCTCACTTCTGGAAGTCCCAAGGATGTCTGGAAGGGGTCTCAGAGTAAGTGTCCCTGTTTACAAGTGATACAAAAGAGGCCCAGAGAACTTGCGAATCATGTCATAGCCACATTAAAGTCAAGCAATTGGAAGAGTACCCGACACACAAAACCAATGACACAATTATCTATAGTTATTGACTATAGTTATAACAGAGCAGGAGCTCAGTCAGTCTAAGATGGACCAGGTTAGAAGGGGATGGTATGTGGGGTCAAAAAAAAAAAAACAACAACAAGGTGGTTCAAAGTCAGTGCTCCCCAAGGGTTTACACGCCCCAGCTTTCACAGAATACTAACACCAGCCGGGCATCCTTGACTTGCTTGGGGCCAGAGAGGAAGTGTCCAAGGCCCAGCGGCTATCCTGGCAGCTGGGAGATCAGTACTCTGCTGTCCATCACTCACTCTGCAAAGCCCAGGATGAGCATTTGGGAACAAAGTCGAGACCTTTATAGACAATGAACGGGAAGTTGGTCTGAAAGGCGGTGGTGACTGGTAACAAGGATGGCTCAGTCATTCAGGATGTCATCGTCAAGGCGTGGCTGGCTGTACTTCAGAGGGCAGCCAGAGCAGAGCTAAACCCGGCCTGAGCCCAAGTACGACAGCCCGGAGGAGGCCTGTGGGAAGGTCTGGCCCCATGCTTGGGGAATTGAGGTCTTGGCGATGTTAGCAATTCTGCGGCGCTCAGTGCGCTGACTTGGAATAGGGTCGGCCTCCAAGCAGAGCGGAGGACTGAGCTGCAGGTGGGCCCTGTGGGGTGGGCAGTCAGACAGATCTTCGTAGGACGTGGTGGGTATCCTTGCCTCTGACTCTGGTCAGTATTGTTTCCTCCACCACACGCGGTGATTTCTTTTCAGCTCCTCAGTAGGTCAGGTGCGCAGTGTCCGTGTCAACAGCATGTACAGGATATGCCAGCCCTTCCATCTGGAGGCTACCTGCCAGCTGGGCGCCATCTTTCACACTGCCGCTCAGCCAGAGTCTCTCCTCCCTCTTCTCCACAAAGCTTTCCACTGGCCTCAGGCAACACAGTCTCCCATCTCTAACCTTCACTTCCTACAAAAATTAGTTCTCTTTTCTCTGATTAGAAAAGCCATCACCTTTGATTTAGAAAATGTGGAAAATATAGAAAAATGCAAAGAAGTGAATAAAAACATCCTCAGTCTTACTGCAGTATCTTAATTCTTCTAGGTGTCTTTTCTATGTATTTGAACAGAGTGGTTAGAAAATGGACCCGGGGTCAGAAGGACCTGGGTTTCAGCCCTGCCTCTGCCACTGATTAGATGCTTCTTGACTCAGCTTCTGTGTCTTCTTTCTTGGCCTATGCCTATAACTTGTAGGGATTGATGCCTTTCTCTTGCTCTGTTATAAGACTTAAATGAAATAATGCGTGTAAAGGGCAAAATACAGTTCACAGTACACAGTAAATCTTTAATAAAGAATGGCTTTTTAGAAACAGGGATCACGTGCTGCATGTTTTTTTAAAAAGTATTTTTTAATTTAACAAAGTAATCTGAAATATTCTTCAAGAATAGTCATTACCAATCTGCATAGTGTTTCTAACCCTACATTCTTTTTTCCTTTTTTTTTGCTTTTTAGGACCATACCTGCAGCGTATGGAAGTTCCCAGGCTAGGGGTTGAATGGGAGCTGCAGCTGCCGGCCTACGCCACAGCAACGAGGGATCCAACCTACACCACAGCTCACGCCAGTCCCAGATCCTTAACCCACTAAGCAAGACCAAGGATCGAACCTGCATCCTCATGGATCCTAGTTGGGCTCATTAACTGCTGAGCTGTGAAGGGAACTCCCTAACCCTAAATTCTTATCCTATGATGCAATCTGCTTGGACTGGTATTCACAAGAGCCAGGTAATAACGTGTTAATAGTCAGATATATTTTAGCAATCACTTTCATGTCTGTTATGGTATGTTTTATACAGAACATATTCTGCTTTGGACTTAGGTAAGTCTGGGATCCATGTGCTTGAGTTTTCATTATTAGAGTACCTGTAATTAAAAGTTTATATAGGGAATTAAGAATTGCTAATAAATACTCACTAGCAGACCTTAAAAATGAGGCCCAACCCAAGCATGGCTCTGTTTAACACAAATCTGTATGGCCTCAGTATTTAGTCAGTTTGTAGATGATTTTCAGATGTCTTGGCAGTGCTAAATAAAAAGCAAACAGAGATCGCAGAGTTTGTAAACAGCACAGGATCTCATGGAGATGATGAACGTGCCGTAATGGGGTGGCTCATATTTCTCTGAAATCTGTTGACAAATAGGGATCTCAAAAACAAGTGAGTAAAAGGAAACCTACTAACCAAATAATAGAAAATGAAGATCAAGATAGTAAACGGAAAAAAGATGGAATATCAAAGGATTTAGAGGGGCCTCTATCTTGGGTCCTCTGATTATCTGGAAAAAAAAGCAAAAAGTTATGCTTTTTGTGATTGTGTCAAAGGTGTTGTGAAGGGTGATGTATCTATATCAACATAAAGCATTGTTGGGGAAACTGTGCCCACATTTCCCACTCCCAGTCAACTCTTAAATCCTTTTTGCTTTTGAGAATATGATTAGAATTTTAACCTACATTTCGTTAAATGGAAAACAAAATCACCTATTCAAATATCCTTTCTTCCTTCCTTCTTTCCTTCCTCCTTCCCTCCCTTCCTCCCTCCTTCTCTCCCTCCCTCCTCCCTCCCTTCCTTCCTTCCCTTTTTTTCTTTTTAGGGCTGCATCTTTGGCTTACCGAAGTTCCTGAGTTGGGGGGAGCTCAGTTGCCATCATATGCCACAGCAACATCGGATCCAAGCCGCATCTGCAATCCTTAACCCACTGAGTGAGGCCAGGGATTGAACCCACATCCTCACAGACACTATGTCGGGTCCCTAAACTGCTGAGCCACAATGGGAACTCCCATTTTTTTTTTTTTTCAAGATGAAGCTGTAGTCAATACCTTTTCACTCTTTACACTGAGATTTTGGTCCCTCTCTTACATGGATTCTCTTAAAGTGGCTCTTTTCTGTTTTCTGGGGCCAGCCCAGAACCTTCTGTGTACATTGTTCTTCATTGCTAACAACCAGCACAGCATAAGTTTCAGTGGGTGAGGGGGCTACACCCAGGTAACTCACTCACTGTGTTTCCTAGTGACTTGGTGGCCATAACCTTCAGTAGACTAGACATGAATGTCCACTTGAATTAGTATACTTTAAACTTTTATGATTCTGTGCATCTTGATTGTCTAGCTATGCTTATTATTATGGTTTAATTAATATTGTTCAACTAGAAAGAGTCAATGGGGGAGGTTTGGGGATATCCCTTCCTGGAGAACTTTGAAAAAGAAATAGATGGGCATCAATTGTAGATTCCTGAGACTTTCATCTGCTTGTAGATAGAAGGTTGAACATGACCTCTTTGACACATCCTCTAGTTATCGCGTATTCAAAAGTGACCTGGCACCTCTGGGCTGGGACTCTTCAACCCACTACCTCTCTTTGCCATTTCCTTTGGCCAGGTAGAAACAGAAACGGTACCATTTATATACTTTGGAGTTTGTGCTGATTCTCCTCTCCTTTGGTTTCTGATGATGGGCTAGTTTCCATGCAGTGGCCAAGCTAACTGCTGTGCTGTGGGTTCAGAGGAACCTCTTGGCCTTCTCCTGTCCACTTATTCTTGCTCTGGTCACCATGCTGTTTGGAGCTTTCATTTTTCCTGCATTTGTGTGTTTTCCAAATTAGTAGTTTGCTCTTGTGTGTTGACCTTTTTAATATTCTGTATTTTGATTGGTTGGTCGTACCATTCTCTCTCATTTTCAGCCTGGCTAACCCTCCAGGGAGGAGGTGAAACAGCTATCCAATAAAAATACAAAATACTGAAAAGGTCAAAATGCACTATTACAATAAATTACCATAACTCTAACAGGGAAGCAGGCATTAAAATTCTGATACGTACAAGGATGGAGATTGGCATGAGGGTTGAAAATGGCACTGCATTAATGCATTTGGATGTCAGAGTTCACCAGAAGAGAGTCAACATTCTAAAACCAGAGCCTGAACATTATCTTGCGAGTCTCCTACGCTGTCACATTCCTGGCATTGTTGGATAATAGAAATGCTGCATGGAACCGACTGCTTTCACCATTTCTCCTTCTTCCCCAGAAGTGGGGACAAGAAAGAAGAAAAAAAAAAAGAACAAACATGTTCTCTGCAAGATGAAACTCTTAAATCAGGCTTGCTGAGGACCAATGACAATTTATGGCTGGTCAAGACACAGAGCATCCGTTTTATTTATTTTATTATCTGGGTTCTATGGGCTGTCACTTGGCAGAAATGTCAGGCGCGTAAGATAGAAGCACAGTTTTCAAAGCCCTTTTGTCCCCTTCCTGGCTGGAATATTTATTCCAGGGTTACTCTGCAAGACGCAGAGTACGCTGAATTGAGAATGAGGAGACCTAGAGGTAACCAGTCTCTGCGGTGGACTTGCCCTGGCCTGTGCAGGTTGCTTTCACCCTTCACCTCCTCTGCCCCTAGAATAACATCAAACACTCAGTGGATCTTAACACAAGATGTTGGAAATCAAAGGGCCGAAGTCAGTCTCTATCCCTATGTGAGCCTCAAGCAAAACCAACCTCCCAAGTCCCCCTTCCTCCCAAGCTCTGTGATCTTGGCAAGTCCCCTAACCTCTCTGAGCCCTGACGGTCATCTCCGTTTCTAGAGTCAGAGGCATCGAGTGGTGGAGTGCATGATTCAGTGACTTACCCGGAAGTCCCCTCCTGCTCCCACCCCCTGTGAGAAGCAGAAACTGAATAAATCAAACCTCCAACTTGGAAGGCCACCTCATATTGGTTGGATCAATAGGAACTCCATTTTCCCTGAGACACTGCCAGCAAACATCACTGGTGGCTACTGACAGCTGGGATTGTGGGCAGCTGTGGCCAGATCCCCTAGCCTGCCCATCACCAGTCAGTCGTGCTGGCCGACCCCCGCAGGGGGCGGGTGTGCCATCAAATGCCTGACAGAACTTGAGGGGAGGGGGCTTCCTGCTCACAGACAACCACAATCTAATCGGCTGCTGCTTCAACAAATTATCTCTTAAGTGGTGGCGTGAAGAGAGCTCTGCTAAATCATAAACCTTCCCCACAGTGTGACGCTGAGATCCAGACAGATACTAATCTTCAGCCGTACTGTCAGTTATGGTTTTGACACCAACACTTTGAATTGCCAACCGAAAATCGTCTTTGACATTTAATTCCAATCATGCAGAGTCTTTCATTGAAAGCGCTGTCAGTTTACCTTTATTGGAGAGAAGGGGAGACAATATGCTCGTGTCTTCTGGTAATTTTTTTTTTCCTGGAAAGGAGGTGGGGTGAAGAGGAGAAAGGAAGAAAAATCAAACTTCACGTAATGTGCCGACCGAAGTACTTTAATCCTCATGTCGGCCTGGTGCTGAATCCGCTCCCACAGGCCCCTGGTTTTTATAGCCTCAAATTTGCTGCATTCCAGCAAATCTCCATCATTTTACACAGATTAGGCATTAATTCAGGTCAAATAAGGATTAATTAGTCAGTAGAAACCAGCCAGTGGCATCAGCGTGCCAACAAACATTTTAAAATAATCTGTTCTGATTTTGAATCGGTATTTTCTGAGGGTGGGGCCTCTGGAGTATTTTTGCAATCAGGTAGCCGACAGACCTGGAAATGAGGGAAGCAATATCAGCTTAAGCAGTGTTTAATTCTCACTTGCCACTGAAATGCTGACTTTTAAAAAATTGGGTCCTGGGAAGTAGAGATAGAGGTGCTGTATTCAGAGGCAAGAGATCTGGCCTTTAAAGTGGGGGTTCTCAGACTCAGGGATCTTGGAATCACCTGGAAGGCTGTAAAATACATATGGCTGGTGCATATCAGAGTTTCTGATTCAATGGGTCTGAGGTGGGGCCTGAGCATTTGTAGTTTCAACAAGTTCTTTGGTGATGCTGATGTTGCTGGCTCTGAACTACGCTTTGAGAATCACTGCTTCAAAAGCAATATAGCCTTCAGACAGAGAAGGCTGGAAATACGTACTATGAAACAAGAGAATGGGGCTGGGGGTGGGAGGACACTGACCCCCAATAGGACAGAAAGCACATCCAAAGTTTAAGATATGGGGGTTCCCATTGTGGCTCAGCAGATTAGGGACCTCATGTTATCTCTGTGAGATGAAGGTTTTATCCCTGGCCTCGTTCAGTGGGTTAAGGATCTGGCATTGCTTCAAGTTGTAGTGTAGGTTGCAGATTCAGCTTGGATGATCCTGCATTGCTATGGCTGTGGCTTAGGCTGGCAGCTGCACTCCGATTCAACCCCTAGCCCAGGAACTTCCATATATTGTAGGTGTGGCCTTAAAAGAAAAAAAAAAGCAAAACACTTTCAGATGTGGGGTCAGAAGTATGACCCCAAACCAGCCAATATTGGAGGACCAAGGGACAAAGGGGGTGCAACAATGTGGTGTGGCTAATTTCTCTCTCACTTGTTGCCTTCCCAACCCTTTGGCCATTTCGGCAATTCAGAGGGAAGGAAGGAGCGGGGCCAGAAGTCACACAGAAGGTAACCTATATGAAGCACTGAAGATGGAATGGAAGGAAAAGCTATTGGTGAGGATGATATTTTCTCATCGCTTGTGGGAGATACTCAGGTATAGTGGAAAGAGCACAGAATTGGGATTCAGAAAATCTAAGTGAAGGTCAAGTCTTTTTTTTTTTTTTTATATGGATTTGTCACATGTAATTAGATATAGTTCCCCATGCATTACAGTTGGAGCTCCTTGCTATTCCATCATTAAAGCACTAGTTATCCCCATTCCCTTGATATAACTTAACTGTTCCTTGAGATCGCCAAGCCTCAACTGCTTCTTCTATACAGCGGAGATAGCGATACTCATCGCCTGAAACCGCTCCGCAAATTAAGTGAGAAAAGGCTCAAGGTAGTTGCTCGATAAATGCTTGCTTCCTTTCTTTCCCACAGATGGCCATCATCCAGACCGTCTTTCTTCTTCACGTGAGGGTAGCTGTGTTAAGATCGACTCCGTTATTGTTATTGAGCAGATAGAATCATTTGAAATGTCCTCTTGACCTGGAGGTGACTGTGTTTCTCCCCTCCTCACACATATCGGAGGCCCATCTTTATGAAAAGTCCAAGACAGGCCAGTGTGCTATCTGAGCATTTGGGCTGGAGAGATGACGAAAGATGCAGAGATACAAAGAGAAGGCCTGAGCAGTGAGTGGGGAGGGAGGTGGTCTTCCCCCTTTTCGTAGACTCTTGGGCCCCTATGGTGGTATCTGATGCCGCCCAGGAGAGGAAGGCCTGACCCTTTCAGGGGGAACTCCACTCAGAGATGCAGGTGGGAAGAAATACTCCACTTACATGAACGTGCCACACAGGAAGCGTTCTGTTCCCACAGCAACCGTGACAGAAACAGGCAAAACTTAGTCTCTTTCAGCTGGGCTTTGGGAGGCAAGTGTGTTTCTTGGCTTCTTGTTGGTAACTTTCCTGGGTTGACCCGAACCTTCTAGACCTTTGCATGTCAACCACTCAAGGCGTAGGGGTGGGGAATGCCAGACCACTGTGGCATTGGGGGGGGGGGTTCATTCTACAACTGCTGACTGAGAACCCCTTCGGGAGGTAGGTTGTTAGAGACACACAGATCGATAAGACACAGAACCTACATGACCCTCGCTCCAAAGGATCGTAGTAGGGTCTGGGAGGGGAGGTTAATTTCAAAAATCCTTTTTGCACTATGGAATGTGTTATAACGGGACCAAAGAAGACAAGAAATGACAGGCAAGTAGTCAGTGATTCAACAAGAAGTAATCAGGTAGATTTTTATGATGGGAACTTGGCTTTGAGAGGAGAGACGAGCAAAAGCCTGGCAGGTCTCTGTCCTGGAGGAACCATAGCTGTAGACCGTTTATTGGAACTGGGACTGGTGGCCAGAGGCCGGGGTACAGGTGCTGTCCTGGTTAATTTTACATCTCACCTGGATGGGGCCAAGCCCAGATGAAATGTTATCTCTGGTGTGTCTGTGAAGGTGTTTCTGGATGAGATTAGGGTCTGAATTGGTGAAAGAGTAAAATAAACTATCCTCCCTAATGAAGGTGAGCATTACCTGATGCTGTGAGGGCTCGGATGGAACAAAAAGGTGGAGGAAGAGGGAATTTGCCCCTTTTGCTTCTTACCTATCTGCCTGCCTGCCAAGCTGGGATATTGGTCTCCTGCCCTTGGACTGGGACTTAACAACCATCAGTGTTCCTGGTTCTCAGGCCTTTGGACTCAGACTAGAGCCACACCACTGGCTTTCCTAGTTCTGTAGCTCATAGATGACAGATGACAGGTCATGGGACTTCACCACCACAGTCATGGGAGCTGATTCCTTGTAATCAAATCTCTTTACATAAATATCTCCTGGTTCTGGCTCTCTGGAGAGTCCTAATACAGGTGCCAATAGGGAAGAAGCTCAGTTTTAAGAATCAGGCCGCCTAATCGGAGCTGCGCTGCTTAAAGTCTGAATGCTCAGAGTGTGGAAACTAAGCTCTCCATTCTCCCTAACTGAAAGCAAGAGTGGCCCAGAGATTTGGGAGGGGCCGAGCCTTCACCTGGGTCCAGGAGGCTGCAGGAGGGCTAGTTGGGCAGGGATCAAGGTAGGGCCTTATTCTCCTTGGCTGCACCTGTTGGCAAGTGGTGGGTGTACCAGACAGGACCTCAGAAGCCCTGGTACCACTGCTTTCCAGAGGTGGCCGGTCTGGCACTGAAGCGAGAGACTGGAGAATAGAGTTTCCACTGGGGCTGTTGGGCTGCTATCTTGAACTGCAGGAGGCCTCCACTGCTCTTCTGAGGCTTCTGGCAGTGAAAGAGGGGCCCTTCCTTGAATGCTTGCTGCCTCGTTTGCTTTTTTTCCACATTCCCTGCCTTTTCTTGGGAGTGGAGAATAGGGTGTAGGGAGCGTGTGTGTGTGCGTGTGTGCGCACGCACCTGTTTGCACATACTTCCATGCTGGTCCACGTCTAAAACTCTTCTTGTTGTGAGAAGACTTTGAGGCAGCCGCCGCCACGGAGGCTGGGGCGATAGCAGGGACTGATATCGCTGAGAAATTCAGATGTGTGAATTGTCCATTTCACACTGCTCCTTTAATGCCGACGCCCTCCCTGGTGATAATGAAACAGGAAGACAGGAATATTGTGTTTTCTGTTCCTGTTACGTTCTGGGGCAGCTGGCTGCTATGCAATCTTATGAAAACTGTAGTCACCAAGTGAGAATCATCCGACCAGGGTGCTGGATGCTTCCCGGTCTGCTGGGGTGCTTGTTTATTTCATCTGTCACCATATCAAGCCCTAATTAGGAGTAAACTTCTGTCTCTAGTCTTAATTGGGGCAAGGGAGCCTAGCACAGTGCCTTTGCTGAGCACAACATCCAGCAAACATTTATTAGTGATGGTGATGTCGATAAATGTAAAGAGAACTGGAAATATCGTGGTGGTAAGATGTGGTGGTGTCTCCCCTTCCCAGCCAGATTCAAACAAGAAGAGTTAGTTATATTAATATTTGGATTTTTTCCTTTTTCTTTCTTTTTTTAAAATGATTTTTTATTTTTTACCTTATAGTTGGTTTACAGTGTTCTGTCAATTTTTTACTGTACAGCAAGTTGACCCAGTTGCACATACATACACACATTCTTTTTCTCACATTATCCTCCATCATGCTCCATCATAAATGACTAGATATGGTTCCCTGTGCTGTACAGCAGGATCTTATGGCTTATCCATTCCAAAGGCAATAGTTTGCATCTATTAACCCCAAACTCCCAGTCCATCCCACTCTCTCCCCCTCCCCCTTGGCAACCATAAGTCTCTTCTCCAAGTCCATGAGTTTCTTTTCTGTGGAACAGTTCATTTGTGCTGTATATTAGATTCCCGATGTAGGTGCTATCATGTGGTATTTGTCTTTCTTTCTGACTTCCTTCACTTAGTATGAGAGTCTCTAGTTCCGTGTTGTTGCGAATGGCATTATTTCATTCTTTTTATGGCTGAGTAGTATTCCATTGTGTATGTATACCACATCTTCCTAATCCATTCATCTGTCAATGGACATTTAGGTTGTTGCCATGTCTTGGCTATTGTGAATAGGGCTGCAATGAACATACAGGTGCATGTGTCTTTTTCAAAGAAAGTTTTGTCTGGATATATGTCCAAGAGTGGGATTGCTGGGTCATATGGTAGGTCTATATTTAGTTTTCTGAAGTACCTCCATACTGTTTTCCATAGTGGTTATACCAATTTACATTCCCACCAACAGTGTAGGAGGGTTTCCTTTTCTCCACACCCTCTCCAGCATTTGCTATTTGTGGACTTATTGATGATGGCCTGGAGGTTTTTTCTTTACAGAGCATCAAGGCCAGTGTGTAACCTAGGTTCACTAACTTTGCATCTTGAAAGTCTCAGTTCCCCCCGTTTCCTAGGATTATCGTGAGGATCAAATAAGATCGAATGTGCTTGGTATAAATTAACTCAATAAGTATCAGCAGTAACTATAATTGCGTAGGACAGTGGTTTAGGACATGGACTCTGGGGCCAGACTTCCTGATTTGAATCCCGACTCTGCTCTTTACATGCTGGGTGGTCATGACCTCTCTTTCTCAGTTTCCTCATCTGTAGATGGGGACAATCAGAGAATCCACCATCTGATATTTTACGACCATTGAATAAACTAATTTTTGTAAAGTGCTTTGAGTAGTTCTTGGCATGTAGTAACTGCTAAGTGTTCGTGAGATAAATACATGAAATTAGGAATTGTACTACAAGTTATCATACAGAGAAAAATCTCCTGAGCATGAGACAGATGGTAAAATCCAACCTTTCCTAAAATTGCCACTTTTGGATGATTTCTGTATTGGCCAGCTTTTGCCCATGCACCAAACAACCTCCTGTCTCAGTGGCTTATAGAGACAAATGGTAATTTCTTGCTCATGTTTTAAGTGGGCTCTTCTGGATCTGTGGGTCCCTTCTCCATGCATTTCACCTCTCTGGGGCCTAGGCTGGAAAGGTAGTTCCATTGTGAAAGGGTCAGTAAAACTTTCGGTAGAAGGAAATATCAAGTAGTCTGAGCAGAGCTCTGCAATTACATTGAAAGCTTCTGTTGGGGTGTGACGTGGTCAAGCCTAGACAAGTCACATGGCAGTGGACTTGAATGCACCATTTCCTTTCTAGGAAGGGGCTAGTGTCTAATTGTACCCCGTGTAGCTATCTACTACAAGAGTCAAGGCAGGAAGGAGATAAAGTACCATTTTGGGGGAGCACTTGAAAGTATTTCCACGAGTACGTAGAGGTACTCGTTCTTTTATTTTTTTTTTTTCTTCTTTTCATTATGACACAGCTCATTGAATTGTACTTCCATGATTTATTTAACCAGTCCTCTGTTGATGAACAGGAAAGTCATGCTCTTTTAAACAATGCTGAAATAAATAACCTGTGCCTATGTCATTTTGCATGTGGCATTGCTGGGTGTGAAGGACCAAAGATTTATATTATGTTTGTTCCGTGAGTTTCTTTTCTGTGGAAAGGTTCATATTAGATACCAGGTGTAGTGGCTATCCTATGGTATTTGTCTTGGATTTACTGCGAGAATTAAAGTCTTTTGCAGCTGGCATGTTTTTGTTTATTTTGCAATATGTCTAGGTAATTTCTGCTTTAAGAATATTGCTGCTAGGTGATGGAGTATATAAATATGCATAACTGTTATATCTTAATTATGAATTATACCCTTCAACATTGTAAAGTGTCCTTTGTATCATATGCTTTTTATCAATTCCATTTTATCTAATATTAATATCATAAAGTCTACTTTTGTTTGCTTTTCCTTGGTATACCTTCGTCTATTCTTTTATTTATTTATTTTTTTAGGGCCACAGGTGTGGCATATGGAAGTTCACAGGCTAGGGATTGAATTAGAGGTGCAGCTGCCGGCCTACACCACAGCCACAGCAACATCAGTTTGAGCAGCATCTGCAACCTACTCCGCAGCGTGTAGCAATGCTGGATCCTTAACCCCACTGAGTGAGGCCAGGGATTGAACCTATGTCCTCATCGGTACTAGTCCGGTTCATTCCCACTGAGCCACAATGGAACTCCCATTTTTAATTTTTTTAAATTGCTTTATTTTATTTTACTCTGTCTCTTTACAACATAGAGTTTGGATTTTCTTTGTGCCATGATCTGAAAAGCTTCTACCTTTAATAATGATTGAGGCTCATTTACATACTGATATGTATGCTTGAGTATAGGTTTTCATGTTATTTCATTCGAACTCTCTTTATAATTGCTTCTGTACATTTACTCTGATCTTTGCTGTGTGTGTGTGTGCGTGTGCATGTGTGTGTGTGCATTTCTTCTGATATTTAGGGAAGCTGGAATTTTTGTTCTAGTTGTCACGTTCATAAAATTAATTATATCTTTATGTAATTCTAGTAGTCCCAATTTCTTTACCCAGAATCTAATGGCTTCCTAATATGAACCATTATAAATTTAATGTGTTTCCTGTTCTTTTGTCCTTCTTTCTCATTAGTTTCCCATATTTAGGCAATAACATTATCTTGCCTGAGTTTACATTTGAACTGTCAGTGGGCTTTTATTATTTGATTTGTCAGCTTTAAATAATACTCTCTGACTCTTGGAGTTCCCATCATGGCTGCGCAGCAGAAATGAATCCAACTAGGAACGATGAGGATGCAGGTTCGATCCCTGGCCTCGCTCAGTGGGTTAAGGGTCCGGCATTGCTGTGAGTTGTGGTGTGGGTTGCAAATGCGGCTCGGCTCCTGTGTTGCTGTGGCTGTGGAGTAGGCCGGCGGCTATAGCTCCGATTCGACCCCTGGCTTGGGAACCTCCATATGCTGTGGTTGGAGCCATAAGAGGACAAAAGAAAAAAAAAAGCTCTCTTACTCCTTTCTGTTAGAGATGCGATAAATAGCAGAATTACTCTTCTCCTTCCTTCTTTGTCTTCCCTTGTCCATTTTTCTGGTTACTTTTCGGGGGAGGGTTCATTTCTAGATCCTCAGCGTATGTAATACTCAAATTCTTTTGTCGAGTCATCCAGACCAGGTTTCATTTTTTTTTTTTTTTTTGCTCTAAGGTACCTGTATTTAAGACTCACAGCCAGTTCTTTTGCTCTGAAACACCAGGTAGCTCTCACATGGCTGTGGTTTATCCTCTGGGAGTTTCCTCAGGAAGGGTTGCGGGACAGCGTTCCTTGAATTTTTGCAGAATTAGATCTGTTTGTTCACAGTCATTATTCTTGGAGGATAATTTGGATAAATATAAAATTCTTGGCTCAGATGTTGAATCCTTGGAGATTTTCAGGCATCTCTCCAGTGTCTTGAAGTGTTGAATGTGGAGAAATCTAAAGACAGCTTGATCTTTCTCTCTTGTAATCGAACTTACAAATGTCGGATCAAAAGATTCGTTATCTTTAAAGTCTAGCAACTTTGCCAGCAGATGATTCAATGTTGATTCTTCTGGGTCATGTTTTCCTGACCATGGTGGGCCTTTTCAATACATAGACTCAAGCCTTTCATTTCAGGCTTGCTGAGTGGGATCGTTAAACATTTGTTAAATATTTTATATTTTAAAAAATGTGCCTGCCTTTCTCATCTATGATTTTCTCTTTCATGTTCTGTAGTTCCTCGTTTCATTTTGTATCCTTTTATTCAAGTTTCACATGTCTGGAGTTCCTGCTGCGGCTTAGTGGTGACAAACCCGACTAGTATCCATGAGGACTCAGGTTCGAGCTTCTGTGGCATACAGAAGTTCCCAGGCCAGGGACTGAATTTGAGCCAGAGCTGTGACCACAGCTGGAGCAAAGCCAGATCTTTAACCCACTGTGATGGGCTTAGGATCGAACCTGTGTCTCCACAGCACCCTGAGCTGCTGCAGTCAAATTCTTAACCCACTGTGTCACAACAGGAACTCCCACAATATCTCAGTTAAAAAAAAATATCAATGCAAACTGTTATCAGTTCTTTTTTTTTGTTATAAACAATACTGTTATGCAGAACCTTGGAAGGTGTCATTTCAAATATATATGACTTTTATAATCAGTAACAGTAACTTGTGTAATCCGCTGATTACAACTGTCAACAATATGGCTCTAGGAGGTGGCTTGTCAGAGAGACAAGTTCTTGTCCATGTCAATTGGAACAAGACTGAGATGGGCAGGAGAGACAGAAAGGAAGGAAGCTCTTTTACCACTGTGCGGTGCAAGCAGTGTCTTAGGTTTAGCATTGTTAGGCCTCTTTCCCAAATAGCAGTTAATCCATTACGGAAACCTTTGCCCCCCCTAACTTGTTATTCAGAGTTATTTAAAACCTGTTATTCAGAGTCTGCTGCTATTATCTCACACTTACATGAAGCTTACAATTCTTTTTTTTCTCTCTCTCTCTCTCTCTCTCTTTTGGCTGTACCCGTGGCATGTGGATGTTCTTGTGTCAGGGATCAAACCCGTGCCACTGCTGTGACTACTCTGAATCCTCAACTCACTGAACCACAGAAGAATCCGAGGCTTATCATTCTGTTAAAGCCTCTGCAGATTTTACCTCCTTTTATTCTAGTGGTTACCCTATGGGATAGGGTATAGCAGTTGATAGCCAGTCTTTTGGGTGAGGGCAGTTAGCAAGCACGGGGCCTCCCAACTGGTAGCCATTCTTGTGTAGACCAGAGCCAGCTCTCTCTACCAGAGACCAGTTCCAGCCTCTGGTCTCTTCTTCCTGAACATGATATCCCTTATAACCTTAGCCTTCTCAGCTTCTTTCTTCCTACAACCATTTAGTGTAAGACAACTCACTTACTTCCTAGGGGCAATATTTTACCACCTGCTTCTCTTGGAGATTTTTACCAGGATGTCACATTGCTTAAAACTGGACCTTCTATGTTTGATTTCTTCATTGAGGTTTTATGGCTCTGGTGGGCTCTTTCCAACTAAAAATATTGCAGCTATTCTCATTGGCATTGAACTTTAGGGTCTCTGTCTCCAATTTATCTCAGTGTTGGAGCAGACCCAGAGCTGTTTTCTGAGAATCTTGGCTCTGCATGGGGCTACTGGCTCAACTCACCTCAAGCTTATATCCTGGTTGGGCTCCTTAATTTATAGGCAAGGATGTCAAGCATGCTTTTTGCTCTGCTGGCTCTTAAAACATAAAGATCAGCCCTTCATCAGCAGTCTGGGTGTCTGTCCTCCAGGTCCTTGTTGGAGGGCAAAAGCCTCAATTCTTTGCTACCTAATGCTTAACCAACACACAGCAAAACCCTAGTCTTCCACGCCAATTACCTGCATATCTTTCATTGCCACTTTTCTATAATACCTTTCTCTCCTTCTAAAGTCAAACTCAAAATTTTAATATATTCATTAATTTGTTTCAGACATAGAGCACTACTAGGTACTGGTACTAGGTACCATCAGTCCAGGGTTTGGGAATAGAGCAGTGAATAAGACAAAGCTCCTACGCTCAAGGAATTTATCTTCTATCTGAAGAGGTAGACATTAAACAAATGAAGATATAGTATGTCAGATAATGGTAAGTACTATAGAGAAAATTAAAGCAATTTAAAAGAAATAAGGTAAAAGTGTGTGTGTGTGTGTGTGTGTATGCGTGTACATGTGTATGTATATATACATACACAATTTCATTTAAGTAGGTTTGGGAAACCTTCATAGTCATGTAACATTTGGATACAGACCTAAAGAAGTGAAGGTGTGAGGGGAGAGCATTGATACTGGAGGGAAGAGCATTCTAGGTGGAGGGTGTGGTGGGCACTGAAGTCTTTAAGCTTCACTGGGTTTCTCATGTTTGGGGAACAACAAGGACACCAACATAGCTAGAAAAAGAAAGAAGGGGAAAGTGGAAAGAGTTGATATCAAGAAAATTATGGTGCTGCAGGGAAGGGCGCCTAGGAGGTTAGGGCATGTAGCCTGTAGGTGTATTTGGCAGAATCTCTAGAAAGAGATCTCTCTCTCTGTCTACACACACACACACACACACACACACACACACACCTACATACATCTATGTGTATATAGATAAATAAAATTATTTAAAATATGTAAATAAAAGTAAGATAATTTTGAGGAATTGGCTCAGGCCGGGCAGTCCCACAATCTGCCATCTGCAAGCTGGAGACCCAGGAAAGCCAGTGGTGCAGTTCTAATCTGAAAGCCGGCAGCCTTGAGACCCAAGAAGGACTGAGGTTTTGGTTTGAGTCTGAAAGAAGAACAATGGCCCAGTTCACATCAGTGAAACAGGAGGAGTTCTCTCTTCCTCAGTCTTTTAATTCTATTCAAGTCTTCAACTGATCAAACGAGGCCCATCCACATTAAGGAGGGCAACCTGCTTTACTCAAACTACAGATTTCGGGGTTAATCTGACACATCACGGACACATCCAGAATAATGTTGGACTGAATGTCTGGGTACCCTGTGGTCCAGTTAAGTTGACAGATAAAATTAATCATCAGTGTAGGTAATAATAATTGTGACTTTTGGGAGTTCCCGTTGTGGCACAGTGGAAACGAATCTGACTAGTATCCATGAGGATGTGGGTTTGATCCCTGGCCTCGCTCAGTGGGTTGGGGATCCAGTGTTGCCGTGAGCTGTGGTGTAGGTCACAGATGCAGCTTTGATCTCACGTTGCTGCGGCTGTGGCTGTGGTGTAGGCTGGTAGCTGTAGCTCCGATTAGACCCCCTAGCCTGGGAACTTCCATATGTTGGTGCAGCCCTAAAACAAAAGCAAAAAAAAAAATCTGACTTTGCTTGAGAGGGATGGGGAAACCTTTGGAGGGTTTTGAACAGGGGACTGACATGAACTGTTAAGTTCTCATGGGATCCCTGGCTGCTGTGCTGAGAATAGCTTGGGGTGGGGGAGGGGAAGGACGAAAGTGAGGACAGACAGAGGAGTCTGGAGGCAACTGAAGCGGTCCATCCAGAAATAACGGTGCTTGGACTGCAATGGTACTGGTGGAAATGGTGTGAAAATGTTCTGTTTCCAGATACTTTTTTAAGATTGAGCCTCTGGGGATGCACAGGACTTTGTCCTCTCGTGACAGCAGCACCTCTCATTTTTTACTGTAATTATTTACTTATTTATCTCCTGCGTTGATTGCTATTTTACTAATCTTTGTGATAGTGACATGGCAATAATAGCTAGCATCTATTGAGCTCTACTCTGTGCCGGGGACGGAGCGCCCTTCCGACATATTGTTTCCTTCGATTCTCATGCCAGCCCTATGAACACGTTATTTACCTGATTTTATATAGGAGGTTCATCGAGTCTGGAAATATGGATAATATGATTTATATTTCAACAGGTCGAATGTGTCCTGGATGACATTTTGTGTACTGGTTTCCAGCCTTACGGACATCCTGTAAATGAGGCTTGTAGACTCAGCCAAGAGCTCACGCCACCAGGTCCCTCCCACTGTACTTAGCACGTAACAGGTAGTGAAAGGTGGCATTCATTCCTTCACAGATATTTCTGCAGCCTACTGTGTGCCAGGCATGTGGACATCCTGGAGACATGGCACTGAAAACATAGTCAAAGCTGCTTCTCTCACAAAGCTTGTGTTCTAATGGCACGGCACGCTAGGTAGTAGTTATCTTGCTATGAGTGAAGGCATAGAAAGAGGCCCTGGGGTGGTGAGGAGGCCTAAGATCACTGAGAACCTTGTAAGCCCAGGCAAGGAACTTTATTCAGATAGCAGGCAACGCCTCTACTCAGGTCAAGACAAGGGGAGTTCTGATTGGACAAGGACTCTGTGTCCCGGCTCACCTGCTATCTCTTCCCCATCCCCATTTTCCTACAGTGCAATTAGAGAAAAGCACTGGCTAAACTAATACTGCTACCCTTTCTACTTGATGCTTTGCCATCAGGACCTCTCCTCGGTGTGACATCAAAGCAAGAGATGGTGCAGTGAGAGAAAGTTCCCACAGAGCTGGGAGAATATGTTGCCTCTGCTGCTGCCATTTAGAGGAGGGCTTCGCCAGCAGGCAGCTGTGGTTTGCATCTGAGCGTATGGCTGGGCCTGGTGTGGCCCAGATTCCACCCAAGTGCCCTTAAGAAGACAGCTGCTTCTGCCACCGCCTCACCCTCCCTGCGCCATCGCCCTGGCCCACCCCGCTGTCTCTGAGACAATCTGTTCTGCAGGCAGAGCAATGTTCTTCTCTCCAGCTGCTGGGTGCCAGGTCAGGGGAGAAGCCGAAGCAGCTGTCCCCTTCTGATAGCAGCTCACCTGCTGGCACTGTGGCCCACCAAAGTAATGGGCAGCACAGGGAGTGCCCAGAGTGATCAGCTCTCCTTGGCTCTGCAGACGCAATACGTAAAATCAAAACAGCTCTTGTGCAGCAAGTTTCCTTTCAAGTCATGGTCAGCTGGTGGCATTTCCTATTTGGGGAAGATCCAGGTTATTGTCAACACTAGGATTATAAAGACCTGGGCGCTAATATTTGTTCTGCCACTAAGAGCTGGATGCCATGGGCCAGGTCTCTGAATGGCACTGAACTGCAGTTTGCCACTGGTAAAAGGAAGGAATCAGAGCAGATAATAACTGCCATCACCACCACCACGACTGCATTTTATTATGTTCACTATGTACCAGGCACAGATCCAAGTGTTCTGCGTGTAGAGATCCACAAATACCAACCACCTCTATTTCGGTCTCATCCCTCCCCCGCTTTCGGAAGAATCTTTTCTTTCCCCCGAAATCACTGTGGAACCCACATTTAAAAAGGAACGACTTTGTTTGAAGCAGAAACAGGGGACAGGACATCCACTCTTTAGAGTGATTTAATGTCCCCTCCTGCTCAGAAGTACCTCCACCCAAGATGATAGCTCAAAGATGGCTGGTGGGTGTATGCTAGCTTCCTGTGGCTGTTGTCAAAAAGTGGTGGCTTGAAACAACATTTATTCTCTTGCAGTCTGGAGTCCAGAAGTCCAGTTTCCCTTGGCTAAAGTGAGGTGTTGGCAAGACAGGTTCCTTCCAGAGGCTCTAGGGGAAGATCCGTTTTCTTGACTGTTCTAGCTTCGCAAATCTGCCCGCATTGCTTGGCTCATGGCCCTTCCTCGCACCACTGCATTCTCGTATGCCTCATTCCTCTTCTCTAGTTGAATATCTTCTGGCCTCCCCCTCATAAGAGGAATGGCGATCATATCAGACCCACGCACGAAAGCCAGCATCATCTCCCTACTGCAGGGTTCCTCATTTATTTAATCACATCTCCAAAGTCCATTGTGCCTTGTAAAGTAACGTTCACAGGTTCCAGGGATTGGGATCTTTTTTTTTCTTTTTCTTTATTTTAAAAAGAGTTCCCATTGTGGCTCAGCAGGTTACGAACCCAACATAGTGTCTATAAGGATGTGGGTTTAATCCCTGGTCTTGCTAAGTGGATTAAGGATCTGGCATTGTCACAAGTTGCAGTGTAGGTCACAGATACAGCTCAGATCTGGTGTTGCTGCACCTGCAACATATGGAAGTTCCCAGGCCTGCAGCTGCAGCTCCCATCCAACCCCTGGCCCGGGGAACTTCCATATGCTGCAGGTGCAGCCCTAAAAGAAAAAAAAAAGGGATCTCTTTGGGGGCCATTATTTACTCTACCCCAGAGGTGAGCTAAGTCTCCTCCACCCTGTAAGGTCTTCATTCATTCAGAACTGGGCTCATGGAATCACTCCAGTAATGTTCTCTTATGTATTGATGATCCTTTTCAGAGCCCCCCCCCGCCCCCATCTTCCTCATCTGCCTTCTATTTTGGCCTCCCCTCTAAGGCAGTACAGTGGTTGGGGTTTGTTCTTGGAGCCTTAGATGGTTGGAGCATGAGACCAGAGGACCTGATAAGGGTCCTTGTGCTCCTTTGTTGGCCTTGCTAGGGGTGTCTTTGATCACCAAGGCAATGTCAATAACAATTATTTCCCCCTTCGTGATTAGCTCCACTCAAGCTGAGTTTAAATGATATCAAAACAGCCAGTCAATGTAGTCAATTTCCTCAGTCTGTCAATTTAGTAGGAAATAAAAAATCAATTAAATTAGTGGTTTGAGTGAATTGACAGGTTGTCTCATTGACTCAGTGGAGTCAGGAAACCCTGTATAGACAGCTCCAGAGAGGAAAGTCCCACCAGACGAATACTGTTAATTCTCCTAATGGGACATTCTGTAATTATGGCGATGAAAATAATACCCTTTCTCCACATTTTCAGAGATGATAACTGTTTCAAGAAAGCTCACAGTGGTGATCTAATTTTGTTGTGCCAACATCCTGAGATCATCAGGATGGCTGAGGAAACTGAGGCAGGAAGGCTAAATAAGAAACTTAAAGAGAAAGACAAATATTATGTGATATCACGTGCAGGTGGAATCTAAAAAACAATGCAAATAAATTTATTTACAAAACAGGCTCACAGACGTAGAAAATGAACTTATGGGAGTTCCCATCGTGGCTCAGCGGAAATGAATCTTACTAGGAACCATGAGGTTGTGTTGTGGGTTCAGTCTCTGGCCTTGTTCAGTGGGTTAAAGATCCAGTGTTGCCGTGAGCTGTGGTGTAGTGTGCAGATGAGACTCGGATCCTGCATTGCTGTGGCTGTGGTGTAGGCTGGCAGCTGCAGCTCCAATTAGACCCCTAGCCTGGGAACCTCCACATGCCTCGGGGGCCACCCTAAAGTGACAAAAGATGAAAAAAAAAAGGAAGAAAAAGAAAACTTATGGTTACCAAAGGGAAAGGAGAGGAGGAGGGATAAATTGGGAGCATGGGATTAATGGATATACACTACTGTATATAAAATAAATAGCAAAGACCTATTGTATAATACAGGGAAGTATATTCTATATTGTATAATAACTTACAGCGGAGAGGAATCTGGAAAAAAATGTGTAACTGTATCACTTGGCTGTACATCTAAAACTAACACAATATTGTAAATCAACTATACTTCAATTAAGAAACTTAAGGACTCACAGCAAACTAACAATAACAACCTATAACTCTTAAAACATGCTGAGAGGAGTTCCTGCTGTGGTACAACAGGTTCAGTGGTACCTTTGCAGCGCTAGGACGCAGGTTCCATCCCTGACCTGGCACAGTGGATTAAAAGATCCAGTATTGCTGCAGCTGCAACATAGGTTGTGCATCTGATCCCTGGTCCAGGAACTCCATATGCTGCGGGGCAGCCAAGAAAGAAAAAAAAAAATGCGAGAACTGAGCACCTTCCATATATTAGCTTATTTAATTCTTTCCACAATCTATGAGGTAGATTATTTTATTTATTTATTTATTTATTTTTGCCTTTTTGCCTTTATCTAGAGCCGCACTTGTGGCATATGGAGGTTCCCAGGCTAGGGGTCTAACAGGAGCTGTAGCTGCCGGCCTTCACCACAGCAACACGGGATCCGAGCTGCGTCTGCAACCTACACCACAGCTCACGGCAATGCCGGATCCTTCACCCACTGAGCAAGGCCAGGGACTGAACCTGCAACCTCACGGTTCTTTGTCGGATTCGTTAACCACTGAGCCACGAAGGGAACTCCTGTGAGGTAGATTATTAACCAGATATTATTATCCAGATTTTATAAGGAGTAAGTGAAAGAGCTGGGATTCGAACCTGCTTCACCTTGGATATACATTAGACTCACAAGAGAACCTGAAATGTGAGCAGTCATTACACATAGGGTTCCATACTGCAGATCTCTTTGCAATCGCAAAAAACCTGAAAGTCATCTAGAAAGGGGCAGATCACAATGGGTGATAGAATACTATGTCTCTGTGAAAAGGAGTGAGGAATATCTCTACAAAGCACAAGGGAGCATTCTCCAGGAGTCGGTGGAGAGAGCTAAGTGTGCGGTATGCTACACTTGTTTAAGAAAAGAAGGTGCTATGTATTTCTGTTGAGAAACACTACAGGACACTTGTCCTCATTTCTTGATTAATAATTTTTTTTTTTTTTTGCACAGTGACAAAGAAAGGAATAGATTAAAAGAAGTATAGGAGTTTAGAAAGGAGTTGTAACAGAGGGAAGACTGGGAAAAATTTAAGTAATCGTATTGTTGATGGTAGTTGATGTCATTTGGAGACTTTCTAAAGTAATGGATAAAACTAATAATCATGAGCTGGGATACTGGGATTTTTTTTTTTTTACTGGGTGGAAGAGATTACAGCTGTAAAATCACTGAGGTCCACAACAGCCCTGTAATGCGGAATTTGAGTTGGAATATGTGTGGCTAGGCTACACTGGCTCCTTTTTGGCAGCTATGTCTTAGGCCCCCAGCCCTACCCCTTCCCATTTCTGTGTGACTGAGATTTAGCCTGCTCACAAGGAATGCAACCAAGCCAGATAAGGTCCCCATCAATTTTTACCCTTGCTTTCCTCTGGTAAGAAAACTGGAAAAAATGACTTTAGCTAATGCAGGTGGTTAATGGACATGACCCACCTCAGTGGACGGGGGAGGGGATCCTCTGCTTCCCATTGGTGCAGATATGCTTCTCACTTTGTAGTCATACCTCTTGTTACTTTTGGCGCCTTTAAAGTCCCCTGTACCCTTTTCGGTGGCATGGAGTATGTGAGAATGCCTCTGGTTTGCCCAGTCCTGCCTGTATGTAAGTTACTCACAATAGACTCTATAATGGCACTTTATGGAGTTGCCTGCTTCCTTTTTTGGTCTCAAAGTTCCTTTTCAGTTTGGAAGATATTATTCAATATCTCCTTCTCCCTAAAGCATGTTATAAACCCACCCCCCCCTTAAAACATAAAACATTTTCCAGTTTTTTTCAGTGCAAAGGCCCAGAAACGATCACCAGTTCAGCAGCAACAAGCACCCTTAGCACCTGGATTATGGCCTCTGAATACTGTTTTGCATAAAACCAAACCAGGGCCTCTTAGAAAAATGGACGATTCTAGTTTGGGACAAGAATGTACATATAAGGCAGAGACATCTTTTCACAAATGTGCAAGGAGGCTGTCGATGACAAGGATCATCTCAGGAGGACTCAGGAGAGAAATTAAATAGGCTTCCACTAACCAAAGGCAGTATAATTTGAATAGATTTAGAATAACAAAACACAAACACATTGCATATGTCTATATTAGTAAGTTCTTAATGATACTCTAAAACCAACAACTGTAAACCTTTGACCACATTTGGAGGGTGTGAGGGATCCAGTTCCTTCTCTTAAAAACTGGTAAATAAAGAGAAGTTATCAAGCATTTTTCCTGCCTTTCCCTTTTGAACTGTATTTCAGGTAACCACATAGCTGATAAAAGGACATCTCTTTTTATAGAAGCATTCTAGCTACCAAAAGAAGGAATCACAGAGTTGGAAACCCTAGGTTTTGAAAACCCTAATACATTAGAGTTCCCATTGTGGCTCAGTGGGTTAAGAACCCAACACTGTGTCTGTGAGGATGCGGGTTCAATCCCTGGCCTTACTCAGTGGGCTAAGAATCTGGTGTTGCTGCAAGTTGCGGCTCCAGTGTTGCCGTGACTGTGGCATAGGCCTGCAGCTGAAGCTTTGATTTGACCCCTAGTCCAGGAACTTCCATATGCCCCACATGCGGCCTTTAGAAAAGGAAAGAAGAGCTCAATAAATTAATGAATTTAGGCAGTGATTATTAATGACTAACATCATGAAAAGGAGGCAACTAGACAGGAAAACCTTTGAAATATATAATAACACGTATGAAGCAGTCTGTCAAATAATTCAAATCTAAATTTTATTAGGCCTCCATATCTAATGACTAATTTACAGGAAATACAAGGACCAAGGAACATGTATATTAAGCGATGCCATGGTTCAACAAATAGCAAAATCCAGACAGTGATAAGATCTTCATGACACTTGTCCTCATTTCTTCATTAAAAAGAAATTTCATAACAAAAAACAATGAGATCAAGAACCTATAGATTAAAAGAATTTTAGGAGCTATATCGGCAAATTATAACACACAGACCCTATCAGCATTCCACCTGAAACAAATACCTGAAAATTATCAAACAGCAGAAGACATTGGATTTTGATAGATTTGAGTTATTATTATAAAAAACCTTATTATTATTTGGTGTGGTATAGTATTGTGGTTATTTTTTATAGGAAAGTCCTTATCTCTCAGAGATGCATTCTAAAGTTTGACATGTGGGGTTTGCTTCAAAATAATTGTATTTTGGGGGGTTGGGAAGTGGATTGGGGCAGAGGCTAAATAGGATTGATCTTGAACTGTTAATTACTGAAACTGGATGGGGTACATGGGAGGTCAGCATAATGCCTGTCTATATTGCTTATTCATAAAACTGTCTATATAACAAGTTACACAATTTATAGAGAAAGAATTCTTATTGAATTGCCCGCGGTAGTGCCTGAGCTCAGTTTTGTTTTTGTTTCTGTTTGAAAGCTCCCTACACGATTGTAATGTGCAGCCCAAATTCCAGAACCTCCTTTAATTTTCCTAACCTCTCCCCAGCGGAGTTTGGAATGCGACCCCCCTAGAGAGATGCTGTCCTGGGGAAAAGCCCCCTTCCCCAAGTGATTGGCCTCATCTTTGCTTTTTTTTTTTTTTTCCAGCCACCTCAGTTGCCGGGTGGTAAGATCTATTTTTCTATTAGTTTTTCTAATTTCCCCAGCTGGTTTGGAACTTCAGGAAGTTAATAGGCATTTTGTCTTTGACTTATTTTGCCCTTGAGGCCTCTGAGAATGCCTGCCAATAATGAGCTGACCCATTTTTAGAAACAGGGTGCGGTTCTTAGGACATCCCTGTCTCCTTTGCTGCAAGAGGAAATGACTGTCTTCATGGGCATCAGGTGCAACTCAGTTCATGTCAGTTTCAAAGTGCTCAGGATAATGCTCTGTCTCTGCAAGGACTTAGTGATCAAGGGGGAAGAGCAGGGAAGTGTGAGCAGGTCCCTAAAGGGGCTTCTTCCCGTGTGTTTAAATATTCTGTCCGGTCAGGGAGGACCATTTGGGATGCTACTGCAAAGGACCCTGTGGGGCTGGAGGACAAGGATGGCTTGCACTGGAACTGATGAACTTCCAGCAGGAATGTGGACTCAAAGACCACTCCTTAATCCCACAAAGTGTCAGATGAGAATGGAACCTCCCTGAGCACAGGGAGAATATTGAGTCTACCCGCTGTGTCTAGAAACATGGGTTGAGTCCACCCTGAGCAGTCCACACATGGTTTAATGCTCTCTGTCCCTGTCTTGAAATTCTTAATAATTTTTGAAACAGAGGTCCCTTGTTTTCATTTTGCACTGGGACCTGCAAATGATGCATTGGTTGATGGCTGAGAGGAATGAATCTGGAATGTGACATGATGGGGAGGGGATCAAACCATCTCTTGATCCAAGCCCAGATGATCTTGTGCCCTCTTTGGAGGGCTGTGTAGAACGAAAATAGCAAGAAAAATCAGAAACGGAGAGAGAAGGATGCCACAGTAAGCGAGAGATCAATACGAGTATTTTTAGTACAGGTGGAAGGACTTTTCCCCGCCACTGGGTCTCTTTTGAGCTGATGTCAGTAATGAGCACAGGGCTGGGGAGATCAGCTATCTTCAGTTTGGGAGATAAGTATACTTAGACAAGCTGAGTCAGCCCCCAAGACTGCCTAGGGGAGGGGGCTTGTTAGGGAAGGAGCCCATATTTCAAAGATTTTCTGCTCAGGGCTCTGAGCCCTGGGTTACACGATGGAGCTGGGTCTTAAACCAGGGTGGGCTTGCTCTCAGCCCACTCTCCTGCCCATTTTAGGGAGTCCTGTTTATATAGGCAACCAATCCATTCACTAGACACAAGCATGCATATGTATGTGTGTACACAAGTGTATATACACATACAGGTATACAAACACACACGTATCCACAATTCCAGATATATCTATATATAGATATATATATATAGATTTTTTTTTTTTTGGTTACCCTGTGGCATATGGAGTTCCCAGGCTAGGGGTCAGGTCCTAGCCACAGTTGTGACCTATGCTGCAGCTGCGGCAACATCGGATCCTTTAACCCCCTGTACCAGGCTGGGGATCGAACCTCTATTCCTGGCACTGCAGAGATGCTGCTGATCCTATTGTGGTACAATGTAAACTCCCATATATAGTTTTAGGCTTTGGAGTCCTAATGACAAACAGGACAGACACAGTCCCTTGTCGTCATCATGCAGGACGAGGAGGCAGATGGGCTGGAATATGGTAGGCAGAGGTGCAAGTTCCAGGTAATGTCAGGACACATGGGGCCAGGTGTTTAGTGGAGCAAAGCTCAGTCATCCTCTGAAATCTTGACCTCACCTTGAAAATGATCAAACCACTGTTGTTTTTTTTTCATTTCCGAATGTGCCAGATAGTATGATTTGATTAAAAGGGACGTATTGTCATAATAGCGAAATTAAGCTCCGAACGTCACTTTCTGGTAGTGTTCCTCCAAGCGAGGTCTCTGGACCAACGTATCGGCCTCATCTGGTAGCTTGTTGGGAATGTAAATTCTTAGGCCTTACCCAGTCTTAGTGAATAAGAAGCTCTGTGTTTTTAAGAAGCCCTTGGGGGATTGAAATGCATGGGGAGGTGAAGAAGCACAGTCCTAAGCCCCCTTCCCTCGGACCTTGAATTCTGTTCACTTAGGGATGATTCTGATAGCCTCTCACCTTTGAGAAAGTTACTGTTTACCAAGACAGAGCCTTCACACCCACTATGCCATGTGTCCTGGCTCATCCCTGGGGAGCCACACAACCGCTCAGTTACTGCCTTGCCCCCAGCCTTTAAAATCTACCTTATGGAGTTTTCATTGAGTTCGGATTCCACCCAGCAGAAGAACTGGGAGAGCTTCTTGAGAAAAGGGACGGAAAGGTGGAATGAAGTATTTGATTGATTTTGGCCAGCTGCTGCAGCCCCCTGTCCTCTACCATCTGTCTGTCGTTTAGGTGTCTATCTATCTATCTATCTATGTATCTGTCGACCTTTATTCTACGGTCTAACTGCTATCAGAATCATACAGAAGGTGATCTGTTGATGGCCATAGAAGCTGAGTCTGAAAGGAGAAGAGATGGAAAGGAAGGGAGGGAAGGAAGTGTGAGGAATGGGGTGAGCTGGAAGGAAGAGTGACGGCAAGAAAGCCCTGTCTAGGAGTTCCCTTGTGGTGCAGCAGGTTAAGGATCAGCACTGGTGGCTGCTGTGGTGCAGGTTCAGTCCCTGGCCCAGGAGCTTCCACATGCTGTGGGCGTGGCCTGTTATATAGCACAGGGAACTGTATCCAATCACTTGTGAAAGAACAGATGGCAGATAATGTGAGAAAAAGAGTGTGTATATATGTATGACAGGGTCACTTTGCTGTATACCAGAAATTGACAGATTATAAATCAATTGTAATAAAAAAAATTGAGTTCCCTTCCTAGCTGAGCAGTTAACAGCCCGTCTAGGATCCACGAAGATGTGGTTTTGATCCCTGGCCTCAATCAGTGGGTTAAGGATCCAGCGTTGCCGTGAGCTGTGGTGTAGGTCACAGATGTGGCTCTGATCCTGCGTTGCTGGTGTCTGTGGCGTAGGCTGGCAGCTGGAGCTCCGATTTGACCCCTAGCCTGGGAAATTACATATGCGAAAGGTGTGACCCTAAAAAGAAAAAAGAAAAATAAAAAAAATTAAAAAATTTTTATAAAATCTTTGTCACATCAAGAGGTAATCAAAGAGTATGCAAGAAAAGGATTTTAGGGGATGTTGGTGAGTTAATATTAACACTGAGATTTTTTTCCCTGTATTTTTAATGTTTGTGGTATTTTTTAGCCCTTTAAAAGGTGTAACTTGTGGGAACGCCTGTCAGAAACGAATCTGATTAGTATCCATAAAGATGTGGGTTTGATCCCTGGCCTTGCTCAGTGGGTCGGGGATCCAGCGTTGTGTCAGCTGTAATGTAGCTTGCAGACATGGCTCCGATCCCACGTTGCTGTGGCTGTGGCTGTGGCATAGGCTGGCAGCTGTGGCTCTGATTGGACCCCTAGCCTGGCGACTTCCATATGCTGCAGGTGAGGCCCCCCCAAAAAACAAAAAACAAAAAAAAAAAAAGAAAAGAAATAAAAAATGTGTAACTTGTGATTAATAGTTCTAAATAAGCATTCTATCTTACAGTTACACACACAAAGAAAGGCCTATTTAAGGGCACTACCTTGGAATAAAGGGTGAGGAGGTGGGCTGAGGTGGCAGGGAGCAGGTTAAGTGAAATGATGGAGGAACTGGGGATCTGGAGGAAAGAGTTTAAAGGTGGGAGAGCCAAGTGGCACTAAAATAGGGTGCCTCAGATGTAAGAGGGAAAAAGCACTTTTTATGGCTGCTGTTAAAGAACCTAAATGAATGTGCCTTTCAGTGAATTGTGTGTTTACGTTTCTGGAATGGAGACTTGCCAGGACTGCCTGGGGAGGCTTCTCCCACAGCTCACCCACCCTTCCCGACCAGCCGTGAAAATAGGTACCTGCTTCTACCTCTAGGTTGTTCTACCAGCTAATTATCTGTAAAGATTCAAATCATGAACTCAAACTCCAAAGCTTTTTATAGGCATTAAGGGAGTATTAAATAGGAAGATTGGAAGCAAAGTTACAGTTCCTCCAATAGATTTGGTGGGGGGGGTGATAAAAATCTGCTTTTAATTAAAAATATAAAGCGATGAGGCCCCCTCTACACAAACAGGAAAGTCTTTGGGGCTTAGTCCCCTGTGCAAAACGTCTACGGATGTTTACTGGGCTCCCAGGCTCTGCTGCCTGGTCTGTGGGCCGCCAGGAGGAATGATGGATGGGCTGGCCAGATTTTCAGCCGAGAGGCCTTGCTAATAGATACACGAAAACAGAGGCTGTAATGCAGCTCACAAGATGAAGTAATGGGCTTGTCTCTGTCTAGGTAGGGAATTCTGCCAAGCCCTGTGTTTTAAATAAAATGAGGCTTTTGTGGTTCTTGGCATGGGCCCACCCGTGCAGGCTAACCTTGGCATCTGTGTGCTGGGCTTTCTCTAGAATGGGGCTGAGAGTTGAAGAGGGCTCAGAGGTTACCCAAGGGCGAGGATTCTGGGCTTGGGGACACTTCCCATCAAGCCTGTTCCTCTCAGTAAAAGTTTCTACTCATTTGCACAAGCTTAAAGCCTAGGAGTCAGCCTTGGGTTCTCCCAGATCTCAAATCTATCTTAAGTCTATTTTTTTTTCCTCTGTTTTCACTGTTTCTACCCCAGGACTGCCACCAACATCTCTAACCTAGAGGCTACAAGACCTTCTTAATTTGTCAGTTCCCCAGATCATCCTCTACAATCCACCCTCCTGCTAAAGTCAGAATAATTTTTTTTGAGATTGTACATACTTCCTTTTGCTATGTCAACCATCCATTTCTTTTTATTATTCACTATTATTCTATCGTCGGAATATACCAGTTTGTTGATCTTTTGCCACAAGATGAACTGTTGGGGCGTTTCCAGTTTTTGCTTACTGCGAATACATAAGGATATTCATGTACAAGTTGCTAAGAACATTCGTGTGCAAATATTTCTGTAGACTTCTATCTTAATTTTTCTTTTCTTAGGACCTCATTGTGCAACATATGAAATTTCCCAGGCTAGGGGTCAAATGGGAGCTGCTACCCTATGCCACAGCCACAGCAGTGTAGGATCCAAACCACGTCTGTGACCCGCAACACAGCTCATGGCAATACCGCATCCTTAATCCACTGAGCTTGGCCGGGGGTCGAACCCGCATCCTCACGGATGCTAGTCAGGTTACCCCTGAGCCGCAACGGGAACTCCTAATTTCCTCTGAGTAGATACCTCACAGTGCTGTATCACTTGATCTGTGTATACCTAACTTTTTAAAAGACAATTTCTTTTTCAAGGCTATTTTAAGTTCACAGCAAAATTAAGACGAAGGTACAGAGGTTTCCATATACCCCCTGCCCTCACAACTGCACAGCCTCCCCTGTTATCAAATCTTCCACCAGGGTGGAGCGTTTGTTACAATCGATATACCTGTGTTGACACATTATTATCACCCACAAGGGTCCCTCTTGGTGTCACACATTTCATGGGCTGGGACAAATGTGCAGTTGACCCTGTACAACCCAGGCTTGAGCTGCGCAGGTCCAGTTACACGTGCATCTTTTTCAGTAGTAAATGCGACAGTGCTACCCAGTCCATGGTTGGGGAATCCATGGATGCAGAGAAACAGCAGACAGGGAGGGCCAGCTACACTTTATATACCAACTCACCTGCATGTTGTTCCGGGGTCAACTGTATGATGACATGTATCCATTATACAGCATCACGCAGAGTATTTCCACTGACCTAAAAATCCTCTGTTCTCTTCTTCATCCCTGTCCCTTGCTACTACAGAATAATCTTTTCATGCAAAGTCCTCAGCAGGAAAGGCAGCACAGCTCTGTGCTTAAAACCTGAACTGAATAACCAGATAACCTAGGTTTGAATTCTGGCTTCTACCACCTGCTGGCTATGTGGGCTTGGCAAGTTACTTAAGCTTTCTGTGCCTCGGTTTCCTCAACTGTCAAATGGGGATATTTACTCATGCAAATTTTTGAGAATTAAGCTGATGTAAATGGAGGAGTTCCCTGGTGGCTCAGTAAGTTAAGGATCTGGTGTTGTCACTGCTGTGTGTGGGTTTGATCCCTGGCCCAGGAACTTCCACATGCTGCCGATGCTGCCAAATAAAAACAGTGCCTGGTATTATACAAAGTTAAAGGGGTCCAAACCACAGGGGACCCTTGTTGGGCATCACAAGAATCTTGGCTTTTACTTTCAGTGCCATGAGGAGCCACTGGAGGGTTTTAGGTAGAAGAGTGACATACTGAGACTTTTTAAAGGATTGCTTTGTCTGCTGTACTCACAACATCCTGGTTACTTAATTAAGAGATAGCTCTTGTTTCTAAAATGGTTACAGCCTAATGATGTTGATAAGATTGACACATACCTAATGAGCTAAAAAATAGCAAATGCAATGACAGACACTCAGATCCTATGAGGGCTCTGTTACCGAAAGAGGAGAGAGAGAGATTGATGTCAGCTGGGGTAAAGGAGGGGCACGCTTAGTGGGTATTACAGAGGAAGGTCTATTGAGATGGGCCGTGAAGAGTGGGTAGGAATGAACCTGGAGATCTGGTGGTGGGTGGAAGCATGGGTCCTGCTGCGTGGCAGAGTGTGAACCCAGTGATTCAGAGGCTAGCGCTTAGGGAGATGGGTATCAGACTGTGGAGTGCAGGCCAGTCATCAAGGAGCAGTTCAAAGGCAGATTCCTGGATCCCACCTTTGCAGATTCTGATTTGGAAGGTTTGGGGAGAGTGCTTTTGAATGCGCACATGAGTGATTCTGAGGCAGGTGTGGGCTTGGCCTCTGAGAAAAGCTGTCTTGGGCTAAACGGGAATGCAGTGGGAAGCATATTTGGTCAAGTAGGAACTAACAGCGTAAGTGAGTCTAGAACGCCAGACTGAGGATTTGGCACATTATCTCACAGGGACTGTTGGATGGCTTGGAGCTCCAAGTCTGAGCTCCAAGCAAAGGCTTGATCTAAGGCGGGTTTATGTCAGATTTATTGATCAGCTACATGGAGAGTGAGGCAGATGCATAGTGGGGAGGGTGCGCAGTTGAAGAGATGAGTGTGGAAATGGCCCTGAACTGGGACCAGGGCGAGGGGATGGGACGTTTGAGATATGAGAGGCAGACAAAATGGACTGAGAATGCCACGTGCACAGGGACTCCATCCGTCTTGTCACCTGCTGTGTGCTTGGCACATAGGAGGTGCTCAATAAATCCTTCTGAAATGAAAGAATCCAGAGGACTTGGCTCCTGCTTGAATGTGGGGAGCAAGAGAGGGAAAGAAGAGAGAAGGATGACGCCACTGAGTACAGTAAAGGCTGAAGTCATGAGGGATACTAAGGGGAAATAGGAAATAAGGGAAAGACATAAACAAAGCAAACAAAACACAACTAAACAAAACCAAAAATCAGAAAAGAAAGAGCAACTCAACCAGAAGACACAATATCAGTCACGCACAAGAGTTCTGTTGTGCTGTGAGTTAAGGATCCAGTGTCCTCACTGCAGGGGCTCGGGGTGGATATCTGGCCTGGGAACTTGCACATGACGAGAATGTAGCCAAAACAAAACAATCAGTCATGCACAGCAGAGGACCTGGGCTCTGATTCCCAGAGTTTCTGGAGAAGTGCGGCTTGGAGTCCTGAGTGTTTTGTATAGTTAAGAGCCCTAGCCCTGGAGCCAGATTTCTGGGGTTCAAATCTTGGGCCTATTTCCCACTAGCTGTATGATCTGGGACGGATAACTTCATCTCTGTCTGTGCCTCAGTTTCCAGAGAGTGGTTAGGAGATGCAGTAATAGGCTTATAGCAGTAACAAGCACATAGAAAGTATGTGATGCATTTAGTTGTTACTGTTACTCTTAGAAGCCACTGGTAACCTAAGGTCCCAGGACTGAATGATGGAGCCAGTCAGTCTGTGGGGCTGGGAGGCAGGAGGCAGCTTCATGGGGTGGTGGGAGGGAGAGGAGGAGAGAGGGAGAAATTGCTAGACTTCCAACTCTAAGGGTACAGAGAAAATGAACACACGGCTTCCATAGTGAAGGTCCTTCCTGAAGGGAGGCGAACAGACCTGCCTTGGCGCCAGGCAGCAGCCTAACTTCCTTAGGGGTGCTTGGCAAATACTCCAGAGCTGTGATTTCAACCAATCGCCCAAGCAGATGGGTTCAATAAAGCCAATGGTTATTTACATCAATGCAAAGACTGTGTGTGTTTATTTCTGGCTCCTGGGGTCTGGAAAGGAAAAAGGAATGATTGCAATGAGGAACGTGCTGAAAGGAAAAAATGGACAATCTAACAAGGAAAAAATGTTCGTGCTCAGCCTAATCCCTTTCATCCCGGGGCCCCTGAGGCCTCAGTGAGGAGGTTTTGTAAAGCCCTCCGACCTGCACCAGCTGGGATCCAAGGCGAGGGCCCTGGGAACTGCAATCCTGTGCTCAGGACAAAAAGCGCTGGGCTGGGAATGGAGGAGGAGCAGAGGGGTGCCTCCTGGGGTGTGGGTTGGGGTTTGAATCCTGCCTCAACCTTTCCCAGTGCTGTGACATGGGGCAAGACCAGAACCAATCTGTGTAACAGTTTCCTTTTACAGTAAGAGGAGCAGAGTAATTGTACGACCCCGCAGGGTGGTTGCAAGGGTTAAAGTAGTTACAGTATTCAAGTGCGTGGAACAGCCCTGGACATCATAAGCGGACTCGCTTGTCACAGTTAGGGAAGTGACATTGGTTCTTTGTTGGAAGGGCCTTCTCTGCATCCTTGATGGGGCCGCAGTAAGCATCTTTAAGGGAGGGTAGGACTCGAAGACCGGTACTGCATTGGCGTTTGTGGGTATTTTTTTTTTGGGAGTAAGCAAAAGCAGCATGATACTATTCCTTTCTGGGGTGGGAAGGAGGAAAATCTAGTAGCTTCAGGAACATGCTAAGCCGACCCAAGCCCAGAGCCAGGGGCTGGGCTATGCTGGATTCATGGGGGGGTGGGGGGACGGAATCTGGTTGGAGTGCTTGTCTGAGGCATGCGTGGCGCTATGGTTAGTGCTTGTGGCCTTAGAAACGGCTGTACGTTTTCTGGCCAACACCTGGCCCTGTGTTCGGGGAAAATGCCCCCTCTCTCTCCAGGCAAGGGAGCCTGGCACCCGGCTGCCTTCTCCTTTGTGAGCCTTGTGCTTGCGCTGCTTGGCTCTGACCGGGCATCAGGGCTGCATCAGAAGTGCAGTGGCCCCGTGGGAGGAGGCCTGGCTGAGGTCCCCGTATGTCTCTTAACTCCTGCTTTTCTCAGGGGAGGAGGGAAAAAATGAAAGGAGCATGTTTGGTTCTCTAGATCTGTACATGCCCTCGTCCACGGCTCTCAGGGGTTCCTTCTGAATCGGGCCCCACCAGGCCTAGTGCCCGACAGATGGCTCTTTCGATAAAACCTGGCAGCGCCTCAAACGGAGCTTTCTGATGCTGCAAACAAGGCTTTCCCCGGGGAGGCTGCCTCCTGATGGTGTAACTCTCCTCAGATCCCGGCGCTGGGAAGCTGCACCCACAGATCCGGAACCACTAAGCTGGGAAGCATTATGAAGTTAAGGTCCGGTCTTTTCCCTCATTTCATCTCATACAATCCTGGCTGTAGAAAGGCTTTTACTTTTTATTTTTATGTTGGATAAGGATACTGGCTCAGTTGCCTGGCGCCAGCTAAATAGTTAGCGGTGGAGACAGCAGGCAAGTGCTCTCCCATTAAGAAGGCTCTGTTGTGTGTGCATTCTCTTGCCTCTTCCAGGCACGGCAGGGGTTTCTGAGTTGGGGGCGCCTACAAAGTGTGCTCTCTTACTCACTCCTGAATCCCAGGCCATGCCTGGCACATGATAGGTGCTTATGACCATTGGCTAAGTGGATACACGGAGCAGAAAGTCTGACTCCTCTGCAAAATAGACCAAACTGCAGAGGGAAGTAGTGGAGGCCACGGGAGAGTAGGAAGCGGGATGTGTGCATCCAACTGGAGGACGGGCCCTGTAAGGGGATGGGGACTTGGGGGAAAGAGAGACTGCTGTTCAAATGACAGAGCCCAAGGGACAGGGGTGAACTCTGGCTCCAGCCGGCTGCCTTTTGTTTCCAAAAAAAAAAAAAAAAAAAAATACCCCAATGGAGGGGCTGTGGGGCTGCAGGAGGAATCTCAGAAGAGTGACATTTCTTGATGCTGGGTGAGTAGCAGGGCTTTGGTTATGGATGACTTATCCCACCTGGCAGGAGTTGCGAGGCAGCGCCAGAGCTTTGGGGGCTGGGTCCTGACTTCAGAAATGTGGGTCCGACAAGGGTTAGGCAAGGAGGGCGGGCCCTAGCCCAGGTGGTTGGAGTTCAAGGAGATGTCTCATTACGGACTGAATCTGTGTGTTCTCCCCCAGTTCATGTGTTGAAACCCTGTTCCCCAATGTGATGGCATTCGCTGGTGCGACCTTTGGGAGGTAAGATTAGGATTAAATGAGATCATGAGGGCAGGGTCCCCAGAATGGGAATAATGCCTTTTAAGAACAGAGACAAAGATCTGGTTCTGTGCCATATGAGGATACAAGGAAAAGATGGCCGTTTGCAAATGAGAAAGAGAGTGCCCTTCACCAGACAGTGGATTTGCTGGCACTTTCATCTTGGACCTCCCAGTCTCCAGAACTGTGAGAAATATGTATCTGTTGTCGAAGCCACCTGATCCATGGTATTTTATTACAGTAGTGTCTGTCTCTCTCTCTTCATCATCCTCGCGGATCAATGTTGGCACAGGCCCCAAGAGGTACAGAGCTGGAATCCAGTTATATGGGGTAAAGAAATAGATTCCACCTCTTGATGTTGGTAGGAGCTGTTACACTGCAAAAGGGTGTGCCTGTGGGGGGTGGAGAATGTAGCTCTTTCTGCAAATGACTCTGGAACTATCTTCAACTCCTGCCTCGCCTGTCTGGTTGCCCAGTGCTATTGAATGTACCTCTGCAGCAACTCTTAAGCCATGTACCCATTTCCATTTTCCATGACAGCAATCCCTTCTCTCTTGCTTCGCCTTAGGCAGTAGCTTTCTACCTGGCCTCTGTGTCTCCCTTCTTCCCCTCTCACCCTAGTCCACCTTTCTGGGTGCTTTAGGCGTGCCCTTGCTAAAAGCACATCTGACCAGAACACATGTACAAGTGTTGTCAAAACACAGGAAAATGTTCAGATTTCTCAGCATGGTATTCAAGGCCTTCTGCGATTTACTTTTTTTAAATGATTTTTATTTTTTCCATTATAGCTGGTTTATGTGATTTACTTTTTCAGCCTCATTTCCTGGCATTTTCTACCCACAGAGTCTAGAAATATCATACTTTTCTCCATCCCTGAAAGCCCTCACTTTCCCTTTGGCTAGCATACCTTCCTCCATTACAGATGGCCAGAGTCCTGTGCATCCTCCGTGGCTGAGCTCAAATACCTCCTCTCTGCATTACATCCTCTGATTGCCTGCGTCTCTCTGTCTGTATGGTGCTTTGTCTACAGGTCATTGAGCAAACACTCATTCAATTAACTTATGCATGTGTTGGGTGCTGGGGTTTATAAGCTGCGTATTTTCTGGTTTGCGTATTTGTTTGTTTGCTTGCTTGTTTATAATTTTCCTTACCATGGATTTGTGAGCCCCACAAATAAATGGGATATGTCTTCCAAATGTGCAGGTATTTATC
This sequence comes from Catagonus wagneri, assembly GCA_004024745.2. Taxonomy (NCBI): domain Eukaryota; kingdom Metazoa; phylum Chordata; class Mammalia; order Artiodactyla; family Tayassuidae; genus Catagonus; species Catagonus wagneri. The sequence continues at coordinate 4,346,246 of PVHT021183583.1, forward strand.
AAGCCTTTGTAATTCAAACTGAACTAAAATGAATTGGCTTCTGGGCAAGAAGAGAGTCACCTTGTGCCTTATATGAATGATCAGATTCCATCGATGTGGAATACAGTATAAAGTGCACTTAACGTGGAAGTGCTACTGAACATAATTTAATCTTTCTTGGATGATTCAGAAGCTCTCCAGAATCTTGTAGTGCTGCAGAATCATCAATGCAAGCATCCATTCTCATTGTGCAGTGCTGCCAGTCAGGGAGTTCAGACTGATAGAGTTCTGGAGAAATAATAATTCTTCCTTTTTAAAACCAACAATTTGCTTAAGTGTTTTAAAAGTACATGTTATAATCAAATTCTTGATTTAAAAAAAACTTTTTTTTTTTTTTTTTTTTTAGACAGAGCAGGTTAATTCTGGGGAGCTGTTGGGTGGATGAGTATAATTAATAGCAATTATCTGGGAGATGAGCTCATTCTGTCCTTTTTTTTTTTTTCCCCTCGGTCTTTTTAGGGCTGCGCCCAAGGCATATGGAGGTTCCCAGCCTAGGGGTCGAATCTGAATTAAAGCTATAGCTGCTGGCCTACACCACAGCCACAACAATGCGGGATCCAAGCCACGTCTGCGACCTTCACCACAGCTCATGGCAACACCAGATCCTTAACACGCTGAGCAAGGCCAGGGATCAAACCCATGTCCTCATGGATACTAATCAGGTTCATTAACCACAGAGCCATGATGGGAACTCTTGGTCTAGTTCTTGAAGTTGAGGTTTCTGAAATGAAAAAACAGCAATCACATCCTAGAACAATTACAAGAGTGTCTATAAGGTTTTAAGGTAGCACATGATAGAAACTTAACTGTCCTTGCCTTGTTCAAGTAACACTAGGCAGGGGTTCCTGTTGTGACGCAGTGGAAATGAATCCGATGATGTGGCTGTGGCTGTGGCTGTGACTGTGGCTGGTGGCTACTGCTCTGATTCAACCCCTAGCCTGGGAATTTCTATATGCTGCAGGTGCAACACTAAATAGCAAAAAAAAAAAAAAAAAAGGTGAATGATCTGCTCTAATTTAATTGTATCTACAACGACTCTTTTTCCAAATAAAGTCTCATTCACAGGTTCTGGGGGTAGGTTATGGACATATCTTTTTTTTGGGGGGGGGCACCATTTAACCCACCACAAGGGGTTTAGGTCAAATAAACTCCAGGTCTCACTCAGCTCTCAAAATCTCTGACACAAAAATGTCAAAGAGCAACTCTCTCTACTATATAAGGAATGAATCCAAGTAGATAAGAAAAACATCAGCACCCCAAGAAGTAAATGGACGATCCATATATGAAATAGGAGGTTGCTCCAGTAAGTAAGCAGATATGCGTGAAAGTTCTGCTTTCCTAATGTTTGAGAAATGCACACTGAGACTAAAACCCAGGGCTGGCAAGGATGGGATGAAGCTGAGGCTTACACATGGAGCCAACTCTTTATTCCCAGAGACTGGCTCACAGTAGGCACTTACCATACTGAATTGCTGATGAATGTGTTAGTTGTCAGAACTCTTTAGGGGAAAAAGTAGTGACATATTCCAAGAACTTTGAAAATCAAGGTGTCTGTTGGCTGGAAAAAAAAAAGGTGAATGGTCTAAGTACACCAATTACAAGATAGTTTGTCAGAATGTATTAAAATATAAAATGAGACCCAATGATAACTCGTTTACAAGAAACCCACTTTAAATATAAATACTCAGATGAAAAGGAAGAGGATAGAGATAGACCTGGCTGACCATAGTTGGAAGAAAGCTCGAGCAGCTATGTTAATTGTAAATGAGGAGTTCTTGTTGTGGCTTAGCATGTTAAGAACCCCACATACTGTCCCTGGGGATTCAAGTTCGATTCCTGGCCTCACTCAGTGGGTTAAGGATCCAGTGTTGCTCTGGCTGTGGCGCAGGCTGGCAGCTACAGCTCTGATTCGACCCCTAGCTTGGGAGCTTCCATATGCTGTGGGTGTGGGTTTAAAAAAAAAAAAAAGGAAAAAAGCAAAGAAAAAACTTAATTTCAGACAAAAGTGGACGTCTGAACAAGGATAATTATCAGGGATAAAGAAACATTTTATAATGTTAAAGAGGTCAATTCTCTGAGAAGATACAGCAATCCTAAACGTGTATGTAGCTAATAAACTATTAAAATATGAGGGGGATAAATGAGGAGAACCACAAGGGAAGTAGACGAATCCGCTGTTACAGCTGGAGACTTCAATAGCAATTGGCAGATCAGGCAGGAAAGACAGTGAAGTTACACTTGACCTAAAATAACCTGCTGGGTTACATGAGGAACATATTTTCTTGGTTGTCTTTCTTTCCCTAACCTCTTTGAAATGTCTGGGGTATATCTATAAACACTATTGGAATTTAATTTGGTTAAAAAACCCTCTGGTTCTATTAAAGCAAATAATCATTCTCCTACTTTTGTTCATAAAGGCAGAAAATAGTGGTACTTAAATGACCTTTGATATCCCTAATTACTGCTTTATTTCAAAGTACTTTTATGTTGGGGATAAGGGATGGGTGAAATGAGTGAGGGAGTCAAAAGGTACAAACTTACAGTAAGAAAATAAATGTCATGGATATTAATGTACAGCGTGGCAACTACAGTTAATAATACTGTATGGCATATTTGAAAGTTGCCTAGAGTGTAGATCTTAAAACCCAAGGAAAAAAAATCACAAGAAAAAAATTTTCTTGTAATTACATATAGTAACGCATATTGACTTGTAGTGATCTTGCAATGATATATACAAATATTGAATCGTGAAGTTGTATATCTGAAACTAATATTCTGTTTTGTCTTTTGGGGGCTGCACCCACGGCATTATGGAGGTTCCCAGGCTAGAGATTCAATTAGAGCTGTAGCCGCTGGCCTGCATCCCCAGCAACACCAAATCTGAGCTGCATCTGTGACCTACACCACAGCTCACGGCAATGCCGGATCCATAACTCACTGAGTGAGGCCAGGGATCAACTATGCATCCTCAGATTTGTTTCTGCTGAGCCACGATGGGAACTTCTCATTATATGTCAATTACACCTCAATAAAAAAGTACTTTTATGTGCCTGAGTTCATTTGACCTTCACAACCTGTATCTGTAAAATGGGTGTGAAAATATGCACCAGGCAGATGTTTTCACTTCCATTTTAGAGGTTATCTAACCCAAGATTCAAAGAGGTGAGTCCGCTTGGTGGTGATTACCCAGTTAGGAAGTGATAGATCTGGATAGAAAACCCAGTTCTTTCCAATTCTTACCCCACTATTCCTTTCACCCCACTAGGTCTCCTCTCAAGATAACTGGGTTCGAGAGAGATTTTTGTTGTATACTGCTATTTTGGACTTTGTAGACACAGCTTTAAGAGAGACACCCCCCACCAACACACTCCAACCTCTGTGCAATGTACTCTTCCAAAGTTTGTTTGTTTGCTTGTTTGTTTTTGCATACAGCAGCCAGCGTTTGTGAAGTCACTCTGGATTTGACAGGATACCATCCAGTATCCAATGCCTCCCACCTTTGTTCTCTCTTCTCTGGCCACTCCTTCTATCCTTACCTCAGGGACCACTAGATTGGAGACTCCCATTGTCAGAGAACAAGGGTTTCAAATGCTTGGCTTTTGAGATGCAATACTGGTGTAAGTCAGAGAGATTTTGGAGAATACACATTGTATTGGTATTTTTTTTTTTTCTGCTTAAGATTGAGATTTTGAAAGAGAGGGACTCTCACTGAGGTGGGGTTGGGATGGATTGTAAGGTGGCAAAGGACTTGCCAGTGCTGTACCCTGCCTCTCCGCAATGGCCCTCATGCCTCATTGCCTAGGGCAGGTGGGTAGCAGAACTTTCTGACGAGTGTGAGCACCCGACCTAGAGCGCGTGGCTGCTTTGCCGGAGCTGTGCAAGACATGGTCTGGGAGTCACTGCTGGAAGATTCTGGGCTGGGGGGGTGAGAAACAAAGTTTCTGATGGCCCTGAACCAGCAAGATGAAGACAGAAGAAACTTCAGGGCTCCCATGCCAGGGTGGTAGGTGACTGAGGGAGACCTGAGGCTCATCATTACACAAAGGGGACACTGCCAAGCAGAGGATAACAGCACCTGGGCGGAAACTGATGTCGACTGGCCCAACAGCAGTTTCGGACCCCATTTCCGCTGCTACCTCCCACTAAAGATGCCCAAAGGGTTAATGGTGTTTCCTCAGCTTTCACTGCAGCTGCAAGTGACCTTGGTGTCACCAAGTGACAGCCACTAATTTCCAGACTTCATGTTTTGTGAAGAAAACAAACTCTTGGTTCACAAGCTAGAGCGTGCATTTGGAATCCCCTGGAAAGCTTATTAGAGCATGGGTTCTGGTTCTGATTCGGTAGCCTGGACCGGGGCTTGAGAATTTGTGGTTTTAACAAGGATTCAGGTGAGGCTGATGGGGCTGGTTGGGGACCAGACTTTGAGAAGCACTGATTTAATTCACTGTAACAAGTATTGACAACAAGTATTTGCAGTGGAACACAGTCCTAACACAACCAGGCCATGTCTGAGACCAGCAACAACAGGGTCACCTTGACAGATGTCAGCACGGAGGGGTGACAACCCCTTAGGATTTGACTGAATGCCAAATCCCAGAAGATGCCTGAGTGCAGGGCCAGAACTTACACGCCATGACGAGGAACCAGGCTGAAAAGGCAGAAAAGAAAAACCCGAATTTAACTGCGTTCACCTTGTATCAGCAAGACTAAGTTTTCAGCTGGAGGTGTGGGATAGAAATGCCATTCTGAAAAACAAAGTTACACTCTCTTGCCCTCTTCTGAGTAAAGGGCTTGTGAATTCACACTCACATATTTAATAGGGTCTCCTTAAATTTGGGGAGGGAAAAGTAGAAAGCCCACAGGGAAGTATTAAATGAGTAATGTTCAACTTAATTTACTGTTTATGATTTTTAGATGAGTGGAAATTGACTGTAATTGGCAGCCTGAAGGAAGATAGTTTAAAAATTCATTAAAGAAAAGGGTTGCAAAAAACCCCTTCATCACTAGGATCTCAACACATCATGCCTACCTGTCTCGCTCTTTCAAACTGTTTGCTACAACAGGAGGCTGGCATAATCAAAAGTATTTGTGCATCTTCTTACGATGGGATTTGACCTATATTCTAGGCCACTTAATGTGTGCAAACACACTTGCATAATTGAAAAACAAGACTGAGTGAAACACGGCATAATGAAATGTCAAGTAAATGTTACCCATTTTCCCGCATAACACAAGTATGTGCCAAGCACCTGTCGTAGGTTGGGATGTGCTGGGAGGGGTATGCAGGTGAATGTGACATCTCCACAGATGGGTGCTAGGTTCCTGGAGTAGAGGGATTAGACATGTTACAAACGTCTTTAGGATTAGATGGGATATGGCGAGCTCACTAAAAGTTATTTAAAAAGGGATGGGGGTCTCATGAGAGGCCCCTTGGTAAATTAGAAAGACTAATGCTTGAGGTTCCCCTGAATTACGAGTGGGGTTTTTGAGAGTGAAGGGCAGACCTTTTGACGTGAAAAAGAGACCTTAAAGCACATTTTAGTCTGACCACTCACTCAAGGCTTTTCACTCCCTCCAGAACGTGTCCAAAGAGTCATTGTCTCTGATCATCTCATCTACTCAGATCTATTGACTGGTTCAGTATGAATCTGATGAAACTCTTGGGTCTGTTGATGAGGCAGTGAGATGGTGAGCAAACCCCAGGCTTAGTCCCTGCCCACCTGGTGCTTATAGTCTAGTAGTGGAGAGAGAGCAGACAATGAAACAAGAAATTATCTGGACTTGGAGAGTCTGGAATAAGAGCAGTGATCTACTTTCTGAAGGCTGTGGGGTGGGGAACCAGACACTGTCAAGATCTAAGGCGTGTGAAGCCTGAACTCAGTACAGGAAGGGAGAGAAGAGCTTTCCAGGCAAATGGAACTGCCTGAGTAGAAGCCTTGAGGCAGGAGATTTTGGTGAGAGGTTCCTAAGGGCAGAGGGAACGGGCGGAAAGAAAAGAAGGGCAAGGCTGGTAAGAACACAGGCTGCATACAGAGTTATGTTTTTGAATCCTAAGGACATTGGAAGAGCTTAGAAGGGTTTCTGGCAGGGGTTTGTGTAGGGGTTAAATGGTAGAGGAGATGTGTGTTGGATGTAGGGATTGTATGTGTGATTTATAATCAGATCTGTATTTCAAAAAGATGTTTCTTTGCATTTTTAAATGCATCCATTGACAGGAGACCCCTTATCTGTCCATTTGTGGACAGCCCTATTGGTTACAAAAGGAGCTCTTTATAATTGGTCACAACACATCTTTGGATGTTTGAAGATAATTAGCAGGTACCAACACACTTTCTGAAGGGGAAGACACTGATCCTCCACCTGTTTCTCACCTGACTTTACCTGGAGTCCCCTCACCCCCCGCCCCCTGGTCCTTTTCCTTGGAGCCTGCTAGAGTCTGGCACCTGAAGTGTGATGCTCAGAACGAGCCCAGAACCACAGTATAGTCTGGCTGGTGTGTGCCTGTCTCCTCTCTCATTCTAGAGGCTACCCTTTTAGTGCAAGCTAAGGTTGTGTTAATTTTTTTGGCAGTCAGATCACACTATTGACCCACGCTGAGCTTCCTGACAACTCCGACTCCCCAGGCTTTTCATATAAACTGCAGCTGCACACCGTTCCCTCTTCCCGCACATGTGCCTTTTGGACCCAAGGGCAGAACCTTACATTTGTTCCAATTAAATTTTATCTTAAACCCAGTTCATCACTCTATCCTGTCAGAAATGCCTGGAGCCCTTATTAGGTTTTCCAAAATATATGCTCTACTCCCACAAGTTTCCACCTATTAATCTACACATACTTGAATGCCTTTTCTGTGTCAACTCTGTTCTTGGTATTGAGGATTTAGAGATGTTTAAGGCTCTGTCACTGCCTTCAGAGAACTCATAGATATGTAAAAAGGCAAATATAATGCAGTGCATTGTGTGTAATAAAAGAGGCACTGGGGTTTATGACAACAGGTAGACAAAGTCCCTAGTCTAGACCCAGATGATGGCATGGAACATAAGGGAAGGCTCCCTTGCAGGGGTGGTACCCTCAATAAATCTTGCATAAAAAGTAGGAGATCAGAATATGTAGGATGCATGATATTTCAAGCAGGAGGCAAAGGCTCGGAGGCGAGAAAAAGCAGGCATGGTATATTGAAGAACCTGCAAGCCTTCCCAATAGTGGGAAAATAATGTATGGTGGGGAATAGTGAGGTCGGGTCATGGAAGACTGAGGGCTTTGGACTTCATTCTCATGGCAATGGGGAACAGAAGTGTTGAGTTGATGAAACACTACTTAGGCTTTGAGTGGAGGAGCCTGGGCACATCTAAAGGTGGGGAGTATTCCTGATGAAGGCTGATAGGGGTGATACAAGTGGAGAAAAGATCTGGAATTGGACCGGCAGGTCTTGGTAACATTTGGGAGGAAGGAGTGAAGGTTGAAGCCCAGAATCCCAGCCGTGGCACCTGAGTACATAATGGCAGTCTTCATTTCAATAAGAAATTAAGAAGAGGAATAAGTTTAAGTTTGGGCCTTTGAGGTTGATTCTGTGAGATGTCTGGTTAGAGATGTCCCAAAGGTAGCTGAACAGTCCATCCATGTAGCCTGGAGAGAGCTGGGCTGGCGATAGAGATTTGGGGATCACCTGCCCAGAGAACGATAGCTGAATATGGAGTAGATGAAAATGTCAAGGAGAGTGTGTGTACAGTGTGAGACAGGGTGAGATGGAGTATTATGAAGTTAGCATCTATCCATCTATATCTCCATCCAAGATGCATCCATCCACCATCCATCCATCCAGCAAACTAAGTACCTCTGATGAGCCAAGGACAGTAAGATGTCCTCAAGGAGCTTATATCCTGGTGGTGATGGGAAGAAATAATAAACATGCAACAAATAAGAAAATGAGATAACTTTATTCATCAACAAGTGGCACAAAGAAGATGAAACAGGGCAATATGGAAGAGAATATGATATGGTGAGGTTGCTTTAGCTAGGATGCTAAGGGAAAGAGGAGGGGCGTTTTAGTTGAGACTGGAATGAGAAGGAAGCGGCCATGTGACAATCTGGAGGAAGATCCCCAAATGACTACGAAACAGCTTTAGGTATAAAGCTCCAGAGACAGGATTTGCTTGGCCTTTGTGAGCAAGAGAGGGCAGAACAGCTGGAGTGTCCTAACAGGAAGCAGGAAGGTGAAGAGGGAAGCTGTGTGAAAGCGATGCTGTGGGTCATGTAAGCTCTTACAGACCTCGCTAAACAGTTCAGATTTCATCCTGGTTGTGATAGGAGGATTTGGGGGAAATTATCATTGGTGATGTAATATGAACTGATTTATGATTTGGAAAGATGATCATTGCTGCCATGTGGAGAATGTCTTCTAGGCAGGCAAAGGGAAGGCAGGAGACAAATTAGAGCACTGTTAGTGGTCCAGGCAAGAGATAATGGTAGTTTGGCTAAGGAACTAGCAGGGGAGCTACGACAAAGGGTCATATCTGATAGTAATTTTGCAGGTTTAGCTGAGAGAACATACAGCAATCAAGGATATGCCTAGGTTCCGTGCATGCACTTTGCGATGATGATGACCCTGTTTGCTGAGGTAGGCAAGGCTTGAGGATGGAACAGGTTTTTCTTTTCGTGGGAGGTGAGTGTAAATGGTTTGCTGTCTGCCAGGCTAGGTTTGAGCTTTCTCTCTGTCACTCAGATGAAGACGTTGGGCAGGCAGCTGGTGACATGAATCTGGAGCTGAGGGAGAGGTTGGGTTGCAGAGACAAATTTAAATGTGGTGATCACACCTAGGCAGAATTCAGAGCTGTGGTAGTGGATGCAAACATGCAGAGTGTGAGAGGAGAAGGGAACCAGCAGGAGAAGCGGTCCCTCAGGAAGACAGGGAGGGGAGTGAGGGAGCAGTGCGGACAGGTCCCAAGAAGAGAGGTCAGTTTAAACAAGGACTGCACAGCATTCATTGTATTTAGCAAAAGGCAGGACAGTGGTGATGTTTGCCAGAATGTTTCAGAGGTGTTGTGGGTTGAAGAGTGAGTGAGAAGTGAGGATATGGAGAAGTTACTGTACATATTTTTCTTTTAAAAAAATTTTTTTTACACCCATGGCATATGGAAGTTCCCAGGCCAGGGGTTGAATGGGAGCTACGGTTGCCAGCCTACACCACAGCCACAGCAACGCAGCATCCAAGCCGCGTCTATAATCTACACCACAGCTGATGGCAACGCTGGATCCTTAACCCACTGAGCAAGGCCAGGGATCGAACCTGTGTCCTCCTGGATCCTAGTCGGGTTCGTTAACGACTGAGCCACAAAGGGAACTCCACACATATTTTGCAATAAGCTTTACTCTAAAAGAATCAGAATGGCTAGTAGCAATAGTGTATGAGAGAACTTTTAAAATAACACTCATATTTTTTAGAGTTCCCTGGTGGCCTAGTGCTTAAAGATGTGGCATTGTCACTGCTGTGGCTCGGGTTTCATTTCTGGTCCAGGAACTTCTATATGCTGTGGGTATGGCCAAAAATACTCATATTTTTTTAAAGATGCGAGAGACCGGAACTTATTTAAGGGCAATGAATGGAGAGTGGGGAGGGAGGACTGTGAATTTTGTGAGACTGAGAAGACAGTTGATGAAGTGAAGACTCTGAGGAGGAGGGAGCAAAGGAGATTCAAGTAGCACATGGAAGAGTTAGCCTCACATGAAGGAGGGAGAGCTTATCCTCTGAGATGCGGAGGAGGGCAAAGCGTGGATAAAGATGTGGCTAAGTTTCACCTGACGGATTCTGTGTAGCGTCAAGGAGTCCCATACCCAGTGGGGAAACCACCTGGCACTGCGAGCTCTTAATGAATCCTTCCTCTATCTCTTTCAAGTGCTCAGAAGACATCTAGACTCTTTCCTGGATCGGCATAAAGCACATTTGCTTGGATTCCTCTTGTTTTTTTTTTTTTTTTTTTTTATTGTATGATCGGCCTTTATTGTTTGCAATTGGAGGTGGAAGATGAAGGACAGCTTTGGCTCCTTGAGCTGCTCCACAGACTTGGTCGCAGTCCTGAGAAAGGCCCCTCTTGGGTTTAGAGGCAGGATTCCAATCTTTTTTCTGGTCTCAGAAAATTGGCAGAAGCAAGACACCTTCTCAGTTCTAGGGGTGGGGGTGAGGGGAGCTTTCAAAACCAGGAACTAGGTGGAGGGTCTAAAACTGGAGGCTGAGAGGACTGTTCTCACATTCTTACTACAGTAAGTATAGTCTAGGGACCGGGAGCATCAGCGCTGCCCTGCAGCTTGTAGAAATGCAGAATCTCAGGCCCCACCATAGCCTCAGAGAATCAAAATCTGTGTTTTAACCGGGTCCTTATATGAATCCTGAGCCGTTGAAGTTTGAGGAGCAGTCTAGATGCACCCTGTGCTCTTTAGATAAGAGCCCCCGTGAGTGGGGCTCGGGCATTTTTCCGAGGTTCTCAGGTAATGCCAGTGTTCCACATCCATGGACCACACCTTCAGTAGTGAGATTCTAGAGAAGGTACTGGGCTCTGGTGATAGGTGGGGGCTGTGCCTAATGTGGGGTGGATTCTGTGCAGCACCTGACACTCCTGGCTGGGCTGAGGAATGGCAAATTCGGAACACCCCTTTGAGAGACTTGCATTTAGTTTTGCCGGAGAGGGACTGTTGACATTACAGTCCCCGAACAGCATCACGAGGTGGCCTACTTTTCGGGCAGCCAGAAATAACTGCAGGACATTTTGACAAGGGCTAGTTTTCTTCGGAGGCTTGGATTCACTATAATATGACCCCATTTGGGGAGTTCCCATCATGGCTCAGTGGTAACGGACCCAACTAGTATGCATGAGGATGCGGGTTTGATCCTGGCCTCGCTCAGTGGGTTAAGAATCGGGCATTGCTATGAGCTGTGGTGTATATTGAAGATGCAGCTTGGATTCCACGTTGCTGTGGCTGTGGTGCAGTCTGTACCTGCAGCTCCGATTTGACCCCCAGCCTGGGAACTTCCCTCCCTCCCCCCTCCCTCCCTTCCTTCCCTCTTTCTTTGTGCAAGTAAACAATCACTCAAACTTTAAAACTCAAACTGAGTCTTCTCCAGTTCCCTCAGTATATACACCCAACAGACTGCAGCCCTTTCAGGCAAGGATAGACTTATTCACTGTGTGCCTCTCACACCTGGTGTAACAACCCGCATGGGCTCAGATGAGATGGCAAGTTACAAAGTCCTGTCCTGCCCCCACAAGGATGTATGCCCAAGGCTGAGCTAGGGCAAGGGAGGCACAGCCAGTCATTGTGACGGAGAAGGAGACTTTTCAAGTGGCATTACACAGGGATGTTTTCCAGTTCTGTCTAAAATTTCAGATGCCTGGCAACACCTAGGACAAGGCATCCAGGTGATAGCAGTGGGTCCACAAGAGACAAACCCCCTAATTTTGAGCTTTGTAAGAAGCATCCACGTTTAAATTTGGAATATTTAGAGCAAGAGACTCGGGAAAACAGACACAGGCCAGCTTTAGCTCAAGCTGCTATGAGCTGAACTGGGAACAGCTAGGGACAGAGATTCTGGAATTCTTGGGGCAGGGGTGGGGTGGGGCATAGATGTCAGCTCTGATACAAGGAAAGGACCAAGTCTGCGTGAATTAGTGTGGGAGGTAAAACAGTGGGCATCAGCAGGTAAGAGTGACATTGGTTGTTAGGTGAAAGGGCCCATGGGAGGCAGAGCCAGCCTACTCCAGGCTACCAGGAACTGGGTTCTGGTCACTCCTGTCGCTGCGCAAGCCATCCCAAACCTTCTTAGGTTCTCATGCATGGTCTGCAGTTAGACATGGTTCAGTAGGAAAGACTTGTCTTTGTTCTGCAGCTGGGGTGCCCTGACTGAGGGTTAGAGGGTCCACTCTCAGTTGGCTCTCTCATGGTAGTGTGGCACATTAGTATGGGAGCTTGGTGAGGGCTGAGCCAGGGACCTTGGCTTTCTGCCATGGGGGGGCTCTCCTTGGGCTGCTCAGGCTTCCCCACAGCATGGCGGCTGGAAACCAGGAGGGAGCCTCACAAGAGAACCAGGTGAAGCAGTGTGCTGGGAAATATTTAACAACTGGTTTCCTGTATGCAAAACCCAGATTTGTCATTTTTTTTATTTCTATCATGTAAATACCTCCATCGTGGCCCATTTCAAGCCACTAAACACAGAGTTTGGAAGGGGATGCACAGTTGGCCTGAGCCAGCTCCGGCACCCACAGGTAGAGATGATCCTGGCCTTGAAGGTCACTTAGGATCACTTCTGCAGGAGTCCACAGACAGGCCCACATACAAGAGGAAGGAACTTAGACCCCGTCTCTTCATGGGAAGGATACTGAAGTCACATTGTAAGAAGAGCTTATGAGATGGGATTATTTTTGTTCCAATTTCAAAAGTGTGGAGTTCCCTTCGTGGCTCAGTGGTTAACGAATCTGACTAAGAACCATGAGGTTGCGGGTTCGATCCCTGGCCTTGCTCTGTGGGTTAAGGATCTGGTGTTGCCGTGAGCTGTGGTGTAGGTTGCAGACGCGGCTCGGATCCCGCGTGGCTGTGGCCTTGGCGAAGGCCGGCAGCTACAGCTCCTGTTAGACCCCTAGCCTGGGAATCTCCATATGCCGCGGGTGAGGCTCTATATAAAAAAAAAAAAGTCAAAAGTGTAACAGGCCACAGACTATAGATGCAAATGCCCAGAGAAGCCAGGTGGATGAGGTAAGCTGTTAGGTGTCTGGTGACAAGAGCAGTGGTCACGGGCCCTCCATATCAGGGAAATACAGGGATGGGGGCCCTGGAGAGCACCACAATGGGAGCACAAACAACCTGGAGGCAGGAGTTGGCCCTCAGGCCCCCTATTGGCAAACTTAGGCCCAACAGTTTCCAACTTGGGAGAGACTAGAGGAAATAAATTAATCCCCCTTTAAAAAAAAAAAAAAGCATATTAACTTTTAAACCTTGGTTACAAAAATAACAAACTTCCTTTTGGATGTCATTAGAATCACCCGAAATTACAAAGCCCAAGTGATTTTGCATGCAAGATTCTGGTAAGGAGGGGCCCTATGAAATGGATCTGAAATCAAGCTTGTATCTTGAGTCTGACATGTATTCCGAAGACACAGCAATTGTTTTGTATATGTGCACTACACACACACGTACACACACACACACACACACAAAGACACACACACACGTATAATCGGCACACGTGATTGTAGGTGTTTGACAATATTTGCTAACTGCCTAAAGTAGATGTGGGCCTATGTGGTGTGAGTCATGTCTTATTTGTCCTGTGAGTCTCTGTTCCAGGGTCTCAGAATGAGGAGTCAGCCCCATATTGGCTGATTTAGCCGAGGGACATGCATGGCTGGTGACTGCAGGGGCTCAGGGTGTTGTCAGGATTGGACTTTAGTGTCTGTGGCTGTAAGTCCTCTTTGTCCTCTGCCACCACACCAGGCAATGCCTCCCCAGAAGCGGAGCCAAGCTTCATTATTCGAAGGCTGGTGAGCCAGCTCTCATCTCGTCTAGACTGGGTTTCCCTTCTCCCTGCTCTGAGGATGCCTTTTGGCGATACCTCCCCCCACCCCCAGACGAAGGAGGGGCAGGAGGAACAGTGACGTTCACAGCAGGAAATTTTCATACTGGCTGGAAGCAGCTCCTAAAATTAAATATATGGATTATTTGTGGGTTTCATTATTCAGAGTATTCCTGTTCCCCACTGACACAGATAATTGGAAATTGACTACACCAGCCCTTTGAAAAGATTACAGAAACACAGTGAATGATTTATGCAGCTGGGTGAAGAGGAACGCAGGTCTTCTGATGTGGGGAGTGTGTGTGTGCTAGGAAAAGTCTTCAGTGTATCGCTTTCAATCGATCCATTAATATTTGTGGGTGTTTCTACGGAACAATGTTAAGTTTAGGAATTTGAAGAAGTGGGTCGTGGTCTCTGACCCCCGGAAACAGCATCCACCCGTGAACATTACACTGCCTTACAAGGAGCCAGTCAGTGGCCACTCAAGGCGATGGTTGAAGCCAAGAATGAATTGCTGTTGATTTCAGGCCTACAGACCACACAGTGCCTGATTCTTTCACGGATGTTGTCTCCTTTGCTCTTAACAGCCTTGTGTGATAGGGATTTTGAGCTCTATGGCGTCGATGCAGGTATGGAGACTCAGGAGCTTAAGTGACTTGGCCATGATCCCTCCATCAGTGGAACCGGGGTTCAGTGTCGGCACCTTTGCAGTTGTGCCCCAGCTGTCTTATTTGTTGTCTGTGAATCTTCAGATTACATCCACAGTTTTTTGAGCACGAAGTGCTTTCACAGCTGTCCTACTTCTTTTCAGCTTCGTTTCGTCCCCACGGTAGCTGGGAAAGCTCAGGTCAGAGGCATTCTGAGCTCACACAGCACAGGGAGGAAGAGGAGCTGCAGGCTGGGGCTTCCCTGGGTCGGGCAGGGGATGGGGAAAAACTGACAAACGGTCTGGACAACTGCGCTGCGGTGGGGAAGGCGGGCTGGGTTAACCTTGGAGAGCTTTGGAGAGAGAATGCTGACCCTGGCTCAGGGACTGAAGAGTAGGTGGGCAGCCAGGGGGGAGGGAACGGGGGTGGAGAGAGGGTGTGAAGAGGTGCGTAGAACAGCAAAAGCACAACCTCAACACGGGGTGGGGGGGTGTGGGGGGTGGAAGACTACTTTATTTTTTTCGCTTTTGTGTTCGATTTTGGGTTTTTTAGCTTTTTTTAAAATTTATTGACCCTCAATTAAATTTTATTATATGGATATATCTGTGAAACACTACTATTATTATTTTTGAAAACAAAGTTAAATGTAGAAACAGGTAAAGCAACTGATATGTATATATGAATATTATGTATTATTTAATTCAAATTTATTATTTAGCCATAAAAAGGAATTGAATCTTTCCTTTTGTGATAACATGGGATGGATCTTGAGAGCGTTATGCTAGGGGAAATACGTCAGACAGAGAGAGAAATATCATATGTTCTCACTTATTTGTGGGATATAAAAACCAAACCATGAGATTCTTTGGGCCTTTGAGTTTCAAGGTACAGAACCTTGTCAAACCAGCTCAAACATAAATGGTGGTTAGTGCAAAGAGAGTTCACAGAATCCTAGAAAAAAAACATCCAACTAGAACCAGCCTCTCTCGGTAACTCTGGCTGGGAACAAGAATGATAACAGCTTTTGTTTGCCTTTTTTTTTTTTTTGTCTTTTGTCTTTTTAGGGCTGCACCTGAGGCCTGTGGAGGTTTCCAGGCTAGGAGCAGATTCGGAGCTGTAGCTGCCGGCCTACACCATAACCACAGCAATGCCAGATTCGAGCTGAGTCTGCGACCTACACCACAGCTCACAGGTGGACGGGATCCTTAACCCAGTGAACAAGGCCAGGGATCAAACATGCATCCTCATGGATACTGAGCCATGACGGGATCTCCTGTTTTCTTTTGATCTTTCTTTCTGGGGCCACAGATTGCTGGTTTGCCCAATCCTACTCTTTCTGCAGAATCGCTTTTTCTGGAGAAAAAAAAGGGGGGGGCTGCCCTAGTCCTAGAATCTACGTGAACCAACATATCCAGTACTTACCACTCGTAATTGTAAGAGCTTCTATGCTTTTGACTGAAAATTCTGGAGCATTAGACTGGACCTCTCTTACCTGCCTGAGCACAGCTGTAGGTCCCACAGTTTTCTTTGGGTCTCCTGTTCATCCCTGGTCCTGTGAGCTGTTGCTTGAGAGGATGGGAGGCCTGGCCCTGTCCAGGCTGTGTAGAATTACCCTTTGCGGGGCTTCATACTATCTCCGCTGCTGTGTTGTGGGCTTGTTAAGGGCAGAGACCCGAAGGCACTGGGCTTGGTGTTCAACCCATAGTTTGATGCTCTGTAAATATTCTCCTCACCCCCCCTCGTTGGAAGATAGCATCCTTCAGAAAGGACCGAGAAGTCCGCATCTTAGATATTTATTCAACTGCCATTAAGGAGTGTGGTGAAGCAGAGAGGACTCAAAAATTAGTTACTGCCAGGAGGTAATGATTTGGAGCTGTGTGCTCTTCATATGAGCAGGATCAATAGATTATTTTCATTAGAAAAACAAGAGGAAAAAAAAAAATCCCACAGAAGCAGAACAGCTGTAGCCTGGGATATGTCCTCTAGACAGAATTTAAGTATATGTCGACACAGGCCCCTGAAAGTGTGACAGAGTAATAAACTCTTAATTGGAATATCTTGGAGGGTGGCCAGCCCTAGTGAGTGAAAATTGTGAAATTATGACAAGAGCTTAGCCAAATACAAGGCCTGCTTTAATGACTAGATAAGAATCATTGATAAGCACAATGTTTACACAAAAATGATGCTGATAAAGTGATTGTTAAATATCCAGAGTTAATTTTCTTAAGTAGATTAAACATCCCCTTTCCAATTTTGTTAGAACTGGTAAGTTGATTTGCAAACATATTTCCAAAGTCAGTACAAATCCCAAATGAGCTGATTCTGAATGTAGGTTTTACTGGTTTTAAAAAAAATTTACAGAGTTCCCGTCGTGGCTCAGCATAAATGAATCCACCTAGGAACCATGAGGTTGTGGGTTCAATCCCTGGCCTCACTCAGTGGGTTAAGGACCCATCGTTGCCGTGACCTGTGATGTAGGTTGCAGACACGGCTCGGATCCCGCATTGCTGTGGTTGTGGTGTAGGCTGGTGGCTACAGCTCCGATTAGATCCCTAGCCTGGGAACCTCCATATGCCGTGGGTGTGGCTCTAAAACGACAAAAGACAAAAAAAAAAAAAAAAAATTACTACCAGCTTCTGAATTTATAGTTGCTAAAAATGGCACTCAATTTTAATTGTTTTCTTGGGGGAAAACATTATGAAGGGGATGCATGTAGCTGTGCATAAACTCTCACGTTCTGCTAAGGTGGGTGTAGTACCTGACATTATTCCTGTGTGGTACGTATCAGGAAGTATTGTCTGCTGGGAAACACAAGAGAGTTTCTAGAAAGCAAAGGTAGCTAGAATAATCTCTCATCCACATACTGTTCTGCAATATGACTGTTCTGCTTCATCAAGAAATGGAGAGTGTCCACCCCTTTGATTTGGGAAAAAAAGGGGTGTATTAAGAAAAAAGACTTCTTATACCAACTTCATTTAATTATGTGTGTGTATATATATATATATATATATATAATTATGTGTATATATATATATATATAATTATGTGTGTGTGTGTGTGTATATATATATATATATATATATATATATAATTTATTTATTTATTTTTCATCTTTTTTAAGGCCATACCCATGGCATATGGAGGTGGAGGTTACCAGGCTAGAGGTCAAATTGGAGCGATAGCCGCCGGCCTACGCCACAGCCACAGCAATGCAGGATCTGAACCACGTTTGCAGCCTAGATCACAGCTCATGACAATGCCAGATCCTTAACCCACTGAGAGAGGCCAGGGGTGGAACCTGCGTCCTCATGAATGCTAGTCAGATTTGTTTCCACTGAGCCATGATGGGAACTCCTCAGCTTCATTTAAGTGTTTTGATGAGACCCCTGGACCATGGGATTTGGAAATAGAGAAGATCCATGGGTCTGCCACGGCATTCGATGTCCTCGGAATCATTCAATGAGCTTGAAATTTGGGTTATGTGGCATTGCAGTCAGATGGATTAGACATAGATTGAACATCTGAATCCCAGAGATGTGGATTAATAAATTAATGCCAGTCCAGAGAGAGGGTTCAGGAGGATAAACTGCAGAGCTCCCCTCAGGATCACATCCCAGGCTACGTCTTTTTTTGTTTTTTTTTTTTGCCTTTTGTCATCTTAGGGCCGCGCCGGCGGCATATGGAGGTTCCCAGGCTAGGGGTTGAATTGGATCTAGAGCTACAGCTGACGGCCTATGCCAATCCACAGCTCACGGCAACACCGGATTGTTAACCCGCTGAGTGGTGCCAGGGATCGAACCCGCAACCTCATGGTTCCTAGTCGGATTTGTTAACCGCTGTGCCATGATGGGAACTCCCCAGGCTACGTTTTTGAATCAGTGACTTGGACATTATAGAAAGGGTAGCTAGATGACACACAGGAGAGTCAGAGCCATCTCTTGAAGCCGGAAGGTGGAATAAAAATGGGAATCGGAGTTTAATTGGAATTGTCATAGAGTTGTGCACTTGGACAGTATTAGGGCTCTCTAGTGGAACAGAATCAATGCAATGGATGGACTGATTGATTGTAATAATTGGCTCATGCAATTCTGGAGGCCAAAAAGTCCTGCAACCTGCTGTCTACCAGCAGGACAGAAGGAAACTCGGTGGTATAATTCATTCCAAGTCCAAAGGCCCAAGAACCAGGATCACCGATACCCAAGGGCGGGAGAAGATGGATGTCCTTGTACAAGCAAAGAGAACAGATCATCCTTCCTTCGCCTTTTGTTCTATTCAGTCCCCTCAGCACTTTGGGACGATGCTGACCTGCATTGGTGAGGGAGATCTGCTTTACTCAGTCCACCAGAGGAACGGATGGATGTAGTGTGCTCATTTCCAAGGGCACTCAGATTCCGCCCAGCCTTCCTGGCATAGGGACGGCTTCCAACAATATTCTTAACCTCCCCAATACTGACTTACTTGGTATCCTGACACAGTACTACAAAGCTAGACATCCTGTAATAATATGACTGGACCCTGCGGAGCCCAGAACCAGAGACAAGTAAGAAATGGAGGAGAAAGAAGATCGGAAGTGTACAGAGTCATAACCTTGTCTGTGGATAATTCTCCCAAGCACCAGACAAGTAAAATTTTAGTAAAGATTGATTTCAAACTGAGCTTAGACAAAATGGAGTTTACTTCCTGCAAGATGACATAAAACTTATCACAATCCCTGTAGTGAGGACATTTATGACATATTGGTAGATGAGGATCATCTAATCAAGAGTATTTAAGGTTTGACCCTGAATGAGAACACCTGTAATGTCCCCAAATCTTACAACTATTATGGGAAATCATCTGATAAACATAACATTACCACTGACAAATTGTGAGGCTCAAATCAACATTTCAAAACTCTTTTTAAAAAAAATTTTTTTAAGTGTAGTTGATTCACAATGTTGTGCCAGTTTCTGCTGTACAGCAAAGTGAGCCAGCAAAGGAATATATGCACGTTCCTTTTCCTATATTATCTTCCATCGTGGCCTATCCCAGGAGAATGGGTATAGTTCCCTATGATGTACAGTAGGACCTCACTGCTTTTCCATTCTGAATGTAATAATTTCCCTCTAGTAACCCCAAACTCCCAGTCTGTTCCACTCCTCAAAACTCTTAATAATATAAAACAAGTTTTGGTCAACCATGCTTGCTACCGGAAAATGTATTGCAAAATTTTTATCATATGAAGAGGCAGTCAAAGAGTATGCAGTTTAAAAATTGGAGATTAAAAATGTATTATAGAGGGGTATCAGGCAGTTGAGGAATAAACGTATATGCTATTTGGGGGGTTTTTGTTATATTTGTCAGTTTTTAAATTTTACATTTTGCTGTGAGTTTTTTCATTCCAAATACTCACTTTCTACCTAATCTGGTGTTTATAATGTTATTATTTTTCAAGAAGTCCCCCTGAATTGTACAAACTCTAGGATTCAGAAAACCTCCACCTGTCCTGACCAAATTTCAGAAAAATTCAAACATTAATGTGGCCAGTGTCTGGCCAAAGAGCTTGTCCTATAGGCGGAGAGATGGGTCAAGGGCATCCGAGAAGGATGCCCCAGGGAGCGTGACAAGGGCCTCAAGAGAAATGTTTACCTATTGCTCTGAGGGTTCTGGGTCTCTGGGGAACCTTCAGCAACATCTCAGCTCTCTCTGCTCTTCTCCTCGCATCCACCGTTCTCTTCCTAAAAGGAGGATTCCTTTTATTAAAAAATACCCCAACCTTCCCGACACAAGCCACACACTCAGAACTGGAGCATCTGTGTCTCTCTTACACTGTTTTCTTGGCCTGGAACATCTTTCTTCCTAAGTGACTTCTCCACTGAGTCATCAGCAGTGTCCTAAAGGGTCAGTGACTTCCAGACTAGTGTCCTGGGCTCCCTCCCTCGCCAGCGACCTGACCTTGGTTAGGTCATTTAACCGTTCCTCACCTCTCCAGCAGGGGTTAAAACGCTTACTGCAAGAGCTATTGAAAGTCACTAAAGGGGTTAATGTATGTAAAACATTGGTCACCTTTCAAGCCCAACAAATGTTAAATGTGATTACTACCCATCCTTCAAAGCCCTATTCAAATTCTACCTTTATATTCAAATGTCACCTTTATAAAGACTCCCCCACCCCATCATCAAGCCTCACCCTGTGCATACTTCTGTTTTTCATGTTTACCACGCACGGTCTTACTAATGTTAAACCATTCACTTTATTTATTCATTCATTCTTTTATTGCATAAATATTTACTAAGCTCCCCTCTGTACTAGACACCAGCTTTTCCCCTCACTGCGTGTTTAAACCGGGCAGAGGCCATCTTCTTGTGATTTGTGTTGCCTTCAGCACTTACGTCATTACCTTGTACTCAGTAAAGGATCAGGAATGGTTGTTTTCCTGGTGTGACATTTGAGATGTGCCTTGAAGGTTGGGGAGGATTTAGATCAGGTGGGGATGAATAGTCCCTGGGCAGAGAGCCTGAGCCCCGTTTCCTCCAAGGCATTGGGTCCTTCCTGACTAGACATTAGAATCATTTGGGGGAGCTTTAAAAGAAGTGGGGGGAGGGAGTTCCCGTTGTGGCGCAGCGGAAATGAATCTGACTAGCATCCATTAGGACGCAAGTTCGATCCCTGGCCTTACTCAGCGGGTTAAGGATCTGGCATTGCTGTGAGCTGTGGTGTAGGTTGAAGATGCAGCTCAGATCTGACGTTTCTGTGGCTGTGGTATAGGCTGGGGGCTACAGCTCTGATTCGACCTCTAGCCTGAGAACCTCCATAAGTGCATATGCCATGGGTGCGGCCCTAAAAAGCAAAAGGAAAAAAAAAATGGCGGGAGTTCCTCTGTGGCTCAGCAGGTTAAGGATCTGGTTTTATCACTGCAGTAGTTCAGGTCACAGCTGTGGTGCAGGTTTGATCCCTGGCTCAGGAACTTCCACAAGCCATGGACATGGCCAAAAAAAAAAAGGGGGGGAATTGCAGATGCCTGAGCCACACCCCCAGAACCCCAGAAATTCTGCTTTAATTGGCCTGGAATGAGGCCTGGGCGTTGAATTACTTTTAAAGCCCTGCAGGGGATTCTGATGGGCAGTTGGCTTTGCCAACCACTGCTCTAAGATAACATTGTTATTTGGTGACCGAGAATTGCCTTTAGTTCCCTGGCCCGTCATGAGGATGAGTCTGGGTTTGCAAACCCTAGTTAATGTCCAAGTGCCTGGATCTTTTGAGGTCATTTGAGTTTTTGATGCACCTGCCAAAGGCTAGGTCAGGTACATTGCCAATAACTTTCTAGTTTTAACTAGGAACTAGTTTTTTTTTTTTTTTAATCCATGACTTCACGGACAAGTAGTAGGTGGGTTAGGGCACTGTGGCCATACCAAGACTATATATCCTTCCATGTTTCTCACCTTTCTAGAATCTTCTGCTCTCCCGACCAAGGATTTTTTTTTTATTATTATTATTAAAGTATAGTTGATTTACAATGTTGTGCTAATTTCTGCTGGACAGCGAAGTGACCCAGTCATATATGTATATACATTCTCTCTCTCTCTCTCTCTCTTTTTTTTTTTGTATTTTCAGGGCTGCACTCGCTTCATATGGAGGTTTCCATGCTAGGGGTGTAATTGGAGCTGCAGCCACCAGCCTACACCCCAGCTACAGCAACTCGCTATCCGAGCTGCGTCTGCGACCTACACCACAGCTCACCAGCAACGCTGGATCCTTAATCCACTGAGCGAGACCAGGGATCCAACCGGCAACCTCATGGTACTAGTCAGGCTTGTTACTGCTGAGCCAGACAGGAACTGCATACATAATCTCTTATGTTGTCTTCCATCATGCCCGTCCAGGAATTGAAACACAAAAGGACCCTGACCCACGGTCGCAAGAACTAGAGAAAAATTCAGTCCCGTTGCTGTCCCCCTCCCCACACAACCCGGTTCCTCTTCTTCATTTCCTCTCTCCTTCCTAGGCCTCTAATCGGATTTTCACACCTCATTTGCCAGTTTTTAGTCAGCCCACCTTTTGTTTTCTTTCTTTTCTCTCCTGAACAGCTTCCCCTCCAGGTCCACCACCTGTGATTATGCCTCGGATGCAGACGTGCCAAGCGGTACTTAATAACAGGGGCGCTCCCCCGACAGCGGTGCTGATAAAGGTGGCGGGAAGGTTGTCTCCGAGGGGCCGCGCCTGCTATCACAACCCAAGATGTTCCAGGCTCCACCTGTAATTACACCTTCTCAACCTCACCTATCCACCTCCCTTTCAGAGGCAGCTATAGCGGGTGACACGCACCTCCCCGGTGGGGGAGGGGCTGGCTCCGTAAGCACAGGCGGCGGGAGCTCCGGAAGCGAAACGCGGCTTTCATTCTTTATCTGCTCTGCGGGTGCTGTCAGTACCAGGGGGAAGTGTTCTGGCTGCAGTTGGAAAGATCACTCTTTCAGTCGGTAAAAACAACAGCCTTTACCTTTAGAGGGGGCTTGTTTCCAAAAGAAATTATGCCTCCATTACAGGCCATTTTAGACCCTAAGTGATATGTTTGCATTTCCATAAGAATGTTTGTTTACCTTTCCCTGTGGGGAAGCCGGGCCAGTCAGCTCCGGCTCAGGAGTTAGTAACTGTGATCAAAGCTCACGACTTGAGTTCAGGGAACCCACAGTTAGGTTTTGGAGTTGGATTTCAACTCACTAATTGGCTCTGCAGGTGCCTTTGTTTTTCCTTTCCACTCCCTGGATGCCAGGGTCTGCCTTGGGTTGGACTCCCTGGGTGCTGGAGAATTCTTTTTTTGGGGGGAGGGGGGTCGTTTTAGGGCCACACCCACGGCATATGGAGGTTCCCAGGCTAGGATTCGAATCAGAGCTACAGCTGCCAGCTTATACCACAACAGATCTGAACCATGTCTGCGACCTACACCATAGCTCATGGCAACGTGGGATCCTTAACCTGCTGAGAGAGGCCAGGTACTGAACCTGTGTCCTCATGGATGCTAGTTGGATATGTTTCCCCTGTGCCGCAACGGGAAGTCCAAGTGTTGGAGAGTTCTAAACCAGGAAAGGAGCACAAAACCGTCCCAGGAGTGGTACTGTCTCTTCCTATCAGCTGAATCTTAGTATTGAGATTCTTGCCAAGAATCTTTTGTCAGCTAGATGTTACTTTAATTCTCCATGTCTCTGTTTTTGTAGAATTACTGTATTTGCCCAGTGGGTTTATGTGAAGTTTAGATGGAATAATGCATATATGTGAGATAACGCATGTACACTCAGCAAGTGTGTGGCAGAGTGTTCCTGTGCATTGAATTGGAGTTGTTTTTATTTTCGTGTTCCTTCCTCCCTATATACACATGGGAACCAAAGTCCTAGCTGGAGGACTGTGCTCCCCTCATTTCCCCAGGAAGGAACCAGCAAGGTGATACAAAGAAACTTCTGAAATCTTTAGCACAGAGGCAAAGTCATAGCTGGCAGTCTTGAGGCTGTTCAATCCATGATCCTACCTACAGCAGAAATCTCTCCAAGACATTTCTAGTGGAAGAAGCTTCCACCTTCTGCTCGATATTTCCAGGGCCAGAGATGCACTGCTTTGCAAGGATGCCTATACTGTTTTCAGATGTCTTAAAGTTCTTGTTCATATTGGGCTCAAACCTGTCTTAACGTGTTGGCGTGGATGGGTCATAGAAGTCATGTCAAACCTGAGGACGGAGAATCAAATCCTTGGGTCTCTTCCAACTCTGAGCTTCTATGAGTCTAGTCTTTTCCTCCTTCATAACACAGGAGGAGTTATTACTTCTCCTGACATCACTCCTATGAGGGTTGATTGTGACCACACTGGTTTCAGAAGTGCTAAGCAATTTAAGGGGTGTTTATTAACCTCATGGGCCATACACGTTTGCTTCATTTTCAGTGAGACAGACTCTATAGATGACAGAAAATTTTCAGATGCACCCCAACAGTACAGAGAATAGTGGGATGTTCTCCCATGTACTCTTCGCCCAGCTTCAAAAGTCACTGACTTCTTTTTTCTTTCTTTTTTAAGGTATTGAATTATAGTTGACTTACAATGTTATAGTTAGTTTCAGGTGTACAGCATAGTGGTTCAATATTTTTATAGACGGTACTCCATTTAAAGTTATTACAGAATAATGACTGTATTTCTCTGCGCGGCACAATACATGCTTGTTGCTCATTTATTTTATACAAAGGAGTTTGTATCTTTTAATCCCATACCCTTATCTTGTCCCTCCTTCCTTCACTCTTCCCACTGGTCACCACTAGTTTATTCAATGGTTATGACTTGTGGGGAGAAATTGCTCAATGCTTACAAAGGATGAAGTCAAATTTGCATGGAAATTTGGCAGCTGACCATTGCCTCTCTCAGCCTCTTCTTGTTGAGACCCACTGACCCTCTTCATCTCCACGTTTTTCAGACAGAAGGACTTCTTGAGCCTCACAATTACAGTCTTACCTTAATCTTTATTTTCTTTTCACCCAGCGCTTCTCTGTGAGTGGCAGACATAGCTTCGATTTCTGCAATTTTCTTCTGATTATCCATTGCAAGTAATAAGGTACTCAGAGAACTCAGTCGGTGGTGGGGTGATAAATGCTATCCCAAACAGGGGAAGGGGGCATTCTCTCTTTTCTCCTCCCTTCCTTCCCCTCTCCCTCTTTTCCTCCCTCTCAATGTCTGTCTCTCTCATTCTTAACATTTTTGTAGCAGAATGAATCATTTAACTTAACACTTGTGAAAAGAAAATCATAAACAGGAAGAGGGGTATAGAGAGGAGGAGGAAGCTGGGTAGGAAAAGAGGTTAGCAAGCACACATCTGGTCCCGTGGGAGGATCACAGGATGGAACCACTTCTTTTCACTGTGCGTTTCAGGGTTCCATGACCCAGTACTGTACGAACTCTGTCTGCATCCATTAGGATAAGTGCAGTCATGAGGGGGCTTGGGGAGCCATGGGCTCGCAGGTGATGCCCAGCTCTTGGGGTCCAGGACCAGAAGAGGAATGTGTCTCAACAAACAGCCTGTTGACCACTGAGGAGCTAGGCGAACCTGTGATCTCTTCTCTCAGCTACCCCTCCTCACTGCATTCTTCCTGGGCTGTGTTTGTTCCCGTTGCCTTGGCTTCCTCAGAATCAGTAGCCAGCAGTGATTTCCTCTGACCAGTGTAAATTATACGCAGGTGTGAAGGGGGCCTGTGGTGACACGGCAGGCAGTTCCTAGGCCATCTGTCACTAAAGGCACATTCGTTACTTCAACCCTCTTGGTTGGGGTTGGATGGACTGGATAATCTGACTGCAGAGCCTGGGAAATGGCTCACCAGCATGTGTGATAGTTAGAAGAAAGGCAGATATTTTTCCTCCAGGCCTGCAGAATTCTGGAGTGACCATGGGAGGAAAAATCACACTGGAAAGTATGAATATTGCCTTATGGTGGAAGAGAAGCCAGCTCCTCTTGGCTTTCACGTGCTCTTTTTTATCCCAGGGTCGGAGGGCGTCTGCCCTCTTTCTTATCTCAACACAAAGTGTTGATAGCCTGGACACTAGTGCCAGGCAGATCTTGGTTCGAGTCCAGGGTCTGTGTCTGTTGACTGTGTGGACTTGGAGAATTACTTAATCTCCCAAGACACACTTTCTTCATTTGATATTGAAAATTCCTCAGTGGCTTGTTGTGGGGATTAAAGGAGATGAAATATTTCATGTACTGTGCTTAATACAATTCCTGATAAGTTCTCAATAAATAGTCATTTACACTGTTGTCCTGTGTAACTTTCATCCTTGTATTATTATTTTTTTTTTTCCTGTTATAAGGTTCTAGGAATACAAGATGTGGAAAGTGGGATTTTTTACCCATTAAAAAAATAAGATGAAGGAAGTTCCTGCTGTGGCTCAGCAGAAATGAGCCCCATTGGTATCCATGAGGATGCGGGTTTGATCCCTGGCCTCGCTTAGTGGGTTAAGGGTCCAGTGTTGCCATGAGCTGTGGTGCAGGTTGCAGATGCGGCTTGGATCCCGTGTTGCTGTGGCTGTGGTGTAGGCCGGCAACTGTAGATCCAATTTGATCCCTAGCCTGGGAACTTCCCTGTGCCACAGGTGCAGCCCTAAAAAGTGGGGGGGGGGGAGAGGAATAATTTGAAGGTGTTTGTGTTTATTCCTTCTGCTTGCCCAGTTTATTTCTTCTGAGAGAATAATCTTATCTCTTCAATCATTGCACCAAAGAGGACAGTACAACCACCTACTTCTTGACTTCGTTCTGGGGCCCACTGCCTGTTGAGAACACTGGTCTTGACACGTGTGCAGGCAGAGTATCAGAGTCTGACAGCTGGGTGTAAAGGTCTGAAGCTCAGGAGGAAGGACCGGCCTGGAGACCTCTATTTAGGAATTCACCAGTGTGTGACCTAAGTTATGACTGTGTTGGGTTCTTTTCCCCGCATAGCCGTCTCTCCAAACAGGACCTGGGCATGATTTGCATTTGGCCTGGACTTATACCTGCATATTTTATAAGGATCCGTCAATCCCAGCTCCCCTTTGGTAGGGAAAATCCTGTTTATGTGAACACCTAAGACCTTGGCTCGGGGTTTGGTAAAGCTATTGCCTTTTGCATGTTGGTGATGAGCCCACTGGCGTGGGAGAGGAGGTGAGTAGGGACTAGAAAGAAAGCTAATGGGTTCCGTGTGGAGACGGGACCCTTGTATTTTCTCTCCCTTTTACTTTACAATTAGCTGTCCTCCCGTGGACTATTTCTGTGATGAAAACCCCTCCAAAGAAGAAAACACTCATAATCACAGATGGCAGAGTGAGATGAAAAAACAAATGAATCTGCAAAACTGTATTTGCTGAGGGGCCATTGTTCTGAACTGCAGTAGGCGGGGAGGGGGGATGGGACAGAGCCAACATGTTTATGTGCTATTAACAATTATGTGCTATTAGCAATTAGGCAGGCCTGGGTCCCATCCCTGGAGATTTTGATCGGGGTAGGTTAGCAGTGGGGTCCAGGTGTCCACAAGTGGTTCTGGTGCCCATCCGAGTTTGAGACCCCTGAAAGTTGTATCTTGCCTATGACAATTTCACTTTGGGAGTTTTGATTATCCTCCAGTGCCTCCATGTTCCATGGCTCCCCAAATCTGTCCGGGAATCGGCAGTGTAGACCTACAGTGGGAGCAGATGTGAGTAAGCCTACACGACTTCCCAGAGTCTGAAAGCTGCTCCGTTAGTCTCTGTGCACCTGCTTCACGGAAAGTCTGGAGTTAGGCTTCATTTTCTGGGTAAACTATACCAGAGCATACTGTTCATGAATTTAAGCCTTTGGGTGTCATCCGTGGCAACGATCAAAGCCGATCACCGAAGTGTTTCTGAGTCCTCTCCTTGCTTACAAGCCCGGAGTGGGTTTCACTTCCAGAACAAGTCACTGGCTCTTGGAACATGGGATTTGCACCAGCCTGCTGGCTTCCTCTGACAGGGCTGCTCTGAGTGTGCAAACCTAGCCTTCTCTTTTTCTCATTTTACCTACTTGGCACAGGAGGGAAGAGGCAGGGCACAGATTATGGTCTATGATGATAGTGGAATATTTCCAGATGCTAAGTGTATAATCCCTTTGGTTCTGCTGTAACTGCCAAGTGAGAGTGTAACAGCTGTGTGCTACAGCACAGGACGGAGAGTAAAACAAAAGTGCGACACAGTTCTGTGCTGGCATGCTGTGCTTGAGGAAAAACAAACACAGTGTCATTAGCATGCATGCCGACCTATGTTTTTTTTTTTCCTTTTGTGTGTATTTGTAAAGAACTTTGAGTGGAAAGATAGTTAAGGGGAAAATGGAAAAGTGATGTGATGGATTAAAAAGCATCTGTTGATGGTGGCTTTCCCTGATTCTAAGTCAAGGAGATTTTCTGAAAATTATTGATCAGTAAATAGAATCATGTTGACCAGAGAGATAAAAGTGGGCCTTCATTCAGGAGTGGTGATCAGGAAATGAACTCAAGGATCCATTGTCTCCTCTCTCTTCCTTCCTGGTGTTTTGGGGAATTTTTCTCAACAGAGGGAGGCAACGGGGCGTGGGCAAAGGCATATGGGAAAGAGTAGAAAAATGAGCATCTAGAGGCATTCGTGTATTAGAATTTATCTGATCTCTAACCCTGGGATACTGCGAGGTCTTTTGTGCCCTTCTGGAAGTTGGTCCCCGGTGCCTCCTGATGGACTTTCCTCATCCTGGGCTCTGCCTTTCCACAAGACCTCTGATGATAGTCATGGCCAGACACCCAGGACGATGGTTGCCACCTCCAGGGACTGCGCGTTGCCGCCTCTCCAAACGACCCTGCTGTTGTTCATCTTTTTGGCCCCTGGGTCTTGGTCAGGTCCATTCCCAACAGACTGTCCAAGGCTACATCAGCATCCCAGGTGCAAGCTTCTTTTATTTCCTGTCATACTTCTGTGTAATTTATTCATTCTTGACCTCTATTATTTCTAGCTATCTTCATGGACAGTCACAAAACAGTCCTGGAAACCTGGGTTTCAGTTTTGGAAGCTTGAGTATATTGATTAACTGCTCTCTATGCATGTGATTTCTTCCCCGCAAGGGATGGTGGAAGCAGAACCTTACACTTTTGCAGCTTGGTAGAGCCCAAGGTCAAAAGGTGCTTGATAAAAACAGGAATGAACTGCACCGATATCTTGGTGTCTTTTCTTTTCCTTTTTTTTTTTTTTTTGGCCGACCTGCAGCATATGGAGTTCCCAGGACAGGGATCAGGTCTGAGCCACAGTTGCAACCCATGCCACAGCTGTGGCAGTGCCAGATCCTTAACCCACAGCACAGGCTGGGGATTGAACCTGCATCCCAGTGCTGCAGGGATACTGCTGATACCATTATGCCAGAGTAGGAACTCCTTGGTGTCTTTATCGGGTCTGTGTTTGCTTTTTTTTTTTTTTTTTTTAGAATTTATTTATTTCACCTCTCTGAGATGTGCACCGGCGGATGCACATGGGGCTCAAGTTTGTGGTTCAGTACAGAGAGCGCTTAGAATGTTTCAGAAGTATTATAGAAAGTCATCAAGATTTTTTTTTTCTGCTGAGACAATTTTATTCAAACTCTCCCCTTTCATTTGTAACATCATAGTCTTTTACATCATAAAAGTAAATACTTTTTGATGTATTTACATTAAAAAATACTGTTTGAGTCATGTAACAATATTTTCAGAGCCCCTTATCACCTCTGCCCCAATCTTGATAACTGCTATTTGCTAGTGTGTGTGGGTAGAGGGCAGGGATATAACAAGTGTTCCCAGGAAGTGAAAATTGAGCCGAATTCATTGTGAAATGCATCGTAAGTTCTCATGCTAGAGCAGGCATAGTAAGTTTGGAGTTAAAGTACCAACTGCATCATGTAAATAAGAATATCTATGTTTGCTCCTCTTTGGTGGGAGTGAGGTGAAATGAGGATGAAATCACCTGTGCTAAATTCTTTGGAAAATGTAGGATGTATTTTAAAAATTCTGTGTGGATTTTAAACTTAGCAAAATTCACCCTCTCATGTGTTAGCCCACACCTTAGTGAAAATAAAACTGGCAACTTATAGTGTTTATCCCATTAGTATTCAATTATATTTCCCAGATAAACAGCTGGAGGCCATCTCTTCAGTGACAAATGTGTTTGATTTGACTTAATCACCACCACAAGGCACATCATTTACCCACATTTGCTGTAGTACAGTTTTAACAAGTAGGGTGATTCACCCTGCGAGAGGAGAGAAAAGGAATATAAAACACCAAGAGACAAAAGGGAGGAAAAGTCAGGCGTGGAATTAGAAAGGTATCTGTGCCTTTAAAAAAAAATTCCCACTTTCATTGAACCTTGAAATAGAAAAGAGAGCAAATCATCAGGGTATATATAGTGCAATGAACGATCACAATTGGAACAAGTCCGGGCCAAGAACATACAGCACCCCCAGATCACACTCCCATAGCCTTAGCATGCCTTCCTCCCCCGGAGTAACCAATATCTCTTATACTTGTCTTTGTTTTTAAGGATCCTGGTCCCTGTCATTCTAGCCGTTCCTTAGCTAGGCTCTTTTGAGGAAGTCCTCGGTATGCTTGTTGACTAAGTTTTCTATGAGTCAGGTGCTAGATTTGAGTGGCTGGTAGGAGAGCAGATGTGGAGGCTGGAAAGGGAGCAAAGGGTTGTGATGGGAGACCCAAAACTACGCTCCTTTCCTCTCCGTGTCCAGGGCAGCCGCAGTGTTCTCTCTCCTTTTGCCGCTTACCTCTTCAATGTAGACACAGGCAGATAGCTGATCTGCTTCCTCTCTGGGCTGCTGCAAAGCTCTAATGACATAATGGATATGAAAACACGTTGAGTGAGATAGAGTGCTGTACAATCATTACATCCCTGAGCCAATGTGATGGAGGCGTTGATTGCAGAGGGAATTATTTTGAACAGGAGGAAGATGAGGGCACATGTATCTGAACAACAACAAAAGGTACTGGTTCTAATGGTTTTAAATGTCCCTAAATATTTCTCTGAATTTGGAGGAGTGCCATTAACTTAACTTTATAGGACATAGCCCCAAGAAGGCCAGAGTCATGTAGTAACCTCCGTGACTTAAAACACTCTGGCTGCTATAATGAAAAGGACCATAAACTTGGTGGCTTATAAACAGCAGAAATTTATTTCCCATAGTTCCAGAGACTAGGAAGTCCAAGATCAAGGCACTGGCAGATTTTGTGACCGACGAAAGCCTGCATCCTGGTTCTTAGATTGTCATCTTCTTGCAACAGTCTCACATGGGGGAGCTCTCTGGGATCTCTTTCATAAGGGCATTAACCTCATTCAAGGTGGTTGTGCCCTCATGATCTAATCACCCCAAAAGCCTCACCTCCAAGTACCATCACATTAGGGACTACGTTTTAACATGAATTTAGGGAGGACATAGTGTACAACAGCACATGATCTAACTGACTTTTTTTTGGAGTCCAGCCAGAGCCACAGCAATACTGGATCCACAGCAGCACCGAATCCAAGCCACATTCGTGAACTTTGTCCCAACTTATGGTAACACTGGATCCTTAACCTCACTGAACAAGGCCAGGGATTGAACTTGCATCCTCACAGAGAAAATGTCAGGTGCCACTGAGCCACAACTGGGATCTCCTAATTGACTTTATTTTTGTTACTCTAAAAAATCCTATGTTGAGTGAATTGACTTTAGCCTGTTGTGTATATGATCCTATTTCCCCAACTGCATTCATTCAATTTATCAGAAATGTGAACTGTTGATTACTAATGACTATGAATCTGTTTGATTATGGATAGATGATCAGCATATTAGAAAAAAATCAAGATGTATAACCTACTGATAGAAAACTATTTTAAAGTGAAAGGACAGCTGATTCTAATATTCACAGTGTGAAATAATGGCCCTCTGGTGCTTTGGTTAGGCTTCTGGCAACTTTTAGAAGGAAGACAGGTAGCATATAGGCACTGTGTTGGTCCTTGGTGATAGAAGGATGAACAAAGCAGTGATGTTCCTTGTCCAGTGACATTTCAACTTTCTCAGCAAGTTGTTCTTATCTCAGTTCCATTCTTTTCTTTCTTTTCTTTTCTTTTTTTTGACTGTGTTTTCCTTTCAGTCTGTTCTCTTCTACTGGCTTTCCATTCCTGGCTCACGGAGGTCAGAAGTGGTCTATCTGAAATAAGTTCTCCAAAATTTCCTTCTCGATTTCAGTGATTTGCTTGTCCTCTTTCCTGCCTGTTTTGGGTTTTTGTTTCCTCGGGTCTTATGATAGTATTTTATTTGTGATGTATTTATTTAGAGTGTGTTAGTGATGGTGGTGGTGGTAGTGTCTCCACAGAGGAAGATATCATGAGTTACGGCGCCTACGAAGGGATGGGGATGTTCGTTGCTGACTAGGTTCACCTGTGCACTGGGTCACACACGCTTCTCAGGGATTCAAGGAGCGAAGCCCCAAAGACCCATCCTCAGTGGGTGGTGAGCTTACTCTCAGGAGGTTCTGCTAGTCACGAGGGGACCTTTCACTCCCACAGCCTAAGGTTCTAATGTAGGGAGTGAAAGTCTACCTACAGCTCCCAGAATACCCTGCTCCGGTGGCTCTTCCTGTGTCCCTGCCTCCCTGGGAATTTACCTTCTGGAGAGCATCTTCTTTTCTGCCACCAGCCCAGTCCATCTTCTGGGACCAGCTGTTTTTTGAGAGTAACAGGTTCTGACCTTATGTGGTAAAGAGCCCCTGATTCGGGTGAGGAGAGGTGGAGCTCAGAGGAAGAGGAATTGCATGCACATGGCTTCAAAAATCAGCCTTCTTGCAGGAGAGGGGATACTGGTCAGGTTTCTGATGATACAGTCCCTGAAGCAGAAAGCACATATGGGAGAAGAGAAGAACGATATATGTCTGCTTTCAGCCCAGGTGGGCCATCAATGGCGTTTTTGCTTCCCGTTCCATTGCTTCGTAAAGAAAAATCTCTCCAATTCCCTCCAGAAGTAGGTTGACTATTGGTCCTGTTTTTTTTTGCCCATGGGGTTGTGAATTTTAATTTTTTTCTGTGTTTTTAAAGGCATTTTAATTACAAGTTGGGAAAGGCTGTTTCAGGGCTGCTAAGTAGATGATATTTAAAACTAGAAGCTGAATACAACCGACTGCTGCCTAATGTCACAAGCGCATTTGTTCTTTTCTCCCTCAACCTGTCTTCTTTTCTACTTAATGAAGTTCTTTGTTTTCGCTCATCACAAATATTATTTCTGTTAAATACTTTGAGCTTTTCTATTTCCATTTAAATACAATCAGAAGGAAACTTTTTTAGCAGCCTAATCTTGTTTCCCAATTACAACTATTTAGCTAAATCAAATTATGGTTTTTTTTTCCTATTTTTGATATGTTAGAACCTACAACTCTCTTTTGAACTGTCATTTTAGAGGAGATGAGAGATATACTCCTGGAATCACTCCCATCTTCCTAATCCCTATATTTTGTTATACTTTTTGTGTTTTGGAAACTGCATCTTTTTTTTTTTCCTCTTTCTTCTTACCCCTTCAAGTTCTCCTGGTAAAATGACAGTACAACATTTATTTATTTTAGTGACTTTCATTCTTTCAGTGTGTGATCAGGAATGAAAAAGATTTTACTTCTAAAATAGTCTTCAGTCAGTGATGTTAACTGGCCCTGGACCTCTGCTCCATTTGTCCTTTACCCCTAGAGATTTCTCCCATTCCTGGTATTCGGTAGCACCCATGCATGGTGAGCTGTAACCCAGCCTCTCCCAAGCTTGCACGTCTAGCTGCCTGGCTGACATCTCTTCTGAAGCAAAGACCCACCTCGCTTCTTCTGCAGCAAGCAGAACTCTTGACTCCTCTCCTTTCCCACCCCTGTATTACCTCTCCATTGCTCTCATCTCAGCAACGGCCTTCTACCCGTCATCTGGCTGAAGTCTTTAGAGCCACCCTAGACTTTTCATGCTCTCATGTAAAAAATCTATCTTTCATCTGAACACTGTCCGTCTCTACTTCTGTCTCTACCGTCACCTCCTAACCAGTTTTCTTATTTCTACCCTGACTCCTTGCAGCCTGTTCCCCTCTGCACAGCCCAAATGATCCATCTAAATGCAAATCAGATCACATCCCTCCTCTGCTCCGACCCTCCTAATAGCTTCCCAACGCACTCAGAATGACATGCACAGGGCTCTTCTTGAGGGACAAGGCTCTGTGTGATGTTGCCCAGGGCTCCACCTCTTTATCTCTCGTATCTCTTAAGATTCTGCCACCAGACACCAGCAGAGTGTAGTCCCTCCTTTTTTAGTGATGTTCTGTTCACACATCACTGTCAGCAAAGTCTTTCCTAGTCACGCTGTTAAAGCAGTACCCTCAATCACCCAGTCCTTTGTCCTCACATTGTGTTTCTTTGGAGCACTAGACACATTTTGTGCATATTGGTTTATGTGTTGACTGTCTGTTCTCCCCATTATTTTGTTCACTTCTCCAGCTTTAGTGCTTAGAACAGCTCCAGGTTCAATCTATATTTGATGCATGTATAAAAGGATGGGTCCTAATTCATTAGGTTTACATTTTCCCTTTCATCAACTGTTGTTGCTCTGATTAGTAGTTTCAAACTGTTTTTCTGCTATAGAATATTCTCTGCAAACAAAGTCTTGCAGAGAAGATTAGAATGCAAAACTGATGTAATTGGAGTGACCTGATTGAGTGGAAGGGTGTGAGAGCTGGGGCAAGGGAAACCTGTCTCTCTGAGCTCCCCCAGGCAGCTTCTGAACATGTTTAAAAACTATCAGTATATGTTATCTCACTCAATCCCCATAGCTAGTGAAGGAAGCAGATATAACTACCCTATATCATAGATGAAGTAAGCAATGAGATGGAGTAAGCTGGCCAAGTAGCCATGGTGAAATGAGTAAGCCACATGGCTGCAAAGTGACCAAGCCAGACACCAACTCAGCTCAGCTCGATGACACACCCAACTAGTTGAGTTCTCAAAAACTCATGCTCAGAAATGATACACATCACTTCCATGCACACTCCGTTGGCAAAAAACAAGCCACATGGGCCGCCCTGCATGCAAGAGAGTTTGTAAAGATCAGATCCTGCTGTAGGACCTGCCAACTATGAAGAGGAGACCAAATTTTGGTGGATAGCTAGATATCTCTATAACATCCGCTCCTCTATTCTTCCTTAAGAAATCTTCATTGAAGTCTATATTGCTTCTTGAACTTCTAAGAGGCTGGATTCTTTGGAGAGAACTTGAAATTCTGTGACTAGAGCGGGGTGGGAAAAACAGACTGTCCAACAGGCCGAAGAACAGGGTGATAGCTGACATCTGGCTTAACGTATATGGGCAGAGCACACTGCTTAGGCACATTTTGGTGTGTGTCTTTATAGCAGCTCTTCCAAAACGAGCCCAAGCTGGACATGAGAGTCTGGAAATTTCTGAAAGTGGTTCACTGGATTGCCTCTCCTGGTTTCCAATATATATGAGTTGCCATGTGGTTGTGTAGAGTGTTTGGGTTGCAATTTTGACAAAAGAAGGAGGGAGAAACTATACATCTCTCCTGTGGTGAAATGGAGGCAAAGAGACTAATGATGAAGATGATATGGGAACTGGCCCTACCAGGCTACACGGACAAGTTTTTAACCCTTAGAAAGAGAGAACATGGGGAGTTCCTGTCGTGGCGCAGTGGTTAACGAATCCAACTAGGAACCATGAGGTTGCAGGTTCAATCCCTGGCCTTGCTCAGTGGGTTAACAATCCAATGTTGCCGTGAGCTGTGGTGTAGGTTGCAGACGTGGCTCGGATCTGGTGTTGCTGTGACTCTGGCATAGGCCGGCGGCTATAGCTCCAATTCAGCCCCTAGCCTGGGAAACTCCATATGCTGCGGGTGCGGCCATAAAAGGACAAAAAGACAAAAAAAAGAAAAAAAGAGAGAGAGAGAGAGAGAGAGAGAACATGGGACTAGAAACTGAAGACGTGGGTCCCATAAAAGTTGGATTTCACATATACATGGTAGGATTGCTCTTCCCGGATCTGATTTATTCGAGTGGGGCCACATGAAGAGTGTTGGCCAGTGAACTAGGAGTGATATGTGATGTGTGATGTGTGTCAGTTTCAGGCTGAGCACTGCAGGCCTGGTGACCTCTCACCCAGGCTCTCTTTCCTTCTGCCATAGTAATCTGCTCATACGGAAAGCGGCTCTTCCATCTGTCTGAACTCTTACCTGATTGTAATGAACAGAGCATCACTACTGATCTGCAATGGACGTGTAGTGACGGAGCAATTAAGCTTTGTTGTTTGGGCCTCTGGCATTTGGGGGTTGTTTGTTACTGCAGCATAAACTGACCTAACTTGACTGATACAAAGGTCCTCGTGAGACTGTAGGATAAAAGTGTGCTGTTTTCCCAGAAGAGGCAGAGTACAACACAGAGTAGATGAATGAGCATTCTCTCATCCTCACCATACAACCCAGCAACAACTCTGCAACAGTGGAAAAACAGTGACAGGATCCCCTGTACCTAGGAGAATGGAAAGAAAACCACGCCCTTGGGGATCAAGAAACAGGAAAAGCAACCATCTGTGAGACTTATTTGTTTGACCAGCTAACATTGCCCAAACTAACAGAGGACTTTATGTCACATGCAACTCAGCCACTAATCTAAGAATTCCTCTTATGAAGTTCCCATTGTGGCTCATTGCTTTAAAAACCCAACATAGTTTCTGTGAGGATGTGGGTTGAATCCCTGGCCTTGCTCAGTGGGTTAAGCACCTGGCATTGCTGCAAGCTGTGGGTTAGGTCACAGATGTGACTCAGATCTGGTGTTGCTGTGGCTGTGGAATAGACTAGCAGCTAGCTGTAGCTCCAGTTAGACTCCTAGCCTAGGAATGTCTGTATACCACAGGTGTGGCCCTAAAAAGAAAAAAAAAAGAAAATCTGTTTTAGGTATTTTTTCCCCCACAGCCCATCTCTGGGAAAGATGCTAATGTCCTCTTCCCCCATTCTTTTCCAAATAATGCATAGTTTTACTAGTTTCTCCCCCTTTCCTCAGGATTATGACACTAATCTGCATCATACTGTTCCAACCATTCTCCTAAGGGAAACTGTTCTATCACAGTTCCTGACCCTGAACTGCATTCCCATCCCCAAGAAGGAATTCAGAAAATCTCTATTTAACAGGACCCATTCTGCAAAGATATTTGAGAAACTCTAAGTCCTTGAACTTACCTTTTGAGTTTTAAACTCTATTCCAAATGGGTCATCAACCATTCCTTCCTAACACGTGGTCTGCTGATCCCAAGGGGATTCCTGATGAACAGTTCATGTTCTCCGTGTTTTATATACACACTGTGGGGTGATGCGCACAGCACTGACTGGGGAATGAGGAGAGCTGGGTTTTAGCCCTAACTTAGCCTCCTAGTGGCTATATGATACATATAGATTATTTCACTATAATTATTAGTGGAATAATAATTGTAGATATTATTAATAGATTATTTCACTTCTCTGGATGTCAGTTTACAAAGCTTAGACCAAGAGGGTGTCTCTGGAAGAACCAACAGGCCTGTTTCCATTCCTGCTACTCTAGTTCCTCGTTGATTCTATGCTTGGTGGTGTGGGTGACACTGGATTTTCTCTCATCCTGCGTTCCAAAAAAGCAAACTGGAACATAACTGGACTGGAACACAAGATGCTGATTCATGGATTGATATTATTTTGATGTACACCAACTTCTTTGCTGTAAGGGAAATTTGTAAGAACTGTTTTATTTAAGTTCCAGTTAACTTTTTCAGGTGTCTTAGAAAAGTAAAACTATAAATCTTTCCTTTATTTACTCTCTCTCCATCTTTTTTTTCTCTCTCTCTCACTCATGCCATAAACCCATCTCTCACTCATGCCATAAACCCATCAACTCTTAGTATCAAAAAGGCAGATTGGCTGCCTTGAAACTTTTTTTTTTTGATTGAGAGATGCCTTTGGTAAGTGACTGATACTGATACTGAAATTGTGAAAAAAATTGTGAGGAAAAAAAACTTATCAGGAAACTTTTAAGGAAAAAGTTGCCATCATATCTGGGCTCTGTGCTCCTGCCCGTGGGGGACACTGCAGGGAGAAGGTCTTAAAGACACTGGAGGACAGAGCCTCCTGAGCACGGCTGGCATCAATGAGAACGCACAGCTGAAACCTCTTTTCACAGCTTGATAAAAATTAAACATAAAAGACTCTTCCTGCTCCACAGAAATGGAAATATAGGCTGCTTTGTGCTGAGAAGTGCTGCCTCTAGTAAGTGAATCACTAGCTTCCAGCCCCACTCTGCTTCTGAATAATGGTCCCTGGACTGAGAGGCATCTGCTCACCGTTGAAGGTCATTGCTCATTACATCGCTGGGAGAATTTGCAAAACTATCTACCTGGAGTCTCAAAGCCTTGTCAACAAGACTTCAGGAAAACCCCTGGAATCCTGACTCTTTGCCTGGAGTCATTGGCGCATTAGAGCAGCACCTGGGACAATCACATCTGGCTTTGTTAGGCTCTGCCAAAGGTGGGCTAGAGGGAAGATGTAAAAGTGGAGGAGGAAGTCAGGAATTGCTCCTTTCTATTTGCTTCCTGTGAATTTCCTGTCTTCTTCCTGGGGACTTCCTGTTGGTTTCTAATAGGCTTCCTGTTCTTGTTTGCACCACCCCAGCAGTGGTGGTTTCTTTCTAAGGGAGCACCTGAGTCCACACTGCAGTTTCTCCAGCTCTTTCAGAAAAGCTTCATCATGTCCCTTCAGAGCCTTCAGCATCAGATGGCCATTTTGCCCTCCTCAGAGGTTCCAGGTCCCCATAGCCTCTCCTCTAAGTTCTCTAAGTTTAAATCGTCTCAGCCTTTTTCTCTTTGTTCCTTCAGTTCTAGAGGTGGTAGCTGCTTCCTATGGTTGCTACCTCTGTGATAACTTCTGGCTTCCTAGTTAACAACTCTATACCTAGTTGACAGTTTCCTGTAATTAAAGCTGCTGAGTTGAAATAAGTTCTGTGATTTCTGATTTTGGTCTGGACTCTGATACACCACTATTAACAGATTGATTTTTAAGTTTCTGATTTTTTTCTATGAATTTAATATTATTTTATTATTTAGTCTACTGTTGATTCTTTCTAGTGTATTTTTCATTTCAGTTATTTTATTCTTCACCTTTGATTGGTTGTTCTTTGTATTTTCTAACTCCTTGTTAATAACTTCTGACCTTTTATTCTGTGCATTCCTTCTTCTCCTGAGTTATTTGATCATGTTTGCATCTTTGTTACCCAGAACTCTTTCTTGGGTAGTTTGCCTATCTCCACTTCATTTAGTTGTTCTTGTGGAGTTTTATCGTGTTCCATTGTCTGAAATAGGTTCCTCTGCTGTCTTATTTTGTCTAAATTTCTCTTTGTATTTTTATGTATGTGGAAAGTTGTTTATGTTTCTCAGTCTTGGAGAAGTGGCCCTTTGTAGGGGATGTCCTGTGTGTCCCAGCAGTACACTCTTCTCTCGTAACCCAAGGACCAGGGACCAGCTCCTCCCAGGGTAGGTTCTTACCTATGTTTGTGGACTCAGTTCTGCAGGCTGTGGGATTGTAGTTTTCTTGCTTCTGGTTTCTGCCCCATAGTGGGTGAGGCTGGTCCAGAGTTTTGTGCAGGCTTCCTGGTGGGAGGGGCTGGTGCCTGCCCACTGATGGGTTGAGCTGGTTCTTGACCCTCTAGTGGGCAGGGTTGGGTCAAGGTGTGTATCTAGAGGCAGCTGTGGGCTCAGTAAGTCTTTAGGCAGCCAGCATGCTGATGGGTGGGGCTGTGTTCTTGCCCTATTGGTTGCTTGATTCTGAGCCCCACATTGGAAGAACTGGGGTTCCCATGGAAGAACCACTGCAATATAAGTATTCTCTTGTTTGTGAGTCACCCACTCAGGAGGTACGGGACTTGATTATATTGCAAATCTACCCCTTCTACCATCTCGTTGTGGATTCTTCTTTATGTCTTTAGTTGTAGAGTATCTTTTGTGGCAAGTTTTGCTCTTTTTTACCAAAGGTTGTTCTGCAGATGGTTGTGATTTTGGTGTGCTTGGGAGAGAAGGTCAGCTCAGGATCATTCTACTCTTCTGTCCTGGCCAATCTAAACAAAATATCTTGAAAAGGAAAAAAAAAGTCACTGGCAATTCTACCACCCTTTATATAGCAGTCATTTTTAGTTTTAAATTCTGTTGCAGTTACTCTTAATACACATAGTTTATATACCTACAATTGGAGTATATACATAAATGCAAATTCTGCATTTCTTAATCAATGGTTTCCTAGAAAATTGCTGTAATGTGACATGTTCTTCATAATTATACTCATAGCTATACAATGTCAATGAAAAATTAATCAGTTGGTCTAGGAAAGAAATGGAAAATTTTATTTGACCCAAATTGAGTATTATAACCTGGGAACAGCATCTCAGGAAGCTATTCTGCCTATTAGAAGCAAAACATAGTTACATGAGTTCTTTGAAACAGAGACTGTACATTAAATGACATACAAAGTGGTAGATTATCATGACCTCTTACGAGATCGAGAGGAATGTTTAAGTAGTTGTCTTGTTGGTGCTGGGAGAATATTGCTCTTTATGGTCTAGCAGGTGTTTCTGCTGATGGGGAGGTTTGATTGGTGCATAATGAGACACACAGTGTACAGTAGAGACGATGGAGGAGGACAAAGGGCAGAGAATTTTTTTTTTTTAGGGCTGTACCTGTGGCATATGGAGGTTCCCAGGCTAGGGGTCAATTGGAGCTGCAGCTGCCAACCTATGCCACAGCCATAGCAACGAAAAAAACATTTTATGTTTAAGTTTTTCTTGTCTTGCCATAAAAATATGACTTTTGTTTCAAAATAATATAGAATCAAGCTAATTTCTCTTACCTTATCAGCTATTCCGTATTATTAGATATTTAGATTATTTGTAATTTCCCAGGATTGAACATAATTCTGAGATCTTTATTCTAATACAAGTAGCTTTTTGTTTCTCTTAAATTATTTATTATGACAAATCCTTTGAGTGGAATTACTGGGTTAAAAGGTGTATTTATTTGTATTATGCTCAATGCTCATTGTCCTGTTTTCCAGAGTAACTGTCAATGTAAAATTCCATCAGCTTCTCCTTCCTACCTTTGCTCCTTCGTTCCTTCCTTTCCTTCTTTCCTCCCTTCCCACCTTCCCTCTCTCCCTGACTCCCTTCCTTCCTTCCTTCCTTCCTTCCTTTCAATCCCATAGGGGTAAAACAGTGCCTTATTGGTG
Source organism: Catagonus wagneri (assembly GCA_004024745.2). Classification (NCBI taxonomy): domain Eukaryota; kingdom Metazoa; phylum Chordata; class Mammalia; order Artiodactyla; family Tayassuidae; genus Catagonus; species Catagonus wagneri. Next base: position 4,387,271 of record PVHT021183583.1, read on the forward strand.
CTTTGATGACCATTTCCCATATCTCACCAGTGCTTCAGAAATGTTCTTGACTTTCGGTTTAGCCTGAAGAGAAGGAGATTATAAGTAAATGATAAATAAGTGGCATTTGGGAAGATTAGCATGGTTAAAACAAGCTGTCTAGAGCCCCAGAGGCTTTGAGGACCAGTTATCACCCCATAGTCTACAGAATATGAGCCCCTGTTGGAGGCTGACCCGTCCTGGGTTCCCTTCCAGAGCCAGGTCTCCTGAGCCACTCCTTACCCTTCCGGTAAGAAAAGGAAATAGAAAGGAGAGACAGGGCTTCTTCTTTCTTTCAATACCTGATCTTCATTAGGTCTGAAGCAATTCTTTGTTGTACTTTTAACTGGTACTTTTGTTCAGCCGGAAACCTGCCTTGCTCACTGCTGTGCAGGATGAGAGGTCACTGGGCTGGCAGTAAGTTAGACCTGTGGGATCCTTGCTCTGGGGCTGGTGTGAATGGAGGATTGGGTGACAGGTGATTAACCTGCTGCAGGTGCCGTTGTCCAAGGACGCCTGGGCTTCCTCCCCCTCCCCCGCTGGGGAGGCCTGGGGAGGGCGGTGAATCTACCCAGGAGGCATGAAAGGGGTAGGTGGGTGGGTGCAGAGCTCCAAGCTCAGCCCTCCTGTCAGGAATACTCCCTTGCTCCTGTTAGATGCAAAAATAAAGCATCTAACCGTCACCTTTGTCCTTCCTGCTTTCCTCCCTCTTCTCTTCCTTCCCTTCCCTCCCTCCCTTCGTCCCTCCCTCCTTTCTTCCTTCATTCCTTCCTTCCTTCCTGTGTGAAATGTACCTAACAAAATTTACCATCTTAACCGTTTTTAGAAGTATCATGCCTTAACTCATTTCCCCGCTGGAGCCACACTTCATCTTAACTCCATGGAAGTGCTTCAGTAGTATTAAGTACATTCACATTGCTGTGTAACTGTCATCACCATCCATCTCCAGAACTCTTGCCATTTTCTCAAACCACAACTCAGCTTGCATTGAACAATAACTCCTTTCTGCCTTCAGCCTGTAGCAACCACCACTCTCTTCCCTGTCTCCACGAATTTGACTGCTCTCAGAATGCCTTACAAATGGAATCGTACGATAGTTGTCTTTTTGTGACTGGCTTATTTCACTGAGCATACCGTCAAGGTTCATCCATGTTGTAGCGTGTGTTAGAATTTCCTTCCTTTTTAAGGCTGAATAATATTCCATTATATGTACATGTCACATTCTTTTCATCCATTCAACTGCCAAAAGACACTCACGTGACTTCTACATTTTGGCTATTGAGAATAACACTGCTGTGCAAAATGGATGTACAAGTATTACTTTGAGTCTCTTCATTCTCCTGAGTGTATACTCAGAAGTGGAATTGCTGGATCATTCAGTAGTTCTATTTTTAAATTTGGATGGACTCCCATACTGTTTTCCACATCAGCTACACCATTTTACATTTCCACCAGCAATGCAAAATTAACTGCCACCTCAATTCTGAGTTACTGGGGTTATGTAAACATGGCAGGATAGAAAGATGCTAACTTTTCCAGGTACCCGTGGCACATTAAAGACAGGAGAAATGAACCCAATACCAGCCATGACAGCCAGGTCAGCTTGGTCAAATTCACTCTGAGTCTTTACAAAATGCTGGAGCCACAGCACATCCAACACAGTATTATGCCTCTGATTCTGATACCCACAGCCACTTTGGGGAGAACCGAGGGGTCTGTTCTTTAATAACATGATTATGGCTTTTTAATATGTTAATTTAGCATGGTAGCAAGGTTGTGAAACTTACTTTAGACAGTTAAGAAGGAGACCTTTTTTTTTTCCTTTTAGGGAGAAGCATATGCAAATGCATATGAAAGCTCCCAGGCTAGGGATCGAATTGGAGCTACAGTTGTTGGCCTGCACCACAGCCACAGCAACACAGTATCTGAGCCATGTCCGCAACCTACACCACAGCTCACGGCAACGCCAGATCCTTAACCCACTGAGCGAGGCCAGGGATGGAACCTGCATCCTCATGGCTCCTAGTCAGGTTTGTTAACTGCTGAGTCACGAAGGGAACCTCTTTCTATGTGTATTAAACCTGCTTCAACTTTCCTTGGGCACTCCAAATTCCAGTTGTTGCCAAAAATGTGTTCTCAGTGGTCACATATTTAACGAGTTTATTAAAATAGCGATCTCTTGCTGCTTCATTTTCCTAGATAGATTGTTCCCAAAATATGTTCCTTAGAACACTAGTTCTTCAGGATATCGGTGGACAATACATGAAAAGAAGGATTTAGATTTCAGATAGATTTTCTATTTCAATATACAAATGCTCATGTGACTTCCACAGGGCCTCTATCATGCACAGGCTCACATGCTTACTTTCCCTGGGATCATTTTTTGGAGTACCATTTCAAGGTATCACATATGACATATTTTGGGACCCACTTTTCTAGGCAGATGAAGCTTCATATTTTTACTTTTCCCATCTATAGCAATGTCTGTATTCTATAGAGAAGCAAAGTGACTCTTTTAGAGTAAGGCAGAATTGCTTCCAAATCATGTGTCTTCTACATATTAACAATGAATGGGGGTAGTTCTTTAATTTCTTCAGGCTTCAGTTTCCTCTCTTATGGAATGGGGGAAATTTTAACGTCTTCACGGGACTGAGTGAAATAGTGAACACAGTTCATCTTATTCTTCCAGTCATTTTAAGTGTTGAGTTGCTGATTCTGTTAGTTGCAACCTATATATATATACTATTGGAAGATAATGCTTTTTTTAAAATGATTTTTATTTTTTTTCCATTATAGCTGGTTTACAGTGTTCTGTCAGATTTCTACTATACTGTAAGGTGACCCAGTCACACATATACATATACATTCCTTTTTCTCACATTATCATGCTCCACCATAAGTGACTAGACATAGTTCCCAGTGCTATACAGCCGGATCCCATTGCTTATCCATTCCAAAGGCAATAATTTGCAACTATTAGTCCGAAATCCGTAGTCCCTCCTACTCCCTCCCCCTTGGCAACCACAAGTCTGTTCTCCAAGTCCATGATTTTTTTTTCCCCCTGTGGAAAGGTTCATTTGTGTTTTATATTACATTCCAGATATAAGTGTTGTCATATGCTACTTGTCTTTCTCTTTCTGACTTGCTTCACTTAGTATGAGAGTCTCTAGTTCCATCCGGGTTGCTGCAAATGGCATTATTTCATTCTTTTTTTTATGACTGAGTAGTATTCCATTGTGTATATATACCACATCTTCTTAATCCATTCATCTGTCAATGGACATTTAGGTTGTTTCCATGTCTTGGCTATTGTGAATAGTGCTGTGATGAACATACGGGTTCATGTGTCTTTTTCAAGGAAAGTTTTGTCTGGATATATATCCAAGAGTGGGATTGCTGGGTCATATGGTAATTCTATGTATAGTTTTCTAAGGTACCTCCATACTGTTTTCCATAGTGTTGTACCAGTTTATACTCCCACCAAGAGTGTAGGAGGATTCCCTTTTCTCCACACCCTCTCCAGCATTTGTTATTTGTGGACTTATTAATGATGGCCATTCTGACTGGTGTGAGGTGGTACCTCATAGTAGTTTTGATTTACATTTCTCTAATAATTAGTGGTGTTGAGCATTTTTTCATGTGCTTGTTGGCCATCTGTATATCTTCTTTGGAGAAATTTCTTTTTTTTTTTTAGGGCCACACCTGCAGCATATGGAGGTTCCCAGACTAGGGGTTGAATCAGACCTACAGCTGCCAGCCTATGCCACAGCCACAGCAATGCCAGATCCAAGCCGTGTCTGTGACTTACACCACAGCTTATGGCAACATTGGATCCTTAACCCACTGAGCGAGGCCAGGGATCGAACCCGCAACCTCATGGTTCCTAGTTGGATTCATTATCCTCTGCACCACGACAGGAACTCCTGGAGAAATTTCTATTCAGGTCTTTTGCCCATTTTTCAATTGGGCTGTTGGCTTTTTTGCTATTGAGTTGTATAAATTTTTTGTATATTTTAGAGATTAAGCCCTTGTCAGTTGCATTGTTTGAAACTATTTTCTCGCATTCTGTAAGTTGTCTTTTTGTTTTTTTCATGGTTTCCTTTGCTTTGCAAAAGCTTGCCAGTTTGTTTAGGTCCCACCGGTTTACTTTTGCTTTTATTTGTGTTGCCTTGGAGACTGACCTGAGAAAACATTTGTAAGGTTGATGTCAGAGAATGTTTTGTCTATGTTCTGTTCCAGGAGTTTGATGGTGTCTTGTCTTACATTTAAGTCTTTAATCCATCTTGAGTTTATTTTTGTGCATGGTGTGAGGTTATGTTCCAGTTTCATTGATTTACATGCGGCTGTCCAGTTTTCCCAGCACCACTTGCTTAAAAGACTGTCTTTTCCCCATTTTATATTCTTGCCTCCTTCATTGAAGATTAATTGACCTCAGGTGTCTGGGTTTATTTCTGGGTTCTCTGCTCTGTTCCATTGGTCTGTATGTCTGTTCTGGTATCAGTGCCACACTATCTTGATCACTGTAGCTCTGTAATATTGCCTGAAGTGTGGGAGAGTTATGCCTCCTGCTTGTTTTTTGTTCCTCAGGATTGTTTTGGCAATTCTGGGTCTTTTGTGGTTCCATATAAATTTTTGGATTGCTTGTTCTAGTTCTGTGAAAAATGTCATGGATAATTTGATAGGGATTGCATTGAAATTGTAGATTGCTTTGCGTAGTATGGCCGTTTTTACAATATTGATTTTTCCCACCCAGGAGCATGGAATATCTTTCCATTTCTTTGGATCCTCTTTAATTTCCTGGATTAGGTAATGCTTTTTTGTTGCTGAAGCTGCCATGTTCCTTTCTTGGACTGTAACGAGTTCTTCTAAGGCTATTAACTAAATAGTTTAGGTCACTGTTTTGTGCGATGCTGTCATGACACATCCACTGAGCCTGAGGAGTCATATTTACTGAGATCAGCCATCTGGTCTGACCCACAACCAGAACAAAAGAAGGCTGGCGAGTGCATCCATCCAGATGTTGCGGTTACTCACAAAAGTTCATTGCTTTACCTCCTCATCATTCACTGCTAGTTCTTGTCTAACAATGACTGATAAAGTCTGGCTATTGTATTTTCTCTGATGAGACTGGTGTTTCTTGCTCTGTAGACCTGGTGTCTAATCCTGCCCCTGCAACCTCCCATCTCCAAATGACTTCATTGACTATGTTCCTGATTTCCCTCCCTTCTTTCTATACTTGCCTGGAACCTTTCTTCAGCTCCACTGGCCCTCCCTTAGTGTTAGAAGCTTGTGCAGACTTTGCCTCCTCATATAGATAACCTAGGACATAGCCTTCAAGACCTTACCTGTTACTCGCTCCCTTTTCTTTCTGTGTGCATGCCTTTGTAAGCTCTCTTTCATTCATTCAGTAGATATTTACTGTGTGCTTTATGTGGTAGATAGCCTCCAAAGACAGCCACCAACCGTTTCTACCCTCTCTATACATCCATGTTGCTCCTTCCAACCCAGAACCTTCTCTCCTTTCATCTTGATTGACTTGTAACTTGCTCTGACCGGTAGAAGGCAATGGAAATGATGTTATGTAGGTTCTGGACCTAGATCTTAAGAGGCTTGATAGTTCTGCTTTTGCTCTCTCTGTTGGAAGTTTCAATCAAGAAACCTGGGAGTAGACTAATGAATGATGAGAGGCCAGAGAGAGAGAGAGAGAGAGAGAGGGGCTGCATGGAAGAGAATCAAAATGCTCCAGCTAATAGAACCAAGGTCTCAGACATGGGAATGGACCACCTTGCATGTACTAGCACTAGTCAAGTGCTCAGAGGAACAAATCAGCTCATCAGTGACCACACTACAACCATGGAAGACCCTCAAAAACATTGTGATAAATGAAAGAGTTCAATCAGAAAAGACCAGATGCTTCATGATTCCATTCAGATGAAATGTCCAGAACAGGGAAACCTGTAGAACAGAAAGTAGATTAGTGGTTGCTTAGGGTGTGGGAGCTAAAAGGCACAGAGTTTCTTTTCAAGCTGGTGGAATGTTCTAGGTGGTGATGGTTGTACCTGTCCATGAACACACTAAAAATCACTGACTTGTACACTCTACTTGGGTGGACTGTATGGTATATGCATGAAATGTAGATAAAGTTGTTGAAAAAGATTCTTAATTCAAAGACGTAGCCACGCCAGTTATAAAGTCAAGGTAGATTGAAGTGTATTTCAGCTCACTGCCTAAAAAATAAACTGGAAGTAAAACTCCTCCTGGAAAGAGGCAGCCCCATACACTGCAACCCTGTCTCAACTAGCTGGACACTAGGCAGCTGACCACCAATACAACCAAGCCAAGGACACCTAAGTCCATTTATTAGTGACCTGGGACACAATCCCATTGCTCCCTCACTTGCTTTCCATCTTTGGAATGTTCTACATCTGGCATGCATAGGTATTCCAGGTCTGATAGTGCATGACTCTTTCAGTCTCTGACTCCATCAACCTTATGCATTCCTGGGAGCTGCAGTCTCTAAAAGGATGTTGAAGGTTGGGTTGGGGGGGTGGGTCTGAGGTTGGGAAAAAGTGGAAGGTAGTGTCCCATCTACTCTCATCTCCAATAGTACTTGTGCTGTCTACTTTTCTCACTGTTGCTTCTGTGACAGTTCCCTGGGACAGGCCGTGATGGAGAGGTCTATTGGCTTCTTTCCTTCTGTAACGATGCTTGTGTTTCTTTCTTTGTGAAACAGGGTATATGGAACTCACAGATTACTCTTCTCTTTGCAGGTCTATTGGCTTTACAGTTAGTGGAAATTTCATATTTTTATGACATCACATGCATTTTGGAAGAAAACATGAAAAGGAGATATCAGAGGCTGCTGCCTGATGCTCTTTCATTACATTACTTAATATCAATGTTCCAAAGTGTTCTGTAATTCTAAGGCAATGCTATTCATTCATTTTTTATTTGCATTTGGACAGGGCTTAGAGAACAAATTTACACATGCATTTAACTTTGGCTCTTTAAGATTTGGAATTCAAATGATCTGAACTCAATTCAATACTCATGTGCAACCACTTTACGCTTTGTATTTTTCAGAGGGCTTCACAAAGACGGTATCACGAGAAAGACTGCTGGACCGTTAATCAGGAGTCTTGGGTTCTGGTTCTGGCTCTGCCTCCAGCCAGAACTGGCAACTTGGGAGACACATCTATGCTTCTTGGACCTCAGTTTTCCAGTTTACGAAATGGGTGAGTGGACTCTATGGTCTCTGAGATCTCCTCTGTATCAGATATTCTGTGACTCTGCATCTGTCACTGATGGTCTTTTTGATCTAGCCCAGAGAATTAGAGAATAATGTCCACGTTTTATAATCATTGCTTCATATGTTTACCTTTTCAAGATTAGAATTCCAAATATTCCTCTTAGGTGGTTTGCGTACAACAAAAATGTAGTGCAACTGGTTGACACTGGATGTTTTCTAGGGCCCAGGTATAGCCAAGGTTAAGTTAGAGCAGTGGTTGTTACACTTTACTGTGTAACAGTGTTGCCTGGAGGGCTCATTAAAACACAGGCCTCATTCCCAGAGTTTCTGATGGTGCTGATGTTGCTGGCCCAAGGACCACACTTTGAGAACTACTGAGCTAGAGGGATGTTACCTCAGTGAGAATGTTTTGTTTTGCCTCTGCTGTCAGCGAAAAGCTAAGAGTGTGCTCAAGTATTTAAAGAAAAGGGATTAGTTTGTGTCAAATGTTTCCTCTTCTCCTTTTCATGTTCTCTGATTAATTTCTATCATGATCTAAGTCAGCCTGGCCTGGGTATAGAGTTTGCATTGCAGAGGCTGAGACTGGAATGAGAATACTCTCTTACTCAGAATAGCCAGGAAGTAAGGAGACAGAGAAGTCACAGTTGTTGAATAACCAAGACTTGTACCATCTAAAACCAAGAAAAGCAATGTTGACAAGGAGGGAAATTCTGTCCAATGGTATATACTACTGATTCTGTTTTTAACAATGTGGCAGACTTGTTCACTAAAATCAGTGTCCTCCTCTTTTTCTTAGACACATAGCTAGATTGCCTTTCTCGCTTTCCTGACAGCTAGATATGGTCATGGATTAGCTATGTTCAATGAAATGTGAGCAGTTATGATTTTTGCTAACTCCAGAAAGTAGTCTGGAGCTTTTTAGAAGAGACTGTGACTCCTTCCTGTTCTCTTTTTCTTGCTCCATCTTCTGGATGGAAATTCAAGGAGACTGAGTCCTTGAGTCACCACCTGGAGGAGAGCTACCTGATGTTCAGGAACTCTTGAATTCTTAATGAGTTAGAAATGCATATCTACTGTATTTGAGCTGTTATAAACTTTTGTGTTTAATTTTTACTTCATCCACATCCTAATCGATATGCATATGTCTATTATTTCTCAATATTAGAGGACCAAGCTATGGGGATGAGAGAAAACAAAAGTTAGGAGCAGATAAATGCATATTAGGCCCTAAATATGAGCTGAACAGTATACTAACTGATGTTCCCTTTAGAAATGGACCAAAGAAAGGGATCTCCTGGCACTTAGGGGGCTTGTGAGTAGAATCCAAAGAAATTTACACTAAATCTACTCAGAAATCCCAATTATACTCTTTGATTTTCAAGATGAGCATATTACAAAAATCAACATATGCTTAACTGGGAAATATGCCACAGAATAAGGAAAGGGGAACATCTCTCAGCGTACCCAGTGGAGAAAAATAGTTCTGGTAGCAGTTACTACAAGAACAAGAAGAGCTTTTTAGAAATGATTTGACCATAGTAGTTGCAAGAAATGATTTGACCATAGTAGTTGCAAGAAGGCATGGTCTTGATTAGAGAAAGAACACAGTTATAAGGAAATGCAAGAGGCGAAGTGTCTAATGGGATGAGATTCAGATTCAACAAACTGAGGCCAAAAGGGAGAAAGAAGAATTAAAGGAAGAAATCAAGAAAACTGATATGCAGCGCCAAGATGAAAATCCCAAGGCGAACTTGAGAAGCTCGTTCAGACCTCAGGGGCTTAGAACTAACAGATAAAAGTGAGAAGAATCAGAGAGATTTGGAGGACAGGGAACCAAGATAAAATTTAAGAGCTATGGAGATTTCTGAGGAAAGAACGAACGGAACAAAATGTAAAAACTGAAAGTATGTTGAAGGAATCATGTGAATTTGAAAAAGGCATCAGAATTTAAAGAGTGAAATGGCTTTCTAAATTATAGCCAGCACACACACACAGAGAGACAGACAGACAGGCAGACACACACACACACACACACACACACACTCTCTCTCTCTCTCTCTCTCTCTCTCTCTCTCTCTCTTTTTCTCTCTCTCTCTCTCCCTCTGCCTCATCCCTTCCACCACATGAGGATACAGGACGGAGGGGACCATTTGTGAACCAGGAGGCAGCTTCTCACCAGACGCCAAATCTGACAGAGCCTTGATCTTAGATATCTCAGCCCTTCAGAACTGAGAAGAAATAAATGTCTGGTTTTTCTAAACCACCCAGTCTATGGTATTTTTGTTACAGCAGCCTGAATGGAGTAAGACAGTCCCTTTGGTCTCTCCAGTACCTTCGTTCATCTAAATACCTGCCCCTCCCAGGATCAAGAGGGGGAAGTGATTACACCTACGTTGGAGAGTGGAATTTCTGCTTTCCTCTTTCTGGCTGGACCCCTTTAAATACCCATCTTTAATCTAGATCCTAAACACAGTTGGTTCAGAATGTGTTGGGGGTATGGGGGGATTAAGAAATTTAGACCAAGCTTTCTTTAGATTTCAAGATGTCATCTGCAGCAAAGTCCTGGTTTTGAATTCTAGAAGTTGAATTTTCCTTTGGTTTCCTTCTGTGTGTTCTTTCTCGAATAAACCCCTCCAGACAGATGGGGCATTAGAGGCTGAGTAGGACTGACTAGGATGAAGGCTATTCATTGAAAAAGGCAGGGTGTTTTTAAGCTACCTTTATATCAGATGATCCAAATTTATATATTTTGTATTATATGTACATTATGTGTAATAATATAGAATTCAACAAGTTGTGAACAATGATTATTTCCGAGTAGTAGTCTAATAGGCAGTTTTTTTCCCTTATATTAGCCTGAAAATTTATTTTTCTAAGCTCACTATAATGCTTATGCATTGCTTCCATCACAAAAACACAATAAATGTTGCTTAAAAATATTGTAAAAGTGAAAAGTGTAGGGACTTATTATAGCCAAAACAGTATGTGACAGAATTCAAAATGGTGATAATAAATTATAGGACGGAAATGTAAGTTTTGATACTTAAGGGTCAAAAATACAATTTTCCTTTAAAAATCAAAGTGCTTATTTTTATTTTTTTAGTTGAAAAAGATGTAATAAAATATTCACAAAAGTACAGCAATTGAAAAAGAAAATAACGAACTTGATTTTTTACCTAGCTGCGTACGTTTCTCCTGAAAAGCTACAGATAGTGTCACATTTTAATCTCAAGCAATCCCTTTCTTAGGTGCCATATGTGTTTGTTTTTAAATAATCACAATATCCAGGTAGCAGCTTCCACTCCCTTGTTCGTAGCTGCCATGGCTATTTATAGTACTTATCATACCAGTATGTGAAATCATAAAATCGTATTTGATATAAATGGGCATTGTTTGCATAGTCTTCCCTGAAATGGTTCTGATCGTGGACTTTCTTCTCCTCCTTACTGATGTCTGATTCTGGCAGGAAAAACCCAGAATTCTGTTCCAAACCCTGGCTTTCATCACCTATTTCTCTTTCTCTTCAAAGGAGAGAAATGGAAAGGGCGTTATAAAACGGGAACCATAGCTTGTTGGGAAAGATGAATCACCAAGTGATGAATCAAGCCGGGGCCACTGATAGGGCCCTAAATCATAAGTGCTACCTGTCAAGGGGAACCCCCAGAGGAGATTTAGAACTTGGCACCACTCATCCATCTCATCCAGGGAGCATTCAAGGGCCCATGTGCTCATGTGACAGGTGATATTTGGGGATAAGGAGCTCCTGGGGTTCTTATCAAAAGCTTCTCTGACTAATTAGAAAGGAGTCAGTCCCCTGCCTTTCCCTGGAGCTGCATTACTATTGTGAGGCACCAGAAATGGATGTCTCCATTTATGTTGCTCCAGCTCCAGCCCAGCTGTTTAGAATAAGCAGCCAGCTCTCAGCGGACCCCTCTGCCCTTCTCCTGGAACTAACAAAAGGTCAGTTGAGCAGTACATCAAGAGTGCTCTTCCCAAAAACTTCTGGATTTCGGAACAAGAAATGACATTCCGTGTGGAGGAGAGTGGTGACACGCACGTCCCTGAGTGATAGCCCCACCTCACCAAATCCCCATGTTGGAGCCCTCAGACTGCCTCCCTGATAGCTCTTTTCTGGGCTTGCTTCCTGAGCATTGGTGCTGGGAAAAAACTATGCGCCTGTGATACGTGTTAGGTGGGAATTTTCTAGAATCACCTGGTTTTCTTCCTGGCAGTTCCACGGTCTCAGTTTAGTATCTCTCCTAAACTGGAGTTAGCTGTCGACCAGTGGCCCTGGGTTAATCCTCTCTTCATTGACGGATTTACTGTGAACTCTTTTCTTCAGACTTTTTCTTTCTCTCAGTTTAAGCTTGGAGTTGCCCTCCACCCCACCATTTGAGTTTGGGCAGAGAAGCGAACGTAGCACCCAGCAAACTGGTTCAAATGTAATGATGTTAACTGAGTGGGGGAGGGGGCATAAATTGGAAGGATGGGGTTGGCACATGCATACTGCTATGCAACAGGGACCAGCTGTATAGCACAGGGAAGACTACTCTATGTTCTGTAATAATCAGTATGGGGAAAAAGAATGGGGATGTATGTATATACATATATATAATATATATATAAATAAAATTCACTTTTCTGTGAATCTAAAGCTAATACAACATTGTAAATCAACTATACCTCAATTTTAAAGAATGTTGCAAATTTAAAAATAACTTTAAAAAGGATTTCAGAAAAAGTAATGCTGTTAGGTGAAGTGTGGGTTATTTTCAAAACAAACCGGCTGAATTCAGTCCAGCAACCAGGCAGTTACTAACCGATGGGTTGTGATGCAGCCCTCAGAAAGTCGATGTCTTTCAAAGCCCTCTGGGTGTGTAGACACAGCAGGAGTTTCTATCAACCCAGGTCCCTGTGATCACGCCCCTTTATCAGCACATCAATGCTAGGTACTCCTAGTGTTCTTACTTTTTGGTGATATGTTTCCTTAAGGAATTAATTTATTCTAATTGATTTTTTATGGCCACACCCACGGCATATGGAAGTTCCAGGGCTAGGGATGGAATCCATGGATCCTTTAACCCACTGCCCCAGGCTGGGGATTGAACTCCTAGAGACTTGAGCCACTGCAATTGGATTCTTAACCCACTGTGCCACAGAGGGAACACCTCCAATTAATTTTAAGGCCTGATACCCCTCTGTTAAAGCCAATTCTGCCTAGAAAAAGACACATGTCTTTTCCAGCATGGGAGTATCATCTAGGTGCAAGTGATTTCAGCGTCAGTGGTCTTCCGGGTCTGGGAGCCAGAAAGATCATTTGAAGAGAACTCCTTCTATTCCTCGTTTTCCTTCTTTTCTCCTCCTTCTCCTTCTTCCTTCATATTCCCTTCTGGCTTTCAATATGTAATGCTGCTAATCTAGATTCCGTAGGTAAAAGCCTTGCCTGGAATGGGATAAGAACACTCTTCCCCACCTTTTCTGCTCTAATTATAGCTATGTGAATCACAGTCCTAGGAAAACACACTGAGGAAGGAAAAGAAATGTTATGGGGAGGGAGGAAAAAACATGCCTGGCCAAATGTCCAGCCAGCCTCCAAAGACATCCACCAGGCAGGCTAATAATTTAAGACAATGTCTGACAGGTTGATATTTCCAGATGGCGTTTTTGAAAAATATTTTGGGACTCAAAATATTGCAGTGCCTACCTGCCGTGTGAAATTCTGCAAGGAAATCCAGACAGGCAAAGAGGCGTGCTTAGGAAAAGGACTATTTCTGACTTTGTCAGTGCACTTCAGAGGTCATAGAAGTTGTTAATTTAAAGAATCTATGATAAGATTTGCTCTATGGACTCAGTTATCAGGGAGCAATTTGCTGGCTGGACATATCACTGTTTTTAACTTAAGTGACTTATCACAGGGGACACTTGCTCCTTGGTTTTATTTCTCTTAAGACTCACCTGGTGCTTTAGTTCTTGTGCCCTTTGGATTGAATTGAGCTGTGTTAACTCCTTTGGACTTGCTTCCTAGACTCCAACCCTGTGGGAGGAGACGTCACACCTTTGACCCCTATTTCACCCAGTGCTGGGACCCCCTTCATCTTCCATATTCCTTTATCCCCCTTGGTGCCTTCCAGGTGGTTCAAACACAGCATCTTCTCCTTTTTTTGGACATTCCTGCAGCATGTGGAATTTCTTGGGGTAGGGATTGAACCCGTGCCACAGCAGCAACCTGAGCCACTGCAGTGACAATGTCGGACCCTTAACCCGCCATGCCACAAGGGAACTCCCAAAGCACATCATCTTCTTGATAGCCATTAACATTTCCTGAGTTGCTCACACTGCCATGAGTCCACCCTAATATCACCATTTGCTCCACGAGTACTATAGCTGTTCTGTTAGGGTCTTCACTTAGTGGTCGGTGTCCTCTTGCTGCCTTATAGCCTTTATGCTCATGGAATAAATTCCACTAAGCCATAGGGCAGGACTTATAGGGCCACCGCCTGCCCCTTTGGAGCTCCAGGGCTTGCTGCTCCTGTTCGCCATTGCAAGGAAGAAGCTCTGGTGTGAGTGACGGCACCTCATTCCTCGTTAAAGAGACAGAGTAACACCAATTCAGAGGAATGCGGGCTGCCGCTCAGCCACAAGAAAGATGCGGAGCCAGGGGACCAAGCAACCCAGAAGGGCCATTCCTTAGAGCAAGTTATGATGTGTATGCAGCTTTCAATGACTGACTGTGTTATTTGCCTGGATCTGAGAAACCCTATTCTCCAGGGGCTGACGATGACGCTCCCAGGGCAGTGGTTTATTTTCCTGCACAACATCTGCTTTACATTCTCACTCTCCCTAAATGTGTGTAGTTGGCTATTTGCCTGCACTTGCTTCTCCCTCCTCCCCCCCCCCCCCCCCCCCCCCCCCCCCCCCCCCCCCCCCGTCCTCCCCTCCTCCAGAGAGCTTTTCTCTTTGGAAGAAGGAGATCATTTCTCTCCCGATCAGAACAGGTCTTTCCAGGGAGGAAAACAATACAAAATGCCGTTTTTGCGGTATGTATTACCTGTGGCCCCACCCGGGGAAACTGAGCAGAGAAGGGCCTCGGCAAGCTCTGGGCATTTTGTGGACACAGCCATGAATCCCAGCCTTTCCAGAAGGGTTTCACATCGCCTTTGTGACAGTGGTTAGTGTTACGGTCAACTTGGGCAGCTTCCCATGTAACTCCTCGAGCCCCAAGCTCCAAGTTTTTCCCTCCCCCATCCCCCAGCCTCCCCACAATCCCTTTTGCCTTCATCTCTAATTGGAAATATGGGGGAGGGAAGTACGGTTAAAGCAGAGATCCTAAAATAGGTCAGGCTATCACGCAGGTTCCAAAATAAACGCCATTAATGCCAAGTCACTGAACCATACAGCCCGAGCTGACAGTGCCTGGTTTGCCTGCTGCTTCTGACTTGGGATTTTAAAGAAACAGTGAACGTCAGTGCGAAGGACTTAGGAAAGAGCCTCCCAAAAAGGGAAGGCAGTTTGGGGGTGAGTTTGGGAGAAGAGGGGATAAGAGAAATGAGGAAAGACCTTATCATACCAGGACTGAAGTGCAAACGGGAATTTGCCCTTTAAAGCCCAAGTTGCTGCTTGGGGTTCTTAATGTGGGGTTTGGAGGGGATCAGAACGGGGAAGAGGAAACCTGTTCTTGTCCCCATGCAGGTTTGAACTTTTTGAGGATGGAACAATAAGCACACAACCTAGGGTTTTACGCATCAGCACAACTTTCTGTTAAATTGTTCTCAGTGGGTATCTTGTAGGGGAATGTGAATATGAATGGTCCTGTTGTTCTGGAGGTTGAATCGCAATTACCGAGATGTGATAGGAAACGTGGTCTTAATGCTGCCCAGTAAAACAGTATTCCTCCACTTATGTTTGGCACCTATGGTCCATTTAGTTTCATATACACAAAGTAATCTCTTTGGTAGTCAAACTCCCATGAGCCACCCAGAAAACCGGGAAGCAAGAACTCTGTTGCCTAGCAACCAATGGAACATTACAACACTAGATAAATCGAATCAATATTGCTCTAAATATTGAACCCTCAGATGATGAAAAAAACCCTCAGAGCCATGTCCATAACTCCTGGGCTTTTTCCTCTCCTAGACTCAGCAGCTGAGTGGGCTCGGCTTGCATTTTCATAATCTCCAGGGAGGGAGGGAGAAGACAGTATGCTGAGATCCACAGCTGCGATTCCAGAAAGGAGATTCCTAGAGGCTGAATCCCTGGAGTTTGGTTGCTCCTGCCTACTTTGGCAGCATGGGCTGGCCTGGAGTGTGGTCATAGTCCTGAGTTCTTACCCTCCTGGCATCTGGTCAGGGCCCATTAAAGTTGAAGAGGCCAAGGTCATTGTGCCAACATTTTCTGAAAAAGAGCTCCAGTGGTCAGGGCGCTCCATGGCCAGTCCTGTCATAGAGCCCCTGAGCCTCAGATCCTCCCACCACCCCTTGTCACCAAGTCCCCGTGGTACACTGTATCTTCTCTGTCCGCTGGCACCCACCAGACTGCCACTTTGGGGCTTCTTTCCCCTTAAAGTCTCTTTTTGTCTATTTTAACACAACTCTCACAACTGATGTTTGCCTAGGTGCCCACACCTTGATAGGAAACCCCCCCCCCCCCCCCCCGTTTGGGGGAACTTTGAACAATGCCCAATTGCCTCGGTTTTCGAACCAGTGATTTTTCTGCCTGGGAATAAGTGGTTCCCTGTTCCTAGAAGTAATTTCCTGGCAGAGTGTTCCTTCTGAAGAGGCTGCATTAGGTACTTTTGAAGAAAGGTTCCCTCAAGGGCCCCAGCTTTAGGATTCTGTCACAGTGCTGTCGGAAGCACTCTTTTTTTTTCTTTTTTTTCACACAAAAACTTGAAGGTTGACCTTGGTGAGTTACTAAGGTATGGAAGAAGGAAATTAACATGAACCCTGCCACGTGTCAGGTGCTGCACAAGTGCCTTCATAAAACTAGGGCTGCTCATTTAAGCCCTGTGATACCCATATGAGGTAGGAGATTTTTATTTCCGTTTTACAGATTGGAAAATTCAGACTTAACAATGTTGTAGAATTTTGCCTTTAAGAGGGAGTTGTGGTATCCTAACAGGTGGTGATTCCCTGCTTCCCTCTGGCTTTTTGTGTAGTCGTTAAGAATTATATGGCTGGGCAAGGGCCACTTTCTTATTTCCAATGGCCATTGATGCCATTTTTAAAGATTGAAGTATAGTTGATGTACAACATTATGTAAGTTATAGCTGTATAATATTGTGATTCATAAGTTTTAAAGGTTATGCTCCATTTATAGTTATTATAAAATGTTGGCTGTATTCCTCATGTTCTACAATATATCACTGCAGCTTTTTTTTTTTTTTTGGAGGCGTGTGGAAGTTTCCAGGCCAGGGATCTAATCCACACCACAGTGACAACCTGGGCTGTTACAGTGACAATGGCAGATCCTAACCCTTTGCACCGCAAGTGAACTCCGTCCTTGTAGCTTATTTTATACCTAATAGTTTGTCCCTTTTCATCCTCTGCCCCTGTCTTGTCCCCACCCCCCCCGCTGGTAACCTGGAGTTTGTGCTCCGTATCTGCGAGTCTGCTTCATTTTGTTACATTCCCCACACCGTCCCATTTAAACAGAGGGGGTGAAGGATGGGAACTAATAGGTTTCTGTACAATAATGTGGAAGGTGGTCTCCCACGTGTAACAGAATCTCTCAAATCACGAGACGGGATGAGATGGGAGAACGTGTTTGTTTTCCTTCTGGAGTTCAGCAGCGCCAGCTCTGACAATTCATGGTCGCCTTGGGAGCTGTATGGACCTGTAGAGGCCAGCGTTTACCTCCAGGACAATGCAGGCAGCCCCTCTTTTCGTGATCCTCCTGGTACTTCATTCTCCATCATATTACCACTCAAGCTTGAATTAAATTGTCCTCACAGATGTGGGGGTAAGTCAGGGGATATGTAACACAGGGGTGAGGAAGCTTAAAACTGTCCAACGTAGTTTCCCTGTATCCCAGCAGACTCGCACCTGGCGTCCTTCCTCCTTGCTGGCCCCCACCTTCAGTCCCCCTTTTATCAAGCATCTCCTTCCTCCCATCTCCATGGGGCACATCTCCATTTACCTGCTGGGAACTCTATCTCCCTGTCGTCAGGGACATCTCTGAATCTCAAGGACCATTGCTGCTCTCCCCATCCCACTCCGACAGGACGTGTATCTGGGTCTGAGTCATCAAATTAATGGTAACACCCCACGCAGGGTGGGTGAATGTGTGCGGTTGGGAAATGATTGCTTTTCCAAAATCCCCAAATAGGGTACTTGACAGGGAGAACTCCAAGATGCTGGGAGACCCCCGTATCTTCTCTGTCTCTCCGAAGACTGAATTCTGCTGTCCCAGGGCAGAAAAACTAGTGAAATTCACCCGGGTTGCAGGCCTGGTCATGCCAAAGCCCCCACACACTGCTCTGTGCCTGTATCCTCCCCGGATGGGCCCCTGCGTCACTCAGTTGTCACCGTTGTAACCACTGTTTGTGGCTCTGCTCCTACATCAGGCTCTGTGCACTGTACTATTCTACTTGTTCCTCCAGTAACCCTGCACATTGTATATCATCAGTCCCATTTTACAGAGGAGGACGTGGAAGCAGAGATTGACCATGCCATTTGCCTGAGGACATCCAGCAAATAGGTGGGGTTGGCCTGCAGGCAAGGCACCCACGGTTGGTCTGAAGAGGTGATTTTGCAGAAGCTGGCGGGAGGAGATGGCTTACTGGAAATGCTCTGGGAGCATGAGAGGGACCCAGAAGGTGACTGGCAGAATCTTGCCTTCACCCGGGAAATCAGGAGACTTGGATTTTAGTCCTAATCTTCTTCAACTTTACTTGAATAAACTCTGGGCTTCTTTTTCATCCTCTATGACTTGAAGGAAGGTTC
The DNA here is from genome assembly GCA_004024745.2 of Catagonus wagneri. Lineage (NCBI taxonomy): Eukaryota > Metazoa > Chordata > Mammalia > Artiodactyla > Tayassuidae > Catagonus > Catagonus wagneri. Next base: position 4,405,478 of record PVHT021183583.1, read on the forward strand.
AGTGACCTTCCAGCTCTCAGAAGTCAGTTCAGTCCAATGGCCAGAGTGCTGAAACCTGAAGGCAAAACTTAGGAACTGGATCTAAACCAGTGAAGTCTGTTCTTACGGACTTCAACTGAAACAAATAAAAGACAGAAAGTAATCTTTTCTTGCATCACCACTGCTGGGAGACCCGCAGAACTGAGTGATCAAGGTCTCCTACCACCCTGCATGAAATCTTTCAGTCATTCTTTCCTTGGCTGTGATTTCTTTGCATGTGAATAAAAGTCTCTGTAGGAAGTATTCCTGGTTTTAAAGAAACCTGAATCTATAAAACAAATCAGTTGTTTAGATACTACGAATATTTGCATTACAAAAGCATTCCGAAGAATTTCTGCTCTTGTGTCTCCAGTTATTATTATTATTAACAAATTGAGTACTAGAAAGATAGTTAAAAATTAGGGATAGAGAAACAGGGCCAGCATATAACCCACCTACTGACTGGTTAAACATGATCATTCATAGTTCACCTTATAAAAGTTAGGACAGTATGTTTGAAATAATGCTCATTCGTATATAGAAACTTTGCCTCCCTTCTTTTGAAAATGCCCTTGCTTAGATCTATCAAAATCCTACGTACCCGTTCCCAGTCTCACTTTTAATCATGCATTGTTTTGCGTTATCAACCCAACTATACTGAGAATGTTTGTACAAACTGATTCCATTACTAAATTTTCCTCTAGAGCTGTACCCTTATCTTAGTCCCTAGGTGACTTGTGCAATATTCACAGGCATTCAGTGTCTACTTATCAATAAAGACTGTGGCCCAGGTAGCTGCTGGTCCAAAGAGAGGTAAGGACATGTGGAGTGGACTTGAACCCCACCAGAAGTCGGCAGCCAGGGTAGGCTGACCCACATCCTGGGCTGTCCTAGAAACTCTGCACACTTAGGAGCTAGGAAAAGACATGCTTGCTGCTGTAAGGCAGTGTGTTTTGGGGAAGTCATGTATGCAACATTATTGCAACAATAACTGGTTAATATATTATTTTTTAACACGGGTCATAGTGAACTATATGGGGACAAAGGCAGGGTGGTGGAGGAAAAGAAAAGTTTCTAGGCTACCTAGGGAAGGGAAGATGATATTATTTGTCTATCATAGATCCTGAAGGACCTTGTAGCAAGAATTTCTCTGAACTTTCCAGACCTATCATTGTGCCAGACAGGCCATTATGCTAAATTTTTTTTTTAAGGCAGGAATTCAGTGGTGACCCCATACAGAACTAAAAGGGCAAAACTGAAAGGCAGTAAGAGAATAACCTTTTACATCAGGCAAAATTGATGGCCTGATTCCACAGCCCTGAAGGCTTATATAGTTCAGCAACTTGGAGCAACCTTCAGTCTCGTTCATTTAGGTGATGTCTGTTTGTGCTAAGAGTGAGGGTCCTCTACTCTGCACAGGTGCAGGAGAGAGCTCTGAACAGTTAAAGAAATGCAGGTGTAATATAATTCAACCTTGATGGTGATAGAAGTTTCTAGCAGAATGGCAAGAATACTTAAAACAGTATTACAATCATCTTTTGGAAATATTCACATGATGCTTTAGGCCACTGTTGTGGTGTTCTTTCTTGGACAGAAAGAAAGACTTTTTAAAAAATGGAACGCTTGAAAAGCCGCTTGATACCAGTAATGTGATCCCAGAGGGCTTTGAAGAGTATTGGACTAAGCTTAGAAAAATGATAATTATCTATTATCTAGAAAAAGCAGGTAGTTCATTGCAGAGAGAGCAATTTAATTTTAGTCCACGTATTTCCACACAAATTTAAGCCTCCCATGCAATTAGCTAAAATAACTGAAATTGGAAGTGTACTAAAGGCCATGCCCATGTACACTAATTAATGATTCAAATTAAGCAGAATTTATAAACCTGTTGGCAATTGCTTGTTTGACCTGACTTCTCTTTCCGTGATGATGAGTCCTTCTGTTGAAATAGACCACCTAGTCCGGAGTGATGCCTGCCTCCAGCAGATCCACGGGTACTTAGCTTGTGAACCAACAACTGGCTCTCAGTGTGCTGTTAAAGGAGAATAATTGGCTGCATTTCCACATGTGTGTGTCTATCTTCTAAGAATCTTTAAGGCCAAGCACTGAGTCTTAAACTACTATATTTTCATCTCTGTGTCATTCTGCTGAGCATGGTAAGATGTCTTAAATGTTGGAGTTCCACAGGTATACTTTTATGGTTATGGCAGGCCCATTTGGTTGGCCACTCCAGCCTTCGTCTGTGATTTCTTTCTGTCTGACCATCTTTGGTCTAAGCACGCGTGGCACAATTCTGATCAGCAAGTTGTAAATAGAAGGCTCTGAGTGGTGCTTTGGGAAAGTATCTTAAAAATTGGCATTTCAGCTATTGTACCCCTTGTACTTCTCCTTGCCTGGTATGTACATATGAGGCTTGGAAGGCCAGCAGCCATCTTGTGACCATGAGGCAGTAAGCATGCAGATGAAAATGAACACTTTGAAGGTGGTAGAGCAAAATGATATAAAGAATCTGCTTTCAGTGGTGTGTTGGACATGGCTGTACCAGCTTGTGAGATCTGACTGTTAAATTTTTAGAAACTTTGCAGGCATATTGTTCAGCACAGCCATGATTAAAAATTACCTTATAGAAACTTACAATTAAATCAGTTCTATTAAAACAAAGATAATGCCCTAAGCTCATGCTTTCCTCACTCTTCTATGAATTTTACTATTATCTAATGCTCTTGAGATTAGTTACATCTATTATATAGGTGGTAGAAATATTCTCTAATGGTGTGCTACTGAATATTTCTTTCCAACTCTGAATTCAGTTATAGCATATTGGTAGCTTAAAATAAAACCATGGTGGCAGTGTGGAAATTGGCTAATATGACAAATCAGGACTTTCCGCTTCAGGATGGTTGTTAAACATTTGCCAGCACATCATGGCTGGTTCTCTGGCATCGAGCTACCCTGTCAGTTTTAGACTATTGTCTCCTAGAATTCTTTCTGGATGAGATAAAGAAACACCCCCCCCCTTTTTTTTTAATGTCCACACCTGTGGCATGTGGAAGTTCCCAGGCTAGGGGTTGAATTGGACCTGCATCTGTGACCTACGCTGCAGCATGTGGCAATGCTGGGTCCTTAAACCACTGAGTGAGGCCAGGGATCAAACCCGAATCTTCATAGAGACAATGTTGGATCTTTAACCCACTGAGCTGCAAAAGGAATTCCAAAATCCCAATGTTTTTAAGGCAAAATTAGTCAAGTTTTTTGATATTTGCAGTAAAATCTTTTTAACTTCTATAACTATTAAATAATTTATCACACTCTACCAATCACAGGTGGAAAGCATTTGATGTAATATACCACAGTTGTGCAGCAGAGGAAAGAAATCCTACTTGGAACTGAAGTCAGGCAGTTGGAATTTGCAGAAGGGAAATCTTGGCAGCCTGTAGTGTTTGAGACGTTACATAAACATCTGATATTTTACTCAATAACTATCAGCACTTGGTGTCAGCATATAAATGTTGGGTTGGAAAAGTAGATAAATTGATTTTCCATTCCTCTCATTCTAGCATCTTCCTTTTCATTAATGCAGTAGTGTCTCCTATTACTATTGTAACAGTCCATAATGTAAACATGTTATCGCTTTGGTTAAAAAACAATTCTTTTCAAAGTTATATAATGTGATAAACTGTCTCCCAATTATGACCATAAAAATAATAATTCACTCTTCTCTCTAAAGCTATCAAAAATTCACAAGCTCTATAACCTGTAAAATCTCTAACCTGAAGCCATTGTTAGGTATTTTTCACATTTTATGAGTTAAAATAGTCCCGAGAGTTAGAAAAAAGGCAGGGGACTTGTGCCTACTTTATACCTGGGGATATTAAGTCTTAGAGAGTTTAAGTGATTTGTTCAAGGTGAAAAAATAGAAGTAGCACTAGACTGCAGTGACTCGTATCTTCTTGCGACTTTTTTTCCCCTTAGAATCATGTTTCTGTGTTCCAATATAAATACTGGGTTTGAATGCATGAAAATCATTTTTCTGGTATTTCAATAGCATGGGTGGATTTTTTTTTTCCTCTTTGGAATGCTTCCTTGGGGCCATTAAGAGGAGCCAAAGATCAAGTATTTGGGTCTTTGAATGCAAAAAGAAAATACTACAAATGAAACTAGATTCTTTAATGGGGATGCCATTTTTTTTTTTTCCGGCTGTGCCTGTGGCATATGGAAGTTCCTGGGCCAGGGATTAAACCTGGCCACACAGGAACCTGCAGCAACGCCGGATCCTTAAGCCACTGCCCAGGGCTAGGGATCGAATCCATGCCTCAGCAGTGACCTGAACCACTGCAGTCGGATTCTTAAACCACTGTGCCACAGAAGGAACTCCTAAATGGGGATTCTTGATATAGTGAGAAAAACATATTCTAGTAAAAAGTGAGCAGACTTACGGAGTCCTCCTCCTCACATAGTTTCCTTTAGCTTCTTACATTCTATGGATTCATATTTTATCGAAAGAATATTTATTGGGCACCTAATAGGTGCCAGGCAGTCTTAGATTCTGGAGAACACAGTGGTGGGGAAAAAATATCCCTCCTTTCATGGAATGTGTGTGGTGGAGAGGTAGAGCCAAGAGGAAAATTAACAGGTTAGCAAATAAAGACGTGCTGTGGAGAAGAGAGAATCAGGTGATGTGTTTCATTGTGGCTGTATTTGGGTGGGATTGGGTAATTAATTTTTTGTTTCTGTTTTTTAGGGCCATAATTGCAGCATATGGAATGTACCAGGCCAGGGGTCTAATTGGAGCTGCTGCGGCCAGCCTACACCACAGCACATGGCAACGCTGGATCCTTAACCCACTGAGCAAAGCCAGGGATTGAACCTGAGTCCTCATGAATACTAGGCAGGTTTGTAACCTGCAGAGCCACAACGGGCACTTTGGGACTGGGTAATTTGATCGGGTCCTTAGAGGTGGTTAGGAGGAGAAATTTGAATAATATCTGGTAGCCCTCCAAAGATGGGGATGGAGCCTAGGGGCGGATGAAGCGGGAAGTATCAGGTGTCAGAGGAAGGAATGAGCTTGGTACATTCATGGAAGGAAAGCAGGGCCATGTGGCTGGGTTGTAGTCAGCGGTGAATCAGTGGTAGGAGATGGAGTTGGAGGATTATTCAGGATTAGTCGATGTGGAACTTTTAGACCACATGGTGAGGATTTTGTGTTTTATCCTAGTTGCAGTGGAAAACCATGAAATGTTTTTAGGCAGGGGAGTGACATGAACCCCTGGGTGTTTTTAAGAGAATAGGTGTGCCAATGGCAAAATCAGAAGGCAAGAAGTATCGGTGGCTTGATGAAAAGCAGTGAAGATGAGGGAAGTTTATGAATTTGAGACTTTTTTTTGTCTTTTTGTCATTTTTTAGGGCCGTACCCGCAGCATGTGGAGGTTCCCAGGCTAGGGGTCTAATCAGAGCTGTAGCTGCAGGCCTACACCACAGCCACAGCAACATGGGATCCGAGCCACGTCTGCAACCTACACCACAGTTCACGGCAACGCCGGATCCTTAACCCACTGAGTGAGGCCAGGGATCGAACCCTCAACCTCATGGCTCCTAGTTGAATTCGTCTGCTGAGCCACGATGGGAACTCCAAGACATATTTTTGAGATGGAGCCACAAAAAGCAGTGATGAATTTGATGTGGGGGTGAGAGGAGAGGTGAGTGAAGAAAATAAAGAATTCAGGGTTATGCCTTAGTTTTTGGCTTGAAAAAACCAGAGAATCATTTACTGAGCTGGGAAGATGGAGGTAGGAAGAGGTTTTGAGGGGACGCATCAAGAGTTCTGTTTCATATGTCATATTAGGGGACCCAACAGACAGCTCATTATAGATGGCAAACTGTCACTTGGATATAGGAAGCTGAATTATTGTTAAAGATTATTTATAAATATTTATAAATTAGATAATTTATGGAGAAAGAGATAAAGGATAAACTAGAACGTCCTCAGCCCCACTCAGTCTTCCTCTCTGACTGACCTTAAGATACCCCCCTGACTGACCTTCAGATGCCCCAGTAACTGACTGTCTCCCTCTTTTAGCTCCTCCTTTTGGGAATTTTCTAAGTTACTAGCATCAGCTCCCCTGTCTCCCTCTACAAGTTCCATTATTCCTGGGTGACCTCACTCATTCACAAAGCTTCAACTGACTCTATTGGTGACTTTATGAGTCTATGAACCTGTCCTTATCTCTCTGTCTTCCAACCTTAATTAAATCAAACCCATTCAATTCAAATTCATTTAAGTCAGGAAGCATTTGTTGACAACTTCTACACACCAGACACTGTGCTATAGGCAGGCTGCTTGGTCATCGGGTGACTGTACAGGATGGTATTATTTTGGTGAATCTAACCCCCAGCCTTGAGGGCTTAGAAGGTTGATTCTCTCAGCATATTAAGTGTGCCAGTTTCTCAGGGTGCAGATTAACCCAGCTCATGTATATAAATCAAAATGTCAATTCAGCAATTTACTGTGGGAAATACAACTTATAGGAAGAAGAGACATTTACATTAGCCCGATTTGCACATTTTCTCCATCTAGGAAAACTACATATCAAGTCAAATTGTCAGAAGGTTGCATGGATTATAAGAGATCAGGGCATGGGGCCTCGGTGGTGGATCTGAATGTTTAATATCATTAGGCTGTGATGGTCTGATGCATCTATGTCCACAGAGAAATCAAACAAGGCACGTGTTCCTGTGGACTTCTAGGATACCAAAAGAGTGTTTTGATGAGCACTGCCAAAATAAATCTCTCTCATTTTCCCTCTTGTATGTTCTTTGATCCCATCTCTCTTCTGTCTGATACATTCTTTCTCTTGATAAGTTAATAAAATCGTTTGACTTACCACCAGGTCTTCTTCTCACCTAGGAACCATTCTCTCTCAGTAAGAGTCAAGCACATATTTTGGATTTATTTCTTTACATGTGGCAGGTTTTGCTTAGCTCTTAGATTTGTCTTCATTTCAAATTCTGTAGCCTCAAATTCCTAGAATAATGTTTTGCAAGTAAACATCTCATGGTTGTTGAATGAATGAATGAATGAATGAGTGAATAATTCACTCTTGTCTGTATGTAGCTTGAATGGTTAAAAATACAAGTAGATTTTATTTAATATATTTCATTGACTTTACCAAAAACGAAATGTCCAAAAAAAAAATTAGTTTTTCTACCCCACCTCCCAAGACCCAGGATTCTTATCATTGTTGTATTGTTCAGGGTGACTTCATGTCAGAATGCTGTCCAGAGGGACATTTTCATGGCTTCGTTCCACATACATCCTCCAAAGAAGATAACTTTTTGCTCCACTTTGCAATTTTGATTCAACTTTACCTCTGCTAAGGCTCTCCTAAGAAATCACTTTCAGTCTGCCAGCTGCTTTACTATTTGTCCTCAATCCCAATATTCTTTTTCTCACATTAACAGCACGGTCAGGGTCAGGAGAGACCCAGATCTCATGCAGCAGGTGGTCCTAGAGCTGAATGCTTTTCTGGAAGTCCAGTGTTAAAAAAGAGCCTGTGATCCAATAATTCCACTTCTAGAAATTTATCCTGCAGAAATAATTAATAAGCAGTTAAAGATTTTTATGCAAGGATATTCCTTAGAGCATAATATTAGGACAGGGTGGAACAAACACAAAACTAGGAAACATCCAACATGGGTTTTTGGTTAATACAGGACATTCAAATCATGTTTGCCAAGGATTTTTATGGACACTTGCTGTGCATGTTTACTTTTGTTCCTTAACATCCTTTCCTCTTCCTCTGATTGTTATGATAGGATCCATCGCATGTTCTCTGCGGCACTAGCACTCACATACCTAGAACCTCTTCCATCCGAACATTGTGACATGTGGGATAATGCCCAAATTCTTTGCAGGGAACCATCTCTGCCTTCTCAGCCCATTAAGCTGTGAGGCAGAGACTCTTCTTATTGGCTCCAGGAAGGGGCTCAGGACATAGCCCTGGCCAATCAGAGAACAGTATCATCCTGGATACAGGGATTGGTTCAGAGATGAGCAGGTGACCAAATCTGAACCAATCATATGAGACTTCTGCTAGAACGTGCTATGAAGCTGAGAGGAGAATGTCAGAGTTGCAGACTGCTGTTTTGCTAGCATGAGGAGGAAGCCCAGCAGAGCAGAGGTGACCAGAGGTTGGCCTTAGGGATAGGGCTTGAAATTCCAGATTCTATCATGTCTGATAGGTGCTTATCCTTTAACTGTCATCTGTGTGAGCCCCCATATCCCCTTTTCTGCTTCAGGTAATTTAGGTTATATTTTCTCTCACAACCCAAAGACTACTAACTACTTTGGGTCAACAGTGAATCGCTCTGAATCGTGGCATTGCAAGTATGTTTCTTTTTAAAATTTTGTTTTTGCAGTTCCCATCATGGCTCAACGGTAACAAACCCGACTAGTATCCATGAGGGTGTGGGTTTGATCCCTGGCCTCACTCAGTAGGTTAAGGATCTGTCTTTGCTGTGAGCTGGGGTGTAGATGTCAGATGTGGCTCAGATCCCAGTTGCTGTGGCTGAGGCCAGCAGCTATAGCTCCGATTCGACCCCGTAGCCTGGGAATTTCCATATGCCATGGGTGCAACCCTAAAAAGACCAAAAATAAAAAAAAGTGTTTTCAGTACTTTCTGGGATATTTCAAGTTTTCCCAAAAAAGTCCACATATTAATTTTAATAATAATACAAAGGCAACAAAACCCTCAAGGCTTTTCTTCTTCTTCGGTAGCACAGGCAGAAAGCCATATGGCCTTTCTCTCATCAACAAACTTTACACACAGACTTACCCGACATCATTTCAGATTAAAACCAGTAAGTTTGAATGGCAGGTTAACTCTGTGTTTAGTTAGAGAACTGGAAAGAAACTGTAGTGATTGAGTAGCTTAAAGATGAGCATGTAAATTCTCTCTCTCTTTTTTTTGGGGGGGGGGATTTTTTAGGGCCATACCTGCAGCATATGGAGGTTCCCAGGCTAGGGACTGAATCAGAACTGTGAGCATTTAAATTCTTAACTCAGTGTCTGGTGAAGAGACCCAAAGGCCATCAAAATTCTGGTCAAAAGGTCCAATGTCAGGATTTACCGTGAATCCCAAGAAGGGCGCTAAGATGGCAGCTGTCGGTGGCAGTGTTTCCAGGGAGGCTGAGGGGAGGCTGGTGATACAAACGCTGGGTAGTCCGTCGGGAGGAAACCAGAAGCCTTCCCCTGAACCATCCTGTGCATTTCAAAGGTCTCCTGTGAGTTGTACAGCGGGCTTCACCAGCCAGACTTCCACGAGGGTAGAGGGAAAGGGAGGGAAGGGGGCCAGGAAGGAAGCAGCTAGAAAGCCCCTCAGTAAACGTGGCTGAAAGCGCCGCCTCCTTCCTCCTCCTGCACTGTCCCTGGAGGACTTCCTGCTTCCTGCTTCCCGGTAGGCCTTGAAGTGAATTAAGAGCCTGAGTTTTTAAAAGGGATGGCAAAACTTGACAACAGCAACGATGATAGCATTTATGGTCTCCACCAAAAGGAGGTTAAATAAATTTTCTGCCTGGGGACACAAAATAATCACTCACCACCTTTATGTGGTCGGAAGGGAATTGCGGGCTCTGGGGGCCCATGTGCTGCTGTTACTGTCACACAGACTGAGGCCCCCGGGATGGCATGTTGTCTTCACCCTTCAGGCATCAGCTTCCCCTGTACCTCTTTTGTCCACTAGAACTAATTACCCCTTACGGACTCACACAGCAGGTTAAGCACACTGCTCGTTAGGAGAATGCAGCAAGACTCAGGCTTACTGTTCAGGCATATTTGTGAGTGTGTGCGCTCCCTGTTTCCTTGAGGACAAACTGTCTTACTCTTCTTTAGAGTTTTCTCTGTCTTTCCCCTGCTCCTGTCCTCTTAATGAATGTGTGGGTCTGATTTTGAATTTTCATAGCTGGTTCTTTTTTACCCCATGCTCCCAGCCAGAGAAATATGAGTTGGCTGATTGCCTCCCTACCCCACAGAGGGCCAGGGAGGGTGGGCTTGCCCAGCTCAGCAGCTCAGTAGGGGTCCTTGGCCCCCTCTACTGCCCACTTTTCTAGGAACCCTGGCGGGGGGTTTCATGCTGCCCAAACACTGATGTTTTCCCCAAATGCTGCCTGCCTGCCTGCCTGCCTGCCTGCCTTCCTTCCTTCCTTCCTCCTTCCTTCCTTCTTCCTTCCTTCCTTCCTTCCTTCCTTCCTTCCTTCCTTCCTTCCTTCCCTCCCTCCCTTTGCTTTTCAGGGTCTCTCGCTCAACATATGGAGGTTCCTAGGCTAGGGGTCAAATTGGAGCTATAGCCGCTGCCTCAGCCACAGTAATGTGGGAACCGAGCTGCATCTGGGACCTGCAGCACAGCTCATGGCAACACTGTATCGTTAACCCACCAGCAAGGCAATACATTGAACCCACGTCCTCATGGATACTAGTCGGATTCATTGCCACTGAGCCATGATGGGAACTCCAGCCAGTGAGGATTTCAGTGGACTAATGATGAAGGCCTGATCAGCTAAAGGCCTATGTTCCCAGTATGGTTTATATTGTATGTCAATGCTTGAGAATAAGCCTACATTCTCTAACAACAGGAAGAGAAGTCAATTTGGGAGCCAGAGACAATCCCTCCAAGATGCTGGCCTCTGGAAAGGAGGCAGAAGCAATACATGGGGCTTGATTTCAGCAACAGTAGAACAGTAGAGAACACTTAACACTCTGGTTCATAGTCTGGGGGCCAGTGGATCCTGAAGGGTCTCCCAGTGCCTGGTCAAAGGAATAGAGAGCTGAATTTCCAGAGGCTTCCTTGGATGAACTGTAGCAACTCCGACCACTGTGTCAGCTGGGGACCATGTCTGCATAGGCATGACCTGCCCAGCCTTCTTCCCTTCTGTACCCAGAGTGAACCAGAAAAGGCAGATGCCAGGCTGTCCATGTACATCGTGCTTGGAGCCTAGAAGTCAGTGCACTTATGTGAGACCCAAATTGATGTTTCATCCTTTTCTTTTCTTTTTTTGTCTTTTTTTTTAGGGCCACACCTACATCAAATGGAAGTTCCCAGGCTAGGGGTTGAATCAGAGCTGTAGTACACCACAGCCACAGCAACTCCAGATCCGAGCTGTGTCTGTGACCTACAGCATAGCTCACGGCAATGCCAGATCCTTAACCCACTAAATGAGGCCAGGGATGGAACCTGCGTCCCTAATGGATACTAGTCAGATTCATTTCCCCTGAGCCACGATGGGAACTCCCCCATCCATTCCTTTTCTAACAGGCTTGCAGAGCAGGATGTCTTTTAGATCAGGGTGGGTCTAAAATGGTCAGGAAAGAGCAGCTGCTGCCGTATTGCCTTTATCAACACTACCCTACCCTGTGATTCTTCGGCCCAATAGGCACACATTCCTCAACTTGTTACAAAATAATCATTAATTTCCTGGTCTGAGGCAGGTTTTGTATTGGGTGGTAGGTTCCTAATTCAAGATCTATGGCTTTGGCCAGTTTGGCAGGAAAAACAAAACAAAACAAAACACCAAACTTTGGAAACTGTTAAAAATGCCAGTTCTAGGGCTTCTCAGTAGGTCCAGGTGAATTCCAAGTAGTCTGTATTTTTCAGAAGTTCTCATTAAAGTGTCTTTGTATTAGGGACACAAGAAAGGATTACCAGGACACTGACCTAATGCATAGGAAAGCTGAGAATTAAGGTACAAGGCAATGGCTGTGGTTAAAGCATGTACAGTGTGCTATGGAGACCCCAGAAAAAGATTGCTAGTGCCTTGTGAGAGCTGTAAAAAGTTCCCAAGGGAGGAGACATTTGAGCTGGGTATTGAACAGTGGGTGCAAGTTTGCCAGGTGGATGGGGGAGTAAAAAACACTTTAGGGAGAAGAAACATCCTGGGTGCCAGGGAGAGCTTCTTTGGCTGAGGAACTGTGACTAGCTTAGGGATATTGACATGGCTGGAGCATGGGTCTCCTCTTGGGGTCAGGGATTAAGTAGCAAGCACTGAGGCCGACCAGGTGGGACAGGCCAGATCACAAAGGAGTTTGCATGCAAAGCAAAATGGGAGCCTCTACCTTCTCCTGCTGGCCATCAGGCACAGCTGATGTGTAGGGGGTCACAGGATCAGATTTACACTTTAGGAAGATCACTCTGGCAGCCTACATGGGGGGTGGTTTGGAAGGGGTCAGAGAGACAGGGAAGACGACCAAGGGGTCTTGTTTCACCTGGGCTGTTGTGGATGAGGACCCCAAACCTGTGCTAAGGCCACCACAGTGGGGGTGGCTGTGGAGACAGCACATCGAGATATTAAAATCTCTGTGCTTATCCTAAACACATGTCAGGCACTAACGTGTTCCTGACCGGCAGCCCCTCCACCGTCTCCAGTCTGCATGTGGCTGGCCATGACCTCCAAATGGGCCATGATTGCTAAATTAAGTAGCACAAACCACCGTCATCATTAATGCAAACACACAGGGCAGTTTTAGAAATGCTGGCAATGCTTTCTGGCAAGTGTAATGAAAAAATTAATTGAATAATCATCCCATGTAAATAGATTTCATGTGAGCGCTCTCCTTTTGGTGGGAGGGAAGGGAGGAAAGGAGGAGAATCCTGTGATTTATGGCTTTGAGTGGTGTAATGAATTAGGCCGGGTGCCCCGTGGTGAGACTGAGTCGGCCTCGGCCGGCATTATGAGGTGGTTAGATCGTTTTGAGCAGTGTGGCTCAGGTGACCCAATGCAGGCATGAGAGATGGGGGTCATTAAAATCTGCCACACGGTGGGAACTCTCTTTAAAAAGAGACTCAAAGGCTTGCTTTGCAGAGCAGCGGCATTTCTCTTTGGGATACAGGGTGTTCTATCACTTAGAGAAAACTGGTCCAGAGCCAAGCCAAAACGATAATGATGGAAAATAAATTGATAGCCTATAAGGGAGACTAGGGTCGGGGGGTGGGGAAGGAGGAGGGAGACCAGCGATGGGGAGCTACCTTCCACCTGTGGCAAAGGCCCCTGCAAAGGAAATGATGAATGAGTTAATGTCAGGTGGGAAATACTGACTTGTATGCACGTGACTTAAAATTCAAATTTCTGAAACTGTACAACCAGTGTGGTCTAAAGGAAAGGACAACTGGGAGTTAGAGGCTGACTTATTAATCCTCCTTTAAGGCGCTTGAGCATGCCCTTGAACTTCTGCCTTAGTTTCCTCAAATGCAAAATGGGGACATTAATATCTACTCCAATAGGTAGTTGTGATTATCGAATGGGATGGTATGTTTGGAAGCTGTGTGTGCGTGTATTTTCTCACAGATTGAAAACTGAATCCGGAAGTCACGGGAAGGCACAACCTCACCTTTTCTGCTGGAGGATAACACGCAGGGCCCTGAACAGAATGGCTGAAACCCAGCCTGGGCTAGCCACTGGAGGCTACACACCTGGTGAATCCAGTGTTAACTGCACAGTGCTCTGGGGAATGAACTAATATTGAACCAAAGGGCAAGATGACATATTTGAAGGGTTGTATGTTTCCACTGTCAGTCAGTGTAGGGTGCGGGGGCGGGTTTTAGAGGATGACAGAGACTCTATCTGAGTCTTAGAGAACTGTGTTCTGGACCTTGGGTGGAGGAGATGCAAACTACAGTGAGGGAAGCTGACTCTTATAACCCGGCAGCATTCTAGGAGCTTGGGCCAGGGGACCTGCTCTGAAGGGTTCAGGTCTGTTGTCTGAGGACAACAGCTACCTCTGGTCTAGAAAATTAAGTTGTGTCTACTGTCATTCTCCTCAGTTAATTCCAAGCCTTTCGAAAAGACCAATAAGCATCATGGTCTGGTCCGGCCTCCACTGGTTCTCTTTGGCCACAAGTACAGTGATTCCATGACCAGTAGCCTGAGAGAAAGACTAGAGAGGCCTCTCCCTCCTTTCTGGGTGTGTCTCGCGAACCCCCTGTGGCTGACTATATTTTCCAAATATACTCAAAGTAATATCTTTCATCCTGCATCTTCTTGCCATGTGACTTTGACAACCCTCTTGTGGAGTGATGGGCTCCATGTCCCCCAGGCCTTGAACTTGGGCAGACCTTGGCGATTGCCTCAGTGATAGAGCATGGTAGAGATAACAGCACATGATTTGTCAGGTAGGTCATGACAGTGTTATGTGCTTCTGTCTTGCTCTCTTGGGATGCTTGCTCTTGGAACCCAGCCACCATCGGGGAGGCCACAGGTAGATGTAGCTATAGATGTCTCAGCCAACAGATTTGTCTGAGGTCCTGGTCAGCGTCAGTCACCAGACATGTGAGTGGAAGGCACCCTTCAGGTGGTTCCAGCAGCTCTCAAGTCACTTTCCTGCAGTGTCCTTCTTAAATTTCAGGATTACAGAACCCACAGGCCTAACAAAGTGACTGTTTTGGGTCACTACATTTTAGATTGGTTTGTTATACAGAGATAGGTCACTGGAACACCCTTCATGCTTATTTTCCAGTTGAGGGTCACTGGAAACTTGAACTCATAAACATCATGTTAATTACCTCAACAGCCAATAGACTAAACCATAGAAGGCAAAATTGAAATAGAAGTGAAATGAATTGGTGGACGGAGTTAGAGGGGAGCACGTGACAGGAAAGTAGAAGGAATATTCATTGTATCCGAAATTTATGGCTTCAAAGAAGGGTTAAAGAACTATATACAGAAAGGCTTAAACACACACACACATGCACACGTGCACGCTCACACACACACACACACACGCTATCTTATTTGAAATAAGACCCCGTTTTTACAAGGAAGCAGAATTCTTCACCCTAAATCAGAACTTAATCACATTAATTTACTGAACCCAGGCAGAACTAGTTCTAGGTATCACTTTTAGTGAACTGCAAACCAAATCAAAGCTGTTTAAAAAAGTTATGAACTTAAGATTTCCATTCACATTACAACCCAACCTATATATCTTATAAAACAATTTTTGCCATGTTAAAAATTATTTTTCTGTGAAAATAATTATTATTTTCTAGCCTCTAAAATGAACCTGGAAAAAAAATCCTTCATAAATAAATAGATATACCATTGTTCAAAGTCCCCTGGGATACACCCTGATTTATTTAAAATGGATTGAATAAAATTATGAGAAGGACATTATTGACATGGACCGGGGAGGGCCATGCTGGTTTACACATCAGTTCCCAGTAAGCCCCAAGTGCTTTGTCTATTGACAGGGCTGTACAAATACTTGTTACATTGTCACATGGCGTATGCGAAAGATCCAGAGTTTTAGAATCTTATAGACTGGGGTTATTAAACCTCAGAAAATTTGCCAAACCTCTCTTAGCCCACTTCATTATTAGTAAAATGGGAAAACTCTGCTTATGTCATAGTGTGTGTGTGTGCGTGTGTGTGTGTGTGTGTGTGTGTGTGTGGTGGGAAGAGGAAGGTGAGAGGAAGAGGTGAGAGGGGACAGAGGAAGGGAGGAAGCGAGATGGTTAGTTAACCCCTAAGAGTGTTCTCCCTTTTGTGGAGCGTAGACTGTCTCTGAGAATGGACTGTCTGGCCAGCTACACTTGTTCACTGCACTCCCCCCACCCTGCCCCCAGCCGCTTTCATCTGGGTGGGGACTCTCATCTTGTCTCCTCATGTGGCCAGAAGTGATTAGGAAAAGGGTGTGCTTTTCTCACCTCTTCTATCCCTTCCTGCCAGTTGGATGAGATTCCAGAGAGTGTGGTAATCCACTGAGATTGGGAGTCTCGTTTGTTACAGCAGCTGATGTTACCCTAGCTATCATATTAGCAAAGGAGATAATGTCTGCACAATGGTGAGCCCAGTGCCTGATGGTAGTGCTCAGGACACGTTTTTAGTTTGTCCGTTTGAATGAAGGATCTACAGCTAGCTGGTTATTCAGAATCGAACAGGAAGCAGCACATTTGTTGAGCTGTAATCTTTCAAGTTATCTGTGTGAGTCCTGATATGCCAAATGAAAGCTGTTTAAAGTCTTGAATTGTGGCTGAGACAGGTGCTTTGGTGGGATAAAGAGCCAATGAGTGAATAGATTTGCTTACATAAAGCATTGTGGTTCTTTTCAAATTTCACTTCAGTATTGATGTTTGTGCTGTATATGTAGCGTCACTGAAAGAAGATGATGGGTTTATAAAAAGGCTGGAGTGCTCTGATAGAAAAACTCATATCTCAAGACGTGGTTTATCAAAGAACCACCAGGCATTTCAAGATTTTCTGGGTCCTAATCATGAAGGGGTAAAGTTTGATAAAATAGAGTGTAGCCACTGGGCAACATGAAATCCTCCTGTCATTCCCTCCACTAATTAAAATCCTAAGCGTTTAAAAAACAAAAATGAATATTTTTTGTAAAATATTTTATTTTACCATAGAAACAGGAAGAATCACTATTATTCTTTTTTAATTAAAATGTTTATAGTAGTTGATTTACAATATTGTGACAATTTCTGCTATATAGCAAAGTGACCCAGTTTTTTTATATATGTATACACATACATACACACGCACTCCCTTTCTTATATTATCTTCCATCATGGTCTATCCCAAGAGACTAGGTACGGGGTATAGTTTCCTGTGCTATGTAGTAGGACCTCATTGTGCAACAACAAATCATAACAGTAAAATCGTTTGCTTTTTAAAAAAAAATCTAGTGATTCAGAAACATGAAATGCAACATAATACCTCATAGACTAGCAAAATGAAAAATTTTATGTCTCCTTTTTACATCACTCATGCATGATTAGAATAATTCCTTTTAACATTCTTATTTTTAAAATTATTTTTTCTTGCAGTAAAAGTTAAAGAAGCCATCCAATTGCCTAAAAGTAAGCTATCATACTTGAATGTTAAAATGCTTTAATTTGTGATGACAATTGGCCTTGAAGAATGATGCTCTTCTTTTTTTTTTTTTTTGTCTTATATTTCATTGAACTAACAGTTGCTTGAGAAAAGGATTCTCCAGTGTTCACTTTCTGGCTACATAAAAAAATATATATATAGCTGTGTAACGCCTAAGCAGAAAGTTTCTTTCCAAAAGTTGAAGCTGAGCCTTTGCTTTGTATCTGATCTAGTGCTAGTTCTGTGATGGATTTAGTGTGAAGGTGGGGACCAGGCCGGGGGAAGGCTGGCGTGTGTGTGAGTGTTCAGTTTTGGCTTCAGCTCCTGGCTAATAAATAGGATTCCAGTTCCTGAAAGTGGCAGCACGGAGAGAAAGGATGAAATCCATTTTTTAAAGAATGGTATTTCATTCCAGCTTCCCTGAAAAATAGAGCCTGAGGCTTAAGGGCTTAAGACCTACCACTTTATTGGGGAGTGCAACCCCAGGGTGGCAGGAGTGAGGCTGAAAGCACGGGAGCAAAAATAGGGTGTGTGTTTCCAACTGATGATGATAGCTTTGCCGCAGGGCAACATCTCCATCACCCAAGTAGCCTTCAGAGAGGCCCTATTGCCCGGGGAGGGTTGGGGGAGACACCCATCTCCCATTGTTCAAGGTTTGCCCTGCATGAAGTGTGGATGCTTGGTGGGTCCTGGGGCATTTTGCACCTTAGGAGCTATGGAAGCCCCAGAGTGGTGGCTGTGATGCAGAGGTGCATGGCACAGGTGTAAGGTGACGTCAGGGACCAGTAGGAGCTGTCACTGCAGGCACTAGGTCTGTAATGGCAGTGACATCAGCAGCAGAGACCTTGCTCCGGGGCCACCTCAGCCAGAAAACAGGGCAATTATGTGGTCCTGGTTCAGGGCATAACCGATTCCAATACAAACAGCAAGTCCAGAGGGATTGGGGGTTTTTAATTAAAGCTTTGGTAACGGTATGTTGACATTAAATTTTGCTGAAGCACATCCCAAACTGTGAGGTGTGAGACTACCACACGCATATAAACTCAAGTTCATCTCCCTTCCAAGCCGTGCTTTTTCTGCAGTTCCCCTCTGGTTGTTAGTTCAGTGCTGGCTTAAACAGGCACAGTAATGGCCGAGGAAGGCAGGTAATTTGTAAGCAACATTTCATGTTCCCAGTGGATTGGGCGTGGAGGTGCCTTTAATTGCATTCACTGGATGCATGGTAATAAGCTGCTGCTAAATGTGGACGGGGTGGAGTCAGGAAGGAAAAGTCCATGGCTGTATTGCTTCCCCTCTTTCTTTCCATGTCCACCCCCCCACCCCCCCGACTGTCGGATGTAAGGGCATGAAGCAGTTTCCAGAAGTGCCTTTGGATAACGGGGGGAGTGTTCTTTCCTGCTCCGTAGGGCAGAAGGACGTGTGTGCATCCCTCTCCCTCTCCACTGCAAGGCCACAAGTAAGTTTCTGTTCTGACAATCCAGCACCACCTGTTCTTGATTCGTCCAGGTTGCCTAGACAAAAAGCAAACAGCTGAGGGGAGGGACAGTGAGGCAGGAATTGCAGTTCGCTGTGAGAACCCTGGGAAACAGTTGAGTGGAAATTGAACCCAGGGAAGGTGGAAACCCGCAGCTCAGACAGCTATAAACACAGCAGCCTGGGACATATTATTGCACATCTGCTCAGGAAACTTTCTGAGGTACTTTTTTTGATCCGCTTCAGGATTTCAAGGGAAAATCCAGGGGGTGGAATGTCTTAATTCCTCATCTGGGTGACTTGACAATTCATCTCCTTTCCCTTTGGATACCTTTAAAATATGAGTTATCATTAACATACAGTATTACTATTATTTTTTATATAATTATTTTTATTTTTTTCATTATAGCTGATTTACAGTGTTGTTTTCTACTGTACAGTATGGTGACCCAGTTACACATACATGTATACATTCTTTTTTCTCACATTATCATGCTCCATCATAAGTGACTAGACACAGTTCCCAGTGCTACACAGCAGGATCTCATTGCCTATCCATTCCAAAGGCAGTAGTCTGCATCTATTAATTCCAAATTCCCAGTCCATCCCCCTCTTTCCCCCTCCCCCTGTGGAAACCACAAGTCTGTTCTATAAGTCCATGATTTTCCTTTCTGTGGAAAAGTCCATTTTCGCCATGTATTAGATTCCAAGTATAAATGATATCACATGGTATCTGTCTTTCTCTTTCTGACTTAACTTCACTCAGTATGAGAGTCTCTAGTTCTATCCGTGTCACTGCAAATGGCATTATTATTTTTTTTTATGGCTGAGTAGTATTCCACTGTGAACATACAGTATTATGTTAGCTTCGGGTGTACAACATAGGGGTGCTCTATTTTTAGGCATTACGAAATGACCAGTTACCATCTATCACCACACAAAGTTGTTACAGTCTTGTTGACTATATTCCCTGTAGGTACATTACATCGCATGGTTTATTTACCTTAGAGCTGAAAGTTTGTCCCTTTTAATCCCCTTCACATTCTTTATTGTGAAACTCAACTTTCATAAAGAATTTGTCTGATGCTCCTTAAATATCAATGCCTTGCTCTTTGGTTTTGGAGAACTTAACATGTTGAGTTTAGTTCTATGATCTATTTTCTGGAGACTTGAAGTATTTAGTTGTATAGTTTTCCCTAAACCTCCAAAGAGAATATTTGATAGCCAAAGACCGTGGCTTACTATGATATAAATGACCTTATTTTGTGGAAGTAATGCAAAAGAAGAAAAGAAAAAAACCCTAAAACTGAAAGCCTACTTATTGAGGGGGCATTCTGTGAATTTGTTCTTTATTCTTGGGTAAGATACTGTTTTAATCTATTTAGTTGTTTTAGGAGCACTCAGATTTTCTGTTACTTCTTGAGTGACTTTGATACCCTTTTCCCCTCATGACAATGTCCATTTATTCTGTTTTCAAATTTATCAGTATTAGGGTGTTAATAGTGTTCTCTTATTGTGTATATCGTGTCTCTTATTGTCTTTATTTTAATCTGTTCTGAGTTATGCCTTTTCAGTCATAATATTGTACCTTCTTTCTCTTTAAGTACCTTCAGTAAAAGATTGTTTAAGTCTTTTCAAAGAACCCACTTTTATCTTTGATGGTCCTTTGTATTTTATTTATTTTAGGCTTTATTAACTTTATTATTTTCTTCCTACTTTCTTTGAGTTTATGCTGCATTCTTTGACTAACTTCTTAAATTAGATGCTTTGATCATTAATTTTTAGTCTTTATCTTTTCTAATATAAGTAGTCAAGTGTTGCTTTAGTGGATGGCAGCAGTTTTCATGTACAAGATTTTATTATGGTTCAGTCTGAAGTATTTAAATATTCCTGTGATGATTTATTCTTTGACCCATGAGTTATTTTATTTATTTACTTTTTAATAATGCTTTTTATTTTTTCCATTAGAAGTGGTTTACAGTATTCTGTCAATTTTCTGCTATACAGCAAAGTGACCCAATCATTCATATATATATATATATATATATATATATATACACACATATACTTTTTCTCACATTATCCTCCATCATGTTCCCTCACAAGTGACTAGATATAGTTCCCTGTGCTATACACAGGATCTCATTGCTTATTCACTCCAAATGCAATAATTTGCACCCATGAGTTATTTGAAACGTGTGTGTTTTTGTGTGTTTGAATGTTGATGCAAACATAAAATTGATTATATATATATGCTTGGAAATATCCACAATAATAAAAAGGTTATTTTTTAAAAGTGTGCTTCCGAAGTGCCCAAATGCATTGGATTTAAAGTTATTGCTGATTTCTAACTTAACAATGTGGTTAAAGGTGGTCTATCAGGTGTTGGTTCTACAAAAAGCTTTAAGACCTCTCTGAGCTATGGTGATGTCAGTTTTTATAAATGCTTTATGAGTGGTTAGTAAGAATATGATTTCCATAATTGTTTGATGCATGGACACACACACATATTCATTAGGCAAGCTTGTTAATTGTGTAGGTCAAACCTTTGATAGCTTACTGATTGTCTGCTTTATATATTCCTAGGAAATTGTCATTTTACTCTCTCATTCTATTGATGGATTAGACAATTTCTCTTATAGTTCTGTAATTTTTGTCTTATAAATGAAACTGCTATTAATCATGAACAAATATAGAATTGCTAATCTTCTTGGTAAAGCAAAACTTTGATCGTGATATAACCCTCTTTATTGATAAAGGTAGGTTTTTTTTGCATTAAAGTCTATTTTATCTGCTATCAGTAAGCATCACCAATTCTCTATTTTCTAGTGAATATTAGTCTATACATTTGTGACTGGCATACTTAAACGTCTTTTTAGCATTATAGTTCTTTTTATTCAACTGGCCTTTTTTCTGCTTTGTCATTTTCTTCTGTCTTGTTTTGGGTTAATAGTATTTTAATGTAATTACTTTATTTATTTTTGTCTTTTTAGGGCCACACCCAAAGCATAGGGAGATTCCTAGGCTAGGGGCAAATCAGAGCTGTAGCCGCTGGCCTGCACCGTAGCCACAGCAACATGGGATCCGAGCCGTATCTGCTACCTGCACCACAGCAACATGGGATCCGAGCCGTATCTGCTACCTGCACCACAGCTCACAGCTAGGCCGGATGCCCAACCCAATGAGCAAGGCCAAGGATCGAACCCGAGTCCTCATAGATTTTAGTCGGGTTTGTTAACCACTGAGCCACGCTGGCAACTCCCTGGATTGATGGTATTTTTAAATTTCATGTTTCCCCTCTACTGTTTTGGAAGTTGTCACTATATTTTTTTTTTGAGTCACTGTTCTTAACATTTTAATATGCTTAAAGAGCTTAAAATGCAAAGTTAACCAATGTCTCTTCTCTCCAAGTAATAATAGACCTTAGAACATTTTATTTATTTATTTCTATGGCTGCTCCTGTGACATGCAGAAGTTCCCGGGCCAGGGATTGAAGCCATGCCACAGCAACAACCGAGCAACTGCAGTGACAATGCCGGATCCTTAACTCTCTGAGCCACATGGGAGCCCCTGACCTTAGAACACTTTAAATTCACTTATCTTGTTTTACATATTATTGTAGATGAATACTTTTTGCTCTTGGTTTTAACCCATAAATTATTATTTTTGTTGTTTTATTTTGCAAATGCTTTAAATCAGGGCTCGGCAAGCTTTTTCTGTACAGGGCCAGATTTGCCAACTGAAGAGTCTTCGTTACAGTCACTCAGTTCTGCTGTTGTACTGTAGAAACTGCTGTAGGCAGTATGAAAAAGCTGTATTTCAGTAAAGTTTTATTTTCAAAAATAGGCTGTGGACTGAATAACGTTGCCAACATCTGCTTTAAATCTTCTGCGATGACTCTAGCTTTATTTAGTTAACATTATTTCTTGACTCAGAGACTTCACTTACAGAATGTCTCCTTTTCCCCAAAGTGTGTCCTTTGGATGTTCCTTTAGTGGGGTCTTTGGGTCGTAGACTCAGTGTTTCTTTGACTTTGCACGAGTTTATTTCTCCTTGGATGGGATCATAGAGTATCTGGATGTATTTTCCACACCTTTTTTTGGTATGAAATAGCATATCCTATTATTCTAATCTTTATTTTCCAAGCTATGTCTCTATCTTAGTAAAAATTTCCAACATAGTTATTACTGTTGGGCCATTTTTCCCTCTCTGTCTTTGTAAGTTCTTAGATTCACTTAACGGTGAAGCATTAATAAAAATGGCAGCCTCTTAGACAGTTCTATGCTTTTCTGGATTTAATAGTTTCTGTTAAAAAAAAATCTGGAGGCAATATGATGGGCATCGTTTGGTAGGTGATCTGACACCTCTCTTTGGCTACTCTTTTTTATTTTTTTCTTTTTATGGCTGCACTTGAGGCATATGGAATTTCTGGGCCCAGGGGTTGAATCGGAGCTGCAGCTTGTGGCAATGCTGGATCCTTAACCCAATGTGCAAGCCCAGGGATAGAACCTGCATCCTCACAGAGACAGTGTTGGGTCCTTAACCTGCTGAGCCATAAGGGGAACTCCTCTCCCTGGCTGCTGTTAAGATTTTCTTTCTTTTTCTCTGCCTTTGGTATCCTGTGGTTCTGCTATGATGCACAGTGGATACATCTGCTATCCTTTTTAGGTACCTTGTTTTAGATTTGTTTCCTAAATGTGGAGATTCATGTCTTTTAATATTTTTGGAAAATTCTTAGCCGTTAACTCTTATTATTTTCTATTCTGTATTCTGAACATTTTTTTTCTTTTGGAATTTTGGTTTGCGTGTATGTTAGACAAATCATTTCTCCCTTCCTACTCTTTCAAATTTTCCACCTCCTTGTCTCTTTGTGCTCCGTTCTAGATCAGCTT
This sequence comes from Catagonus wagneri, assembly GCA_004024745.2. Lineage (NCBI taxonomy): Eukaryota > Metazoa > Chordata > Mammalia > Artiodactyla > Tayassuidae > Catagonus > Catagonus wagneri. Next base: position 4,428,724 of record PVHT021183583.1, read on the forward strand.
TTCCTGTCTCCTTCCGGCTCATTAATTCTCTTTTTAGTTGAGTTTCTCAGCTCTTTCAACCATGTTGAGTTCTAAATTTTAATAATCAAATGTTCCCTATATTTAGAGGTTCTACTTAGTTGTTTTTCAAATCTGCGTGGTTGTTTTGGAAGTCCGTCAATTTTTGATCATTTAAACGTTACACCTGGAAGTTCCTGTTGTGGCTCAGTAGTAACGAACCCAAATAGTATCCATGAGGATGAGGGTTCAATCCCTGGCCTCTCTCAGTGGGTTAAGGATCTGGTGTTGCCATGAACTGTGGTGTAGGTCGCAGATGCGGCTTGGATCTGGTATGGCTGTGGCTGTGGCTGTGGCTGGCAGCTGTAGCTCCAATTCAAACCCTAGCCTGGGAACTTCCATATGCTGTGGGTGCGGCCCTAAATGCAAAAAAAAAAAAAAAAAAAAAAAAAGAGTTATGCTTTTTATTTCTTTAAATATTTTAAATGCAGTTTTTTGGTAATCTGTATCAATAACTCTGTGTTTTACATGATACTCTTTCGTTTTTTTTATTTTGTTTTTTTCATTTTTAAAGTTTTATTGAAGTATAGTAGATTTGTGGCATTGTGATTCCTTTTCTATATTTTGCATGAGTTATGTAGCGTGAGTGCTAAGACTTATTCCCTCCCTCTGCCTCTTTGTTCATAGTTAGCATGGTCAGTGCTATTTGTTCCAACAGAGGTGGAGTCAAGTTTCCTTGACTCTGATATTTCTGTAATTGTCTCCTTACAGAGTGTTAGTTTGGGAGGAGAGAGAGGGAAGAGAACAAGCTAGGATGTGGCCGTTATGGTTAGTGGACCAATTTCTGCTTTTCCTTCTGCAACTAAGTTAAAAAAAAAAAAAGTCGGGGTTCCTGTCGTGGCTCAGTGGTTAATGAATCCGACTAGGAACCATGAGGTTGCAGGTTCAATCCCTGGCCTTGTTCAGTGGGCTAAGGAACTGGCGTTGCCGTGAGCTGTGGTGTAGGTCGCAGATGTGTCTCGGATCCCGCATTGCTGTGGCTGTGGCGAAGGCCGGTAGCTACAGCTCCTGTTAGACCCCTAGCCTGGGAACCTCCATATGCTGCGAGTGCGGCCCTAGATAAGGCAAAAAGACAAAAAAAAATGTCATCCTAGGGTTATCATAGAGGTTACTCTTGGGCTTTGGGTCATTTTCCTAATTCTAAGCAGAGTCCTAAAATTTAACTTGGAACAGACTTTTAGTCCCAGTGTTTCTCTTCCCTGATTTCACCCCCCTCTCTCCAGTTGCTCTGCTCGCCCGTGGAGATACAGAAAGTGAAATGCAGGGATTTTGGTCACCATATTTGGATCTGTGGGAAGAGGGAGGCAAAACTGGGTCTTCTGTGTTTCTTTTCCTTGCAAGTCTCTCCCTCCCGCAGGAGATCTTGTCTTATTTATTTTCTTTACTGTGTTGCTAAATCCTTGTTATTGCTGGAGGTAATTAGCTTTGAGCAATTATAATCATTCTGTATTCCCTCTCTAGCTTTCCTCCCAGCCAGGGAAAAGCAAAGGTGAGACACTGAGATTGTGGGGGAGGGTTTTAGTTTTTGAAGTGTTTCTACATCTTTTCCTCTGACGGCTTCTCTAGAAATTACGAGGTATTTATGAGCTATTTTAGGATTGTGTCCATTGACTGTCTTTATTCTCTTCTGCTTTTTGGCAGGGCGTGGGTATAAGAAGCACTAAGTCCTAGTTCTTTTTTCCTAGACTTTCAAAAAGGATGATGCCCTAAGCTTATGGCCCTTTGTTTTATGATTATTGCCTGTTTTTATGCTGGCTTTAAATTTATCTTTTAAATTTATTTTGTTAGTCTTGAGAGCTGAAGAAACTATTTATCTCTTTCTTCATTTTACTTATGCTTGTGGTTCATTCAAGAACCACGTAGATCACTTTTGATGGGGAGTGAGGGCTTTAGAACCAGGAAAAGGCAGATTAAAATTCTAGCCCTGCCATTTATGGTGATATTAAGTTACTTATTCTTGGTGTGTGTATCACAGTTTTATCCTTTGATCTGGTGATAATTTCTCTTGTTGTGAGGTTCTGGGACATATATTATATCTATGAATATATTTTATATCTATGGAGATATGTATATGAATAAAATAAACTTTATACTCTCCAAGAGGTCGTTTTCAAGGACAAACTAAACAATAAATGGTTCCTTAAAATAGAGGGTGCAAATCCAGTGGATGTCTGCTCTGGATGATGCCCAGAAAGGGTCCAGGAGAGGAACAGTGGTGAGGAGGATCATTCACCCTTTCTAGGTGAGGGTGGTCCTGATCAGAAACCTGAAATGACCTGTTGGAGATAGCAGGAAGCACAAAGGTATTCCTGGCATGAACTTGGGGGCCAGGTGAACTGTGAACCTCAGAAGGATTCAGGGACCAGGCTATGGAAAGCTTTTATGCCTTCTAGGCTCTCTGTGCCTCTACTAGGAGTATGGGATTTATCCTTTTAGTGAAAGGGAACATCAGACATTTGTAAGCTGAGAGGTACCCCAGTCAGATTCATGTTTCAGAAAAATAGAAGCCTGGAGAAAGATGGTTAGAGAGAATGTAGCCAATTGTGTAAGCAGCAGCAACAAAATCAGACATGCCGTGTGCTCTTCTTACAACATGAGGTTGATGTTTCCATGGCAGAGGAGTAACTGGGCTGACTTTTCTTTTCTTTTTTCTTTTTTTTTCTTTGCCCTTCCTTTCTTCCCTCCTTCCTTCCTTTCTTTCTTTTTCCCTCCCTTTCTTTCTTTCTTTCTTTTCTTTTTTCTTTCTCCTTCCTTCCTTCCTTCCTTCCTTCCTTCCTCCCTCCCTCCCTCCCTTCTTTCTTTCTTTTTTCTTTCTTTCTAAATTTAGGGCTGTACTTATGGCATATGGAAGTTCCCGGGGTAGGGGTTGAATCGGAGCTGCAGCTGCTGGCCTGCACCAAAGCCACAGCAAGGGAATCTGAGCCACATCTGCAACCTACACCACAGCTCACAGCAACACTGGATTCTTAACCCACTGAGCGAGGCCAGGGATCGAACCCACATTCTCAAGGGTATGAGTATGGCTCCTAACCCACTGAGCCACAGTGGGAACATCCCAGACTGACTTACAGTGCTACATGACTTCCAAGCCAGATCCAAGGAGGAAATAGAGCTTCCGCCCAGCTCTCTTGGTATGCTTGCCTGGGAACTCAGCCACCATGCCAACTGGATGCCCAAGCATTTACAGAGAGGTCCATAGGGAGAGGAATTCAAGACCCCAGCTGACACAGCTGAGCTCCCAGCTGACAATCTGCACCAATTTACCTGCCATGAGAGTGCATTATCCAGGGCGAGGACTTTAGCCCCCAGCTGAGCCATCCCATCTAATGCCCCATGCAACAGAGCAGGGCTGACAAGGCCTAAAGTTAGTAGAAGAAAAGAAATCATAAAGATCAGAGCAGAAATCAACGAAATAGAAACAAAGAAAACCATATAAAAGATCGATGAAACTAAAAGCTGGTTCTTTGAAAAGATCAACAAAATTGACAAACCCTTAGCCAGACTTATCAAGAAAAAAAGAGAGAGGACACAAATCAATAACATTAGAAATGAAAAAGGAGAAGCAACAACAGACATCACAGAAATACAAAGGATCATATGAGAGTACTATACGCAACTATATGGCAATAAAATGGAAAACCTCGAAGAAATGGACAAATTCTTAGAAAAGTACAATCTCCCAAGACTAAACCAAGATGAAATAGAAAATATGAATAGACCAATCACAAGTTCTGAAATTGAAACTGTGATTAAAAACCTTCCAACAAACAAAAGTCCAGGACCAGATGGCTTCACAGGTGAATTCTATCAAACATTTAGAGAAGAGCTAACGCCTATCCTTCTGAAACTCTTCCAAAAAATTGCAGAAGAAGGGACACTCCCAAACTCATTCTATGAGGCAACCATCACCCTGATACCAAAACCAGACAAAGATACCACAAAAAAAGAAAATTACAGGCCAATCTCACTGATGAACATAGATGCAAAAATTCTCAACAAAATACTAGCCAACCAAATCCAACAATACATTAAAAGGATTGTACACCACGATCAAGTGGGATTTATCCCAG